>QODF01000321.1:18335-242965 GCA_024372805.1 Oostethus manadensis
TGTGTGTGTATTACGTGTGTGTGTGTGTGTGTGAGAGGTGTGTATATTAGGTTTGTGTGTGAGAGAGGTGTGTGTATTACGTGTGTGTGAGAGGTGTGTGTATTACGTGTGTGTGTGTGAGAGGTGTGTGTATTACGTGTGTGAGAGAGATGTGTATATTAGGTTTGTGTGTGTATTACGTGTGTGTGTGTGAGAGATGTGTATTTTAGGTTTGTGTGTATATTACGTGTGTGTGAGAGGTGTGTATATTACGTGTGTGTGTGTGAGAGATGTGTATATTAGGTGTGTGTGTGTATTACGTGTGTGTGTGTGAGAGAGAGATGTGTATATTAGGTTTGTGTGTGTATTACGTGTGTGTGTTGGTTCCCATCAGAGACACACGCCCTGACATACATCTACACGGCGTTGTCGGAGGGGGCGGTCCAGGCGGGGGAGCGGGAATTCACAGCGATGGGCGTGCTGGACGGTCACGTGATCGACTACTACGACAGCGGCGCCACGAGGAAGGTGCCCAAGCAAGTGTGGATGGAGAAGGAGATGAGTGCCAGCTACTGGCAGCGAGGCAGCGAGTCGCGGCGCAGCAAGCAGCAATGGTTCAAGGTCAACATGGACATCCTGCTCCGGCGCATGAGACACAACCACTCAGGTAGGACCGTGTCCCGCCGCGCGTCGAGGTCCTCTCCTCACTCGACCTCACCGCACCCTCAGATGTGCACGTTCTGCAGTGGCTGCATGGTTGCCACGGTGAGCTGCGGCCCGACGGCACCGTGCGGTTCTGCCGCGGCGTGGACCGGTACAGCTACGACGGACGTAACTTCCTGTCTTTCGACTACGACGAGGCGGCGTGGGTGGCGGCCTCGGACATGGCCCTGGAGACAAAGAGGAAGTGGGACGGGGTCCAGATGCTGAAGGACTACACTCGGGCCTACCTGGACAAGGAGTGCATCACCTGGATGAGCCAATTCCTCAAGTACCAGCGGGACCACCTCAACGACGCACGTACGTAAGCAACCTCTGGAACACGGGCAGACCAGAACACACTCGTCACACGTATGTCCTTGCAGCGTTGCCCGCCGTGCACATGTTTGCCAGGAATGCGCACATCAGGAACAGCGTGGTTCTGACCTGCCTGGCCACAGGCTTCTACTACAAGAACATCACCCTGGAGATCCGGCGGAACGGCCGCACTCTTACCCGAGAGGACGGGCTGACGTCATCGGGCGTGCGGCCCAATGAGGACGACACTTTCCAGAGGCGGGACAGCGTAGAGGTGTTGAAGAGTGACACAGCCATCTTCACCTGCGTGCTTCGCCATCAAGCGTCTGGTCTCAACGTGGAAGCCGTCTGGGGTGGGCCTCCCTTGTCTTGACATCATTAGTGGATCAGAACCATGTGAACGTTTATCCCTCCTCCAGATCACACTACCATCAGCGCCACGGACGGAAGGGGGGTGCGTGTCGGCATCATTGCTGGGGTCATGGTGCTCTTGGTCACCATTTTGCTCATGGTGCTGCTGGTCCTGAAGCTCCGCTCCAGGACGTTCAAAGGAGGTGGGTCTCCATGAATCCGGTCTGGGTTTTCTTCATCAAATCCTATCCTTTTAGGGATTTTGGGGTTTTTTGTGTGTGTCTTGTCCAGCATCATAGCAGCTGAATGGGAGTCAAGCTGCCTTCAAGTGCTGAGCTAAATTGCTTTCCCGAGGGAGACTTCAGAATCCAAATGAGTCTCCCTCGGCGTTTGACCACCTTTATTAGGAATTTTGTTGAACCGCATTTCCATGCCGGACCTGACCTGAAAAGGGACGGGTGGGGGATTTAAGAACGGGTGCAGAAGAAGCTCACAAACATATTTCATTCATATTATAAACAACCATGATAATCACAATTTCAGCAACAACCAGAACCGTCACAGAGCAGAATGAGCACAAATACCGGAAAAGAAAGAGATAAATAAATAAATATACACACACACACGCATACACATGTACCCCGGCTCCCGCCCAAAGCCAGCTGGGATAGGCTCCAGCATACCTGCGACCCTAATGAGGATAAGCGCTATAGAAAATGAATGAATGAAAGAAAAACAAGGAGAAAGGAAACAGAAGCTCTTGAGCAAGGACCATCCAGAGGACACGTGCAACAAATCCACATGAGATCTACTTTAGTCTGCAGTGACAGGATAACCGCATCAGAGTGAAACAGAGAACCAGGAGATGTTCGCGGTGAACACAGCCATGCATCCCAAACCCCACTCCAGGCACCCCAAAGAGGGGCCGGCCCGACCCCGCCCCTCCAACCGCGAGTCCACTCCAAAGAGGTGCAAGGGACATCCGGCCGGACGCCATTTGGCAGCCGAGCAAGGGCCACAGGGGGGCACGGATGCCAACCGCCGGAACACCTGCAGGTGGCCGGCCAGCTACAGGCAAGCAGGGCATCCGCCCCCAACCCCCCAGGCCCAGAAGCCACCCAACCCCCAAAGCAGGGGCCACATTCAACATCCCGGGAGCTCCAGGCCGCCCCCATCGCAGGCGCCCGTAGAGGGCCCATGGGTTTTCCCCAACAGAACCCTGTCCACCCCAGCCCCAGTACACACACTAAACCCTGTTCCCCCACTCACACATGGCCACACCCATAAACGCACCCCATAACAGCCACACACCTACATTTTCACATACGCACCTGGAGAGCCCCTCCTCCCGATGCAGCGAGTAGCACCACCGCGAGCTCCCTCGAGACACGGGGCCATACCACCGTACCCGGCCGCTGGGAATCCCACAGCGGCCCCCCTCCCCATCAGTAGCTGCCACAGCCATCAAATCCTATCCTAACTGTCAGTCATCTTCATCTGCAGGTGCTGTACAGGAGGCCACGCCCCCTATGGATTCTGGTAAATGAGTCCGTCCTCCCTGATGATGTCATCAAGCCTGCGTGTTGTCACGTGTAACGCTGTGTGTCTTTCTGTTGTTCAAGTCCTGAAAGTGTGTGAAAAGTTGCTGGAGCACGACCAGAAAGGTGAGGCCTCGCCGCCATACTTTGCCTCGGTGCCACTTTAACGGGCTTTAACGCGCCGTTTCTGAAATTACACCCGGGTCAAAAGATAGGGAAGCTCATAATAGAGGAGAACCAGATGGAATGGATGTTCCTTCAGCAAAGCAACAGATTGTCAGCTTCCTACAATCAAAGGAGATGGATATTAACACCAATGATACTTGTATCCCACTGTATGGCAGAAACAACACCACACCTTCGTCATCAAGTTCACCAACAGGAAATTCAAAACTGCACTGCTGAAACAGAGGAAGAACTTGAAAGGCCCAAACGTCTACTTAAATGAGCATCTGACAAAACGCAACACTGACATTGCCAAGAAAGCACGAGACTTGAGGAAGACTTGGGGAAAGATACAAAGTACTTGGAGCACCAACGGGAAAATATACATCAAGCTACATGGAGGTCCAGGAGAAGCAGGAGTGGTGGTTGTCAAAGATATCAACAATCTGGATACATACTAAACATCATATAATCATGACAAGGATAAAAGAGGATACAACGCACAAAACTGTAAGAGGGATTACATCCAATAATACAAACATTGATATCAACATTGAAAGAGCACGCTCAACAGGGTATTAAAATCAGGAACTCATGTACTTACATTTAATGACACTCACAGTACAACACCAAGACAGCAAGATGTTGATCCGAAAAGCAACAGGGGAAGAGGGGAATAAGATTTTTTTTCCCAATAAAAATATGATATATGCATGTATGTTTATGTATATAATATATATGTGAATGTATGTGTATGCATGTATATACACAGTAAATATGAGTATGTATTAGTAAATCATGTGAGAAGGGGGTAGGCTTGAATACGCTCTGCTTCTTCCTACTCCTTTTCGGACATGTAGAACTGAGGAAGGTAAAATGAATAATTCTTTGTACAATGTATGCATGTTTGCGCTAGAAGTAGCTTTCACGTGGAGACAATACCATGTTGCACAGCTAAATTATAACAACTGTGGATAATTATCAACAACTATGAGTGACGGGGTACTCATGGTATGACAAAAAGGTTCTGAGATTTGCACTAGATAAAAAAAGCTACCTCTTTGACATTTGTTCAGTTGCATTTGCTAGAGCAGGGGTGTGCAAACTGCGGCCCATGGGCCGCATCCGGCCCACCAGGCATTTAAATGCAGCCCGCCGGATGCTTCCAAAGTGTTACATAAACTTTTAACATACAAGCTGACAAAATGACTTGCAAGTAGTCAAAAGTCAGTCTGAGACAAATTTTTGATGGTTTAAGTTGCCTTTCACATGCAGCAATCCAGACAACCACCTCGACCTCCGGTGCCAAAAGAAACACAAGTCAACCCATATGTGACTCACAACAACAGAACAACAACAACAAAGCTACCAATGCACTGTCTGGGAAGTAAAAAAGGAGGGAGGTCGACATACTCCGTAATAGTCAATGTTTTATCCTCACACACCCTTTATACATGCATATTCTGGTTGTCTTATTCAGAATAAAAACAAAAAACTGTGCAATTCATTTTAGTTACTTGATGTGGTCTAATGTTTAAAGTGCTACTGAATAAAGGTACACAAGAACATCTAGCAGATTGTATGATGTTTTTATGAATAAAATAAGACAAATTATTCCAGGTGGACTGGTAAAATTGTGAATAAATTGTATTGTATTATAAATAAATTGTGTGTGTGTATCAAATATACAGCAAGAAGAAGAAGAGGAAGAAGAAGAAGACAAAGAAGAGGAAGAACAAGAAAAAGAAGAGGAAGAAGAAGAAGAAGAAGAGCAAGAAGAAGAAGAGGAAGAAGAAGAAGAAGAAAAAGAAGAGGAAAAGGAAGAAGACAAAGAAGAAGAAGGAGAGGAAGAAGAAGAAGAAGAAGAGAAAAAGGAAGAAGAAAAGGAAGAGGAAGAACAAAAAGAACAAGAAGAAGAGGAAGAAGAAAAAAAAGAAGAAGAAGAACAAGAAGAAGAGGAAAAAGAAGAAGAACAAGAAGTAGAGGAAGAAGAAAAAGTAGAAGAAGAAGAACAAGAAGAAGAAGCGGAAGAAGAAGAAAAAGAAGAAGAAGAAGAAGAAGAGGAAGAAGAAGAAGAAGAAGAAGAGGAAGAAGAAGAAGCGGAAGAAGAAGAAAAAGAAGAAGAAGAAGAAGAAGAGGAAGAAGAAGAAGAAGAAGAAGAGGAAGAAGAAGAACTTTAATGGTGTTCCTGGTGGATAAGAAAGAATAAATGTCATATACGTCAGGGTGTGATAAAAAAGTATATGATCGGTGATGCAATGAGGAAACACCATGGTCTCCTGCGTGGGCGTGGTCGCTTGAAGCAGCACGAGAGCGATGACCCCACGTGACTCTAGTAGCCGTGCTTACTATGCATTTGAACAGGAAACATGACTATTCAGCTAGTTTACTAATGAAATGATTGGATTGAAAAGCAAATCAATGTAATGAATGGACCATTGATCTAACTTCAGCCTTGTTAACGTCCGCTCTCTCACGAGCAAGGGGCATCTTGTCCAAGATCTCCTAGTGGACCGTAGATTCGACATCTTAAGCCTGACTGAGACCTGGCAACAGGCAAATGACTTCGCTCCTCTCAATGAAGCTACTCCTCCGGGGTTTGTTTACCTGGCGGATTCCCGCGTTTCTGGCAGAGGGGGCGGCCTCGCGATGATCTACCGCGAGAGCTGGAGGGTATCGCCCGTCAACGTGCCTTCTTGTCAATCATTTGAGGCCATCGTTCTTCAGCTCTCTGGGCCTACTCCCACCATTATAGCTACTCTCTACCGACCTCCAAAGCCAAACAAGGATTTTATCACTTACATTACATCGCTTCTGGCATATCTGTCCACATTGTCATCTAATGTAATAATACTTGGAGATTTCAATATTCACATGGACAATATCAATAACCCTCTCACTAAAGATTTCACATCCTGTCTGGACAATTTTGGACTTCAGCAATCTGTTAACTTTTCCACCCACAATAAAGGACATATCTTGGACTTAATCTGCTGCTCTGGAGTAACCCCAACGGACTGTAAAGCTGACCACCTCCCATACACTGACCATGTGCTTCTTTCATTCAACGTCAATCTCTCTTTTAACAAATCAAACCCACCACGTACCATAAATTTCCGTAAAATAAACCATATTAACCTGGACAATTTAACATTTCTCATCAGTAATCTCCCCAGTCCGGACAGCTTATCTACAACAGATGAGTTACTCACACACTACAACACCCATCTTCATAACATTCTCAACACTCTAGCCCCACTCAAAACTCGATCTGTCTCTTCACACACACTGCATCCTGGTACACCCCCACTCTCAGACAGTTAAAAGCAAAAGGCCGGCAGCTCGAAAGACTCTACAAAAAAACTGGGCTCACTATACCAAGACATGTACAAAAAGCATATTTTACAATACAAGGACTCCATCTCCAGTGCCAAATCCACTTACTACTCCGGTCTAATCAGTACAAATGAAGGTAACTCCAAGATACTCTTTTCACTTATCTCCAATATCTCTAAATCCCTTTCTTCACTTCCAACACATCTTTATTCCTCTGATTTCTGCAATACCCTGGCTTCATTCTTCACTTCAAAAATCCACCATATCCATCAGCAACTCACTCCCTCCACTGCTCCAAATGCACCTGTTCCATGTCCTCCATCCCCTTCCCACCTGTTTTCCTCTTTTACCTTTCCTTCTGTCAACCAAATCTCTACTCTTATACAGAAATCTAAAACATCTTCCTGCCAACTTGACCCACTCCCCACTGCTCTCATTAAAGCTTCCCTTCCTGCATTATCCCCCCTCATCACCAACATAATTAATGCCTCCCTCACCTCTGGTTCTGTACCCTCCCTTCTTAAGACTGCTGCTGTCACTCCTTTACTCAAAAAACCTGGTTCTGACCCTGCTGATCTCAATAATTTTCGTCCCATCTCAAACCTTCCTTTCATTTCCAAACTTCTTGAAAAAACTGTTGCTGCACAACTTCATACCCACCTTTCTTCAAATAACCTGTATGAACAATTCCAATCTGGCTTCCGTCCCCTCCATAGCACCGAAACGGCCCTTCTCAAAATCACTAATGACCTTCTCCTTTCTGCTGATTCTGGTTTATTATCCATTCTCCTTCTGCTTGACCTCAGTGCAGCTTTTAACACCATCTCACACCCCATCCTCCTGGACAGACTCTCCTCCGTCGGCATCACCAACACGCCCCTCACCTGGTTCCGCTCCTACCTCTCAGACCGCACCCAGTTCATTCAACTCAAGTCTTTCCCCTCACACCCCTTCCCTGTCACATCTGGTGTTCCCCAGGGTTCTGTCCTTGGCTCCCTACTGTTCATAATCTACCTGCTTCCCCTTGGTCACATTTTCAGGAAGCACTCTATCCACTTCCACTGCTACGCGGATGACACGCAGCTCTATATCTCCAGCAAACCCAACTCCTCTCTCCCACCCACCTCCCTGACCAACTGCCTCACTGAAATAAAATCCTAGTTCACCTCAAACTTTCTCAAACTAAATAGCAATAAAACAGAACTTCTACTCGTTGGCACTAAATCCACCCTTCATAAAATCAACAATTTATCTCTTTCACTTGACAGCTCCGCCATCTTCCCCTCCCCTCAGGTAAAGAGTCTGGGTGTCATCCTTGACAGGACGCTCTCCTTTACGTCCCACATCAACAGCATCACTCGCTCCGCCTACTTTCACCTTCGGAACATCCACCGTCTCCGTCCTTCTCTCACTTCTCATTCCACCGCCGTTCTTGTTCATAGCCTCGTCACCTCCCGCCTCGATTACTGCAACTCTCTCTTGTTTGGTCTCCCCCAAAAAATACTCCATAAACTTCAACAGGTACAAAACTCCGCCGCTCGCATCATCACAAACACACCCTCCATAAACCACATCTCACCAGTCCTACGACAGCTCCACTGGCTCCCCATCACACAACGCATCCACTAAAAAATCCTTCTGCTCACATTCAAAGCCATACACCACCTCGCCCCCCCATACTTGACCGACCTCCTTCATGTTGCTACACCCGCTCGGTCACTCCGCTCCTCCTCCTTTCTCCAGCTCACTGTACCCCCGGCCCGCCTCGTCACCATGAGGAGTAGAGCTTTCAGTCGCTCTGCCCCCCAGCTCTGGAACACCCTCCCTTCTGACCTCCGCAACTCTGACTCTCTTCCACACTTCAAAACCAAACTCAAAACTCATCTGTTTAGAAAAGCTTATGCACTGTAATCATAACTGTCTTTTTATCATGTATTTGTTTTTATTGTATTTTATGTTTTTAACTGTTTTATTGTATTTGTCACTATGTAAGGCGACCTTGAGTGCCTTGAAAGGCGCCTAATAAATAAAATCTATTATTATTATTATTAACATGGACAAATTTCATGTAATCATAAGTTGTTTTACTATTCAGTATACACATGCATTGGAAAGGAAAGACCACCACGGGGCAGTGGTGAGGCTCAGCCTCACTTGCCGACCCCTTCCGCGGGAGGGCAGAGCTAAGTTTCCTTGTTTAGATATTATCTTAGTTTATTGAAAAAACTAAAATGTGGATTGTTATGATCATGCTTTGATTGACATTCCACCTGAAATAAATGCTTTTGATTCTGCACATTCCGTGTCGCCCAAGTTGATAGCATTCACTGCCCCGTATGACAACGCCTTCTCTTATTCTCCTTTTTATATAATCAAGTGTAGTTTGGCAATCAGCCTGTTAACTAAACGGTGGCTAAATGCTGGGTGTACCAAATGTAAACACGGTGCAATTCAACCTTTCAGATCAATCTATTTCTGATACACTAATCCACAGTATGTGAGCATTTCAGCACACCGCTAGACTCAATTTCACCTTGTTCCCCCTATCCACCTTTTTCCCAGCCCTCATGAGCCTGCATGAATTTTGGGCAAAACTTCCGGCAGGCACCGGAACCGGCGTTTATTGCAATCACGCAAGTCGATCGATAACTTCATAGAAATGTGGGAACACCGGCTGTCATGTCTTAAACGAGGTGATGTAACAATTACGTTGCCTACTACAATTGAGAAAGTGGCCAATCATCACATATAGTAACATTTTTAGCTACTTTGTTTTCCTGTTTGTGTTCTGGAGACATCCAGTAGATTGGTCACCACAAAGTGGAACCTGCACTTTGGAGCAGGAAGAGCTACAGCCAATTACAAAGGAGCTAGCTGTTGAAGAGGTAGAACTCCCAGTCATTCATGAGAGAGAACATCTTCTACGGCCAGAGGAGGCTGATCTCGCCAGGTTGCCACTCTGGAGACAGCAAAGACCCTGAAGACAAACCACCTGAGTCCTCGCAGCTTCATCATAGTGATGAGAGGTGGAGCCTTGATGCAGCAGCTCCCTGCAACACACAACAGAAGCTGATGGGGAGCATTGTGAAGGATCACAAGCAGACAACCTCTTAGCTCTACTGTCAGATAGTGATGACACAAGGTCACACTCTCCTGAAGATGATGACAGCGATTTCAAGCAAGAATCTCTGAGCAGCGATAGAGACTGTCAAGGTCATTTGACGACTCACACTGGCAGCAAACACTCTTGAGAGGTCTAGAAAGAAGATAGGTAAACATTTTAACTGCTCAGGTTGTGATAAAATATTTTCTCGCCAGAGTAAATTGACTCGACACGAGAACGCACACAGGAGAAAAACCTTTTCGTTGCTCAGACTGTGGTAAACAATTCACTTTACAGACAAACATGCAAAGACACTTGAGAACCCACACAGGAGAAAAACCTTTTGGTTGCTCAGACTGTGGTGAACAATTCACTTTAAAGACAAACATGCAGTCACACATGAGATCACACGTAGGAAAGAAACCTTTTACTTGCTTAAATTGTGGCAAATGCTTCACTCAAAAGATAAACTTGCAATTACACACAAGGACACACAGGAGAAAAATCTTTTACTTGCTCATATTGTGGTGATGCATTTTCTTGGAAGTGCTCTTTGAAAAGACACATGCAGAGTCATTGATGGTTTACTGTTTGACTCACCTAACTTCCATGCAGGCACTGTGTAGAATGTTGTAATATTCTTTGCATGTGTCTTTGTTCAATAAATACATGCTGTTTTTGTGAAGGTGGTAAAAAAAATACATGGTGACTGCAGTGGTTTCATTTATAGTTAAAAGTGTTTTTGTTTACTGTATGTGGGCATTACCAGATGCTGTAAATCAAGTCGATTACTTCCAGATTTGATCTGGAAAGTTGTGATTTGATTCCTTTTACTGACTTGAGTTCTTATGTTGAGTTGCTCAGTGGCCTAATGGTTAGTATGTTGGCCACACACTCATTAGATCTGGAAGACCTGAGTTTAAATCTCTGTTGGGGATCTCTTTCTGGAGTTTTTATGTTCTACCTATTTACTTTGGTTTCTTCCCACATTCCAAAAACTTGCATGTTAGGTTAATTAATTGGCAACACTAAATTGTCCAGTTATGATGCCTTCTAGTCAAAGTGTAGATGTGGAGGAAAGTCTGGTTATACGTTTGCAAATGGACGCAAATAACTGGAGTTTCCAAAAGTCACTTCCTGCGACGACGTATGCTGTGACGTCACACACGTGTCGTCACACACGTGACCTGTATTTACATAACGAACAACACGGACGCCCTCAGAACTGACCATATTTTCTTGCGTCTTGTTGACTTTGTATTATAAAACAATTTTTATAAGTAATCCTACCTCGTTTTCAGTGCACAAGAACGGGCCTGGCACCATGTTTTATGTTTCATGTTTTGAGAAAGTGATGGGATGACAGAGGCTGGTTCCGATTAGATAGAATTTTAGTAACTATTGCCGCCCACAGGTTTAGTATGCTTATGACTGTGGTTCCCAATGCATTTATGTGGTTACATGAGTATGCTTTTTTTTTTTGATACAAGGTCATGTGGACACCATTTCTTTCCATACACAGTGGGAGAAATATGTTTTTTAAAATACCCTGCTATGTGTGGACAAGGCCAAAGACTGAATGAGAGTTTGTCTGTATGTGTCCGTGACCCAGTCCAGGGTGAATTCCGCCTGTCGCCCGAAAGTCCTTTTGAAGGACCGAGTAAAATAACGTTGTTATTGTATTACATATTGATGAAATAATCACAAACAAGTGTATTGATACAAATACTTTCCAAAATATCCCATGTTTTCCCATATTTTTGTTATGTGTTTTATTCTGATTCTAATCATAAATAAATTACAGGCAAAGTGTTTTTAAATGTATTGAAAATGTAATTAAAATACAGTATCTGTATCAGCACTGTGCACGCTGCTCAATTGTTTAGTAGTGTTATGGGAAAGAAGCAAGAGTCGGCCTATCGTGGTGGCAAATGTTTTGGGGGTTTTGGGGATTTTTTAGCACTGAAATTGTAATCAGTGATATTTTTAATGTATTGTCGATAAAGCTGCAAGCGTGAATTTAACTTAAGTCTGGAAGGCTCTGACTGACATGGGGTGGGCGGTGAAGCACTGAATCCTTTCCAGACCACGTCAAAAAAAGAAATTTGAGTCCGCTAATCAACTTGTTGCTCCGGTTGTTGTTGGACTTCTGTGCGAATTACACTTTGTCCATAACAAACACCATGTTCGAACACAAGGATGTCCATAAGTGCACTTGGCACCAGGACACCCTAGGTCGCAGGTCTATGATCGACTTTGTGGTCGTATCATCAGACCTGCATCTGCATGTTCTGGACACGCGGTTGAAGAGAGGGGCTGAGCTGTCAACTGACCACCACCTGGTGATGAGTTGGATTAGATGGCGGGGAAGGATGCCGGACAGACCTGGCAGACCCAAACGCATAGTGAGGGTGTGCTGGGAACGTCTGGCAGAGTTCCCATTCGTCGAGTCTTCAACTCTCATCTCCGGCAGAGCTTCGCCTGCATCTCGAGGGAGGACCGGGATATTGAGTCCGAATGGGCCGTATTCCGTGCTTCCATTGCTGAGGCAGCCAGTTGTAGTTCCGGCCGCAAGGTGGTCAGTGCCAGTCGTGGTGGCAAGCCCCGAACCCGATAGTGGACACAGACAGGGGGTTAGGGCTGCTGTCAAGCTAAAAAGAAGTCTAATCGAGCATGGATGGCTTGCGGGACTCCCGAAGCAGCTAAAAGGTACCGGCAGGCCAAGCGGCACACGGCTTCAGCGGTGGTCGAGGAAAAAACTCGGGTGTGGGAGTAGTTCGGTGAGGCTATGGAGCACGACTTTCGGTCGGCCTGGAAGAGGTTCTGGCAAACCGTCCGACACCTCAGAAAGGGGAAGCAGCCCCCAGTTCACACTGTTCACAGTGCGGACGGGGGCTTACTGACCTTGACTGTGGATATAGTTGGTCGGTGGACGGAATACTTCGAGGCCCTTCTCAATCCCACTGACATGCCTCCCATAGAGGAAGCAGAATCTGAGGATACGTACGTGGACAGTTCTATCCCCGTGGCTGAGGTAATTGGGGTAGTTAAATCACTCCCCAGTGGCAAGGCTCCGGGGGTAGACGAGTTCCGCTCGGACTTCCTCAAGGCTCTGGATGTTGGAGGACTGTGTTGGTTGACACGCCTCTACAACATTGCATGGAAGTCAGGAACAGTACCTTTGGACTGGCAGACTGGGGTGGTGGTCCCCATTTTTAAAAAGGGTGACCGGAGGGTGTGTTCCAACTATAGGGGGATCACACTCCTCAGCCTTCCTGAAAAAGTCTACTCCAGGGTGCTGGAGAGAAGGGCACGACCGATAGTCGAACCTCGGTTACAGGAGCTGCAATGTGGTTCTCATCCCGGTCGCGGAACACTGGACCAGCTCTACACCCTTGCAAGGGTACTGGAGGGTATGTGGGAGTTTGCCCAACCGGTCTACATGACCTTCAGCGTTTACTGGAGCGGTTTGCAGCTGAGCGTGAAGCTTCTGGAATGAGACTCAGCACCTCCAAATCCGAGGCCATGGTTCTCAGTCGGAAACGGGTGGACTGTACCCTCCGGGTTGGGAGTGAAGTCTTGCCTCAGGCGGAGGAGTTCAAGTATCTCGGATTCTTGTTCACAAGTGAGGGAAGGTTAGACCGTGAGATCGACAGACTCTGTGTAGCATCTGCAGTAATGCGGTCACTGTATCGGACAGTCGTGGTGAAGAGAGAGCTAAGCTGGAAGGCAAAGCTCTCTGTATAACGATCGATCTACGTTCCCACCCTCACTTATGGTCATGAGTTATGGGTCATGACCGAAAGAATGAGATCGCGGATACAAACGGCGGAAATGAGTTTCCTTGGTAGGTTGGCTGGACTCACCCTAAGAGATAGGATGAGGAGCTCGGCCATCTATGAGGAGCTCAGAGTAGAGCCGCTGCTCCTTCACATCGAGAGGAGCCAGTTGAGGTGGCTCGGGCATCTAGTCCGTATGTCTCCCGGGCGCCTCCCTGGTGAGGTGTTTCGGGCATGCACAGTCGGGAGAAGGCCCCCGGGAAGACCTAGGACACGCTGGAGGGACTCTGTCTCACAGCTGGTCTTGGAACGCCTTGGTGTCCTCCCGATGGAGCTGGAAGAGGTCGCTGGGGACCGGGAAGTCTGGACTTCCCTACTGAAGCTGCTGGGCCCGTGATAAGCGGTGGAAAATGGATGGATGGATGGAGGATTCGGTCTCTGCTTTTTGCAGAAGATGTGGTTCTGTTGGCTTCACCAAGCTGTGACCTTAAACTCCCACTGGATCGGTTCGCAGCTCAATGTGAAGTCGGCACGATGGTGGTGTCTGCTCTTCTCCGTCATTCGAGTGGCGGGAGTCGAGTGGCAACCTGCATTCAGGCGCATTTACCGCACCTACCATGTTGGAGTGACAAAAGCCAGTCTTATTCGACCTTCAAAAGACAGTGGATTGTCAGCTGATCCCAGCATTTGCAAAAAGTAAGTTGTGCATTTTGTGCATCATGTTGTATAAAATTACAGTATAATGCATCACTGTCCCCAAATCACCACCAGATGCCAACTAATTAAGGGCAAAGACAGTATTTCAGATTGTGACCTCCATAACTTCAAGCCAGCACTTCCCAACATTTTAAGAGCTCACAGAATCCAACCGTCTCCACACAGCCTGCTTGAGTAGGCTCCAACATACCTACGACAACGAAGCTGTACACAAAGAGGAGCATCTTCTTAGTCAGGGACGAGGGGAACTCACCTAGGTTCTTACAGCCTTGACTTTGGCAAAGGCGGCCCCGCTGCACCCGGATCGCACACGACCAGACTAACCGCTCCACCAGTTTTGGTCGCGAGCAACACCGGACCCTCTGCCTTTTACGACTGCTCCCCCTCTAAATGGTTTGTTGCTCTTCGAAACGACCTGGGATATTTATCTGTCTGCTAGCGATAAAGAGAGACCTGCTTATATTGAGTATATATATATATATATATATATATATATATATGGAGGAACAACCTCCAAAGAATTTAATCTGTATCACACCGCTTACTCTTTTGTATCACAGAAGATGCTGAACGACAACTCTTGTTCAGTTGCAATGTTTTATTAGGACAGATTAGCAAGGGCATACAAGCAGACAACAATGAATATAAGGACAATACTTCAAATGGACCTTTACGGACCTTCATCCAATAGAGAACTTCTGGGATGACCTAAAAAAGGCTGTTTCTGAAGCAGAACCAAGAAATGGGGATGAATTGTGGAATGTTGTTAAAGAATGTTGGAGTGGAATAACAGCGGAAAGGTGCCACAAGTTGGTTGAGTCCATGCCACACAGATGTCAAGCACTTATAAAAAACGAAATATTAGTTTAGTCACTCACAGGATTGCCAAAAAGTTTTGTACAAAATAGTTTTGAGTTTGCAAAGTCAACGCTAGATGAAGGCTGCAACTAAGGATTATTTTCATAATCGATACATCGGTCGATTATTTTTTCGATTAATCAATGAATCGGATTTTTTTAAAGACATTCATAATTTTCCTTTCTTTGGAGTAATTCCTTTAAGAATGCATGAATGGTCGTTTACCCTCCACAAATCATTGCAAAAAGAACAAGGAAGAGGAAGTTCTCAGTGACGGAAATTGAAGTAGCAAGTATAAACCATCAACTGACAAACATCACAAACACTGCAGCAAATCAACAAGTCACTGACACACACATGTGCATCAGCAATAAATAAATAAGAAAGAGTAAGAGTTATTGGACTGAGTGTGGAAATGTAGGAAGATTCCCAAGCACAAGTACAAGTACGGGATTCACTTTGCATGGGAATGCTTTTACACGTAGAGCGTAGAGCTATTACACACGCTCTACGCACATCTCTGCAGTGGTTTGCCTTGCAAGATATCAAAAAGAGGGAAAAGTATTGAAAAAACTCTTTTCCAAGGTCAAAGGTGATGTGTGTGTTTATCCTGTTTTGCCTGAAACACAAAAGATAAGATTTCTGCTTACATGGAGGACTAAAGAATTTTAAAAAGTTACATTTGAGTGGCTAAAATCATGATATTTATAGTTCATTTTAAAATAAAATGAATAAATCATTACCAAACTAGTTGTCGATTATTTGGATAATCATTAATAATCTAAGAATCAATTAATCGCTGCAGCTCTATGGCAGACACTATTATTAATTTTTTTTAACACACCCCTTTCAACTCATTGCCCAATTGCACATCCTTATGAGCATGCATATCATGAATGCTGGGCTTGTTTTCTGAGAATCTACTGCACCTACTTGTGTGCCATGTAGCAATAAAAATATAAAATATACTAATAGCAGTGATAATCTGGTTAGACACATTGCACTGCTATTATTTTGAACATTACTGTATACTTTTGACCCAGAAGATTTTGTCACATTTTCAGTAGACCCATAATAAAGTCATAAAAGAACCAAACTTCTTGAATGTTTTTGTGACAAAGAAGTAAATGTTCCAATCAGAGAAACATAGTTGTATTAATAACTGGAAACTCAAGGGAGCCAAGACATTATGTTCTTTACAAGTGTATGCAAACTTTTGACCACAGCTGTACTACATGCACCCACACAATGTAGACGACACACTTACACTGCATGTGACAGGGGTGACGTAGAGCCAGCAGTACTTCAAAAGAGGCAGAGGATTGTAGCCGATCATGTCCTTGATGCTGTCACTAAAGCGCTCAGCACCTTTACAAACCAAGCAAACCTTTCAAAAGTGCTGCGTACGGCAATATTCTGCTTTATCTCTGAGTCTAATAATAGGACGCCTATAAGGCCCTGTGTGAAAAAAGTGATTCCCCCCAAGACTCATCCTTGAGGTCAAAAAAGACCCTACAACAACATCCAAAGAACTGCAGGCCTCACGTCTCAGTTAAGGTCAGTGTTCATGACTCCACCATAAGGAGGAGAAATAAAGACAACCTGCATGGCAGAGTTTCAAGACAAAAACCACTGCTGAACTACAAGAACATTAAGGCTCGTCTCAATTTTGACAGAAAACATTTTGATGATCCCCAAGACCTTTGGGAAAAAACTCTGTGGTCTGATGAGACAAGAGTTAAACACTTTGGAGATCTGCTGTAAAACCAGAGCATCTGCTTTACATCAGATTTACATCAGATTTACATCTGCTGTAAAAGTAACACGGCAGTCCAGAAAAAAAACATCATACCATCAGTAAAATATGGTGGTGGTAGTGTGATGGTCTGGGACTGTTTTGCTCAGGACCTGGGAGAGATGCTGTGATAAATGGAACCACGAATTCTGCTGTCCAGCAAAAAAAAATCATTGATTTTGGTAGAAATTAATTGATCAATAATTTTTACAAAGTATTATGGCATATATAATACTTAAGGTCCTCCTTGCCTTTCCCGCCCCCCTGACAAGTTCACCCCGCCCCATCAGGGGGCCCGCCCCACTATTTGTGAAGTAATGCTATAGACACAGCAATGATCCCGTGGACACCCACATGCTACTCATTGTGTGCCCAAATTACCAGTACCCGTACCTTTGCGCTACACGGATGATGGTGGGTGGACCTCCACTAAAAACGTTTTTTTAACTTGTCCTCACAGTGTCTGCAAAAAAATCTGACCAATTAAGTCCCCACTAAAGGCCCAGGTACTAAAATACATTTTCAGAGAGGGTAACATTATATCCAGCCCGAAAAGTGTCCCCACCTTATATACACATCATATACAAATAACAACACTGTCTTACCATAAACCTATCCAATAACCACTAACTGGAAGATGGCCATCAAAAGAAGAGTGGGACCACTGCAGACATAGTGGTCAAAAATCTGCAGAATGTACAATCTAGCCTGTATAAAACAAATCAAATATTAGACCAAAACAACATTAGGAAAAACCAGATATCCTCAAAGTTTTATAATCTTTAGACGTAAGTCGGTTAGTTGCTAAATCCCACCCGTGACCCTGCAAAGATGTTTTGCTTTATGGTGGCCATGTTTTTCAACCAATCTTTCTCAAATTTTACACACTTGTGCTTGCTAGTTCTCTAAATGGGTGCACCAAATTTGGCGGTGGTATCGCTAAACTCCTTAAAGTTACAGTGGGTGATTTGTAGAACTCATGGAGCCATGTGAAAAATGTCAGTGTACTTATGGAGTTTATAACAGCGCCACCACAAGGTGCATTTGTCAGAAACAGCACAGGTAAAGGTGTGCAAATGCTTAGCTTACACAGACACATACAGTCATGTCATTTGACTTCTCACCTGAGACACCAACAAGAGGCCAAACAGGTAGAAAAAAACACAGAAGAGCATTAAAATAAACTCTATCCGGTATCCTTTTTGGATCTGGGAAGGGTAGATATCTGTTATGGAGGTCATGATGCTTTCAAGGCCAGCAAACTAAGGGAGACAAAACTATGAGAAGACTCTCCTGCCAGGTAAATATCTGAGGAGACATCAGAAAGGCTTCAGCTGACCTGACTGTCGATGCCCAACAAGATAATCATGGTGAAGAAGCACACAGACCAGACCTGAGGCCATGGCAGGAGGCTCACAGCTTGGGGGTAGACGATGAAGACAAGACCTGGACCTGCACAGTCCCAAACAATACAAACAAGTATGAACGCCAGCCACTCAAGCTCACGCTTCTTATTACATCTTGTCCGCTGAGGATGTACCAGACTCGGCTACTGAGGTGATGTCCATACCCTGTTTTTGGGACATGTATCCCAAAACGGAGAATATGGCAAACCCACCAAGGAAGCTGGTCCCGCTGTTGAGTAAACAAAGAAAGAAGGAGTCCCTGGAAAGAAGAAACAAAACATATATGGTGACAAATGGAGTCAAACTGGTAGACTGCACGACTATAAGGCAGTAGGGCAAGGGTGCCCATTATGTCGATCGTGAGCTACCGTTGGGTCACGAAGATACAGTAGTTTGAGCTCTCCTCCTGATTCGCCTTAGCTCTTGATAAATTTTGGATTAAATTACAGATAAAGTTTATATTGCATATCAATAACTACAAGGTATTCGTTCACTTGTAGCAACTGGTTATGTAGAAATAAAGGGAATTTTTGATGGTTTTGCTTTGCGTCCTGAACTCCACTATAGAAGTGCTTGTTTTCTACACTTCTTTTTCTTAAACTATATTATTTCATGACGAACTGGAAAATGTTCCCATTGCTGTAACCTTTAAAATAGAGATGTCCAATAAATTTGAGCCCACCAATATTATTGCACCGACATTGGCATAAAAATGTAATATTGGTCAATATCGATATCCTATAATGAAAATGGATGGTCTAGTCTATGGGCTTTCTTGCACCTGATTTGCATTGTGTCTGTGGAGTCTCCTTTGGATGTTGTACCGTTGGAACCAAAACTTCTTCCTTCACTACTTCCAATTCCCACTGCAAAAGCCATCAATCGGAAAATCATGGAGTGTATCGCATTGGATATACGGGAGGCGGCGGATTCAGAAAAAATTATCTGCTGTTGTACAATGTTGATTACAGCCACAACAAGAAGCTAATTCCCGTTGTTTTCATTCCATGATAGGAGATATGTGACGTTACACATATTGGTATTGGTTGATATCGGAATCGGAAAATGAGAGTTGGACAATTTTGGGAAAGTTAAAATAAGAATTGCATTAAATAATATACTGCATAAATGATTATTTAAATATTATACTGCATAAATGATTATTTACAAGCACAAGAAAATGTAAATAAAAAAACTGAATGTAAATAAAGGGTATAATTACAATATACATGTTAAACAAATACCTGTGCTACTATACCACTAAAATATTATCCATCCATTTTCTTCCGCTTATCCGAGGTCGAGTCGTGGGGGCAGCAGCCTAAGCAGGGAAGCCCAGACGTCCCTCTTCTCGGCCACTTCGTCCAGCGAATGCCGAGGCGTTCCCAGGCCAGCTAAAAGACGTAGTCTCTCCAGCGTGTCCTGGGTCTTCCCCGAGGCCTCCTACTAGTTGGACGTGCCCTGAACACCTCCCCAGGGAGGCATCCGGGAAGGATCCGAACCAAATGCCCGAGCCACCTCATCTGGCTCCTCTCAATGCGGAAGAGCAGCGGTTCTACTCCGAGTCTCTCCCGGATGACAGTGCTTCTCACCCTATCTTTAAGGGAGAGCCCAGCCACCCTGCCGAGAAAACTCATTTCGGCCGGTGGTACCCGCGATCTTGTCCTTTCGGTCACTACCCAAAGCTCATAACCATAGGCGAGGGTAGGAACGTAGATCAACCAGTAAATTGAGAGTTTTGCCTTTCGGCTCATCTCTCTTCACCACGACCGGTGCAGAGTCCGCATCACTGCAGACGCCGCACCAATCCGCCTGTCCAAATCGTGTTCCATCCTTCCCTCGCTCGTGAACAAGACCCCGAGGTATTTAAACTTCTCCTCTTGGGGCAAGACCTCATCCCTGACCCAGAGATGGCACTCCACCCTTTTCCGGGCGAGAACCATTAACTCAGATTTGGAGGTGCTGATTCTCATCCCAGCCGCTTCACAGTCAGCTGCGAACCGATCCAGTGAGAGTTGAAAGTCACTGCTTGATGAAGCCAGCATGACCACGTCATCTGCAAAAAGCAGAGACCGAATCCTGTGGCCACCAAACTGAAACCACTCAACGCCCTGGCTGCGCCTAGAAATTCTGTCCATAAAAGTAATGAACCGAATCGATGACAAAGGGTAGCCCTGGCAGAGTCCAACTCTCACTGGAAACGGATCCGACTTATTGCCAGCAATGCAAACCAAACTCTGACACCGGTCATATAGGCAACGAACCGCCTGGATTAGGTGATCCGATACCCCATATTCCCGGAGCACCCCCCACAGTATTCCCCAAGGAACACAGTTGAAATACCATGCCGAGAGTATAGAGCTGGCCCACCGTTTCACGACCAGGACAAAAACCACACTGCTCCTCCTGAATCCGAGATTCGACTATCCGGCGGATCCTCCTCTTCAGAACCCATGAAAAGACCTTACCGGGAAGGTTAAAAAGTGTGATCGCACGATAGTTATACCACACCCACCGGTCCCCATTCTAGAAAAGCGGGACCACCACCCCGGTCTGCCAGTCCAGGAACAACGACCCTGACGTCCACGCGATGCTGCAGAGTCAATTGAACCAAGACATGCCCACAGCACCCAGGGCCTTAAGGAACTCCGGGCGGACTCATCCACCCCCGGGGCCTTGCCACCAAGGAGCTTTTTGACCACCTCGGTAACCTCAGCCCCAGTGATAAGAGAACCCGCCTCTGAGTCCCCATGTACTGCTTCCTGTTGGAAGACGTGTCGGCAGCATTGAGGAGGTCTTCAAAGTATTCCCCCCACCGTTCCACAACATCTCGAGTTGAGGTCAGCAGCACACCGTCCCCACCATACACAGTGTTGGCTGTGCACTGCTCCCCCTCCTGAGATGGCGGATGGTGGACCAGAATCTCTTTGAAGCCATCCGGAAGTCACTTTCCATTGCCTGTCCAAACTCCTCCCATGTTCGACTTTTCCCCTCAGTGACTGCCAAAGCCGCAGACCGCTTGGCCTGCCGGTTACCTGTCAGCTGCCTCCAGAGTCCCATGAGCCAAAACGGACTGATAGGACTCTTTCTTCAGGTTGACGGTATCCCTCACCGCTGGTGTCCACCAAAGGGTTCTGGGATTACCGCCACGACAGGCACCGACCACCTTATGGCCACAGCTCCGATCAGCCGCATCGACAATCGCAAGTCCGACAACATAACCACAAAGTCAATAATCAAACTGCAGCCCTGGGTGTCCTGGTGCCAAGTGCACATGTGGACACCCTTATGCTTGAAAGGTCCAGCATCATAACAGCTGAATGGGAGTCAAGCTGCCTTTAAATGCTAAGCAAAATTTTCTTTGCCAAGGGAGATTTCATAATCCAAATGAGTCTACCTTGACATTTGACTGCGTTTATTATGAATTTTGTTGCGCCACATTTCGATGCCGGACCTGACCTGAAAAGGGGACGGGTGGGGGGTGGGCTGGGGGATATAAGAAAGGGTGCAGAAGAACCTCACAAACATATTTCAACCATATTATAAACAACCGTAATAATAAGGATTTCCGCAACAACCAGATCCGTCACAGAGCAAAATGAGCAAAAATACAGGGGAAAGAAGAAAATAATAATAATGATAATACTAATATTCATGTACACACATTCATTAACATATACATATATATACATATACACACACATATATACACACACACACATATATATACATGTATACATACACATATTCGTACACGCATACATACACATAGGGTGCACATACACATATCCATGCAGCACATACATACATACACACACATACAGTGTGCATATATATGTATACACACATACATATTTACTAATAATGATAAACATACAAGAAAAATAACAAGAAAAGAAACAGAACCTCTTGAACAATGACCACCCAAATGACACGTGCAACAAATCTACATTAAATCTACATTACTCTGCAGTGACAGGATAACCGCATCAGAGTGAAACAGAGAACGAGGAGATGCCCGTGGTGAACACCGCCATGCATCCCAAACCACACTCCCTCCAAAAGCGAGGGCCCGACCAGGAAGACGCCGGAGCACGGCCCCCCAGCAGGCTCCCCACAGAGGGGAAGGCCCGACCCCGCCACCCCAAGAGGCAACCGCGAGTCCCCTCCGAAGACGTGGAAGGGAGACCCGGCCCGACGCCGCCCGGCAGCCGAGCAGGGGCCACAGGAGGGGCCCGGGCGCCAACCGCCGGAACACCCGCCGGAGGCCGGCCAGCTTCGGGCAAGCAGGACAACCACTCCCGAGCCCCCGGGCCCAGAAGCCACCCAACCCCCCAAAGCAGGGGCCATACCCAACACCCCGGGAGCTCCAGGCCACCCCAGACGCAACTGCCGCGGGCCATCGCCTTCCCCAACGCCAGAGGCAGGCGCCCATAGAGGGCCCATGGGTCCACTCCTCCCTCTCAGCCCCCGTGACCCGTCCACCCCAGCCCCAGTACCCACACCAAACCCTGTTCCTACTACACTTACACACCTACATTTTCACATATGCACCTGGATGTGCCACCCCCCAATGTAGCGAGCAGCATCACCGCGAGCTCCCCCGAGACACGGGGCCATACCACCATACCCGGCCGCCGGAAAATCCACAGAGCGCCGCATGCACGCAGGCACTCCTCCCAGCACTGCCGCCGACTGACACCCGGAGCCAAAACAATCCCCCCCCACCGCCCCCAGCCCCAGGGAGCGTCCAAAAAAAAAAAACAGGGGTGTAACAGGACCCTCTAATCCCCGCCTCCCCACCCAACTAAAAGTGTTATGAAGTGTAAGATGTGTGTGTGTAGGCAATTAAAATTGAGGAGCCGAAACTGCGCGACACCATGGGCAGAACCACTCCGCCGGCTGAGCACGGCTAAGTAGCTCTGCCCACCCCGCGACACAAGTCCCGCCCCCCAAAAATGAATGTGAGGTGTCTGTGAGTCTATGTATAGTGAATAAGTGTAATTAAAACTGGGGAGTTTGCGGCCCCCAGGGCATGACAGAAGGAGGCCATGTTTGTGCCCCCCCCCCGGCACACCCCCATGGAGCACGCACACTCCCCAAGATCCTATGTGCTTGTTTGCAGGGAGTGAGGGGGCGAGGGCGCGAGGGATAGTAAGACTAGGAGGGAAATTATATATATATTTTTTCCCTCCCAGAGGACGAGCCATTGGGCAGTAGGCACCCCTGTTTCCCGGGACCCACCGCGGGGCAGGGGCCGGCGCGAGGCGAGGCGAGGCCCCGGACGTTCAGCGACCGCAGCCCGGGAGCAGCCTCACCCAGATGTTACACACTAGCCACCATGCGCGCCACTGCAGGAGACCCCGGCGGCCCACACCCCCGAACACCGCCACCGCCATCCCCACCCCGTATCAGAGAGGAACCCGGGCAACACACCCCACCACTCGAAGAGGCAGCAACCATCCAGGCACAATCACACACCTCCCCACTGCCCCCTGTGCCCACACCCATGTTCAATCCCCTGCACCCAACATACACACAAACACACTGACACACACCTGCACTCGCGCACACACACCCACACCCGCCCAACCCCCTGTACACTCCCCCAACCCTGGTCCTCCCAGGCACCAATCCGGCACTGGGACGCGCACCCATCCACCCCCACAGCAGCGAGTCCAGGCCAACCCAGATGCCCCCGGGGGTCAGATACGCCCCCACTCCTGGGCAGAGGCAGCCCCCGGAACCCAGGGCCCAGGAGTGCCGCCCCACCCACACCCAGCCAGCCCAGCCACCCGGCCCGGGGCCCGACGGCCACGACCCAGGCCCCAACCCACGGTCCCCCGCCCCTCCACCAACCGGTCGTCTCGGCACCAGACCTACCCCAGCCTCCACAGAGATAAACACCGGTCCCCCGCAGAGCAGCGTAGCCCAGCCCCCCTCCCCAAGGGACCCCCAGCGGCCCGTATGCCCCTGGCACCTCCGCCAGCCGCCCAACTCTCAGAGTGAAGTGAAAGAGCTAATCACCGGGGACCAGAGTGAATGAGATTGGTCCAATTGATTGTTTAAAGAGCTAGACATTGTCTCACAAGAGATATGATCTAATAAAAGGTTCCTAAATTGGTTCATACTTAGATTGGCTTTTGTTTTCCAATTCATGAGAATAGTTTTCTTTGCGATGCATAACGCAGTAAGGACCATACGTGAGGTGTTATTATCGATATTGATGCCACCTAAATGGCCAAGTAAACACAATGTGGGGTGTGCTGGAATATTACATCTGGACCAAGTGGACAGCTCCTCACATACCTGAAGCCAAAACCTTTGGACAGGAGCACAATACCACACAGCATGTATATAGTTATCAACAGAGTTATTTGTGCACTGTGAGCAAATATTTGACTTTGTGAGACCCATCTTGAACATCCTTTGTCCTGTATAATGAGTCCTATGAAGAATTTTGAACTGAATCAGCTGTAGATTTAAGTTTTTCGTCATTTTAAATGTATTTGAACATATTTGTATCCATGTGTTTTGATCCAAATTACTGAGTAGGTCTGTTTCCCATTTTGCAGTCGGTAGGTGTATTAAATCTTCTGCTTTATTGTTAAGCCTATATATTTTTGATAATAACTTTGGGGCGCAGAGGTTACAGAATTCTGCCACCTTGGTTGGCATTTGCAGGTTCAATTGATTGGGCGTGTATTTTTTTCCTATTATAGATTTGATTTGGTGGTATTCTAAAAAGTTGGTGCTGCTGATTCCATATTGGGAGGTGAGCGTATCAAATGACACAAACTTTCCTTCCACTATGATATTATCTAAGTGTTTTATCCCTTTGTTTTTCCAGAGAGAAAAGTTTATCATTCTTTTATTTTGTAGGATGTCAGGGTTGTTCCAGATGGGTGTCAGCTTACATGGATAGAGGGAACATTTGTTTATTTTAAGAAATTCCCACCAAGCTGTCAGAGTGGAGCTGATGTTCATACTTTTGTAACATTTATGATGTTTAATGGTTGAACTGGTGAATGGTAGATCATCACACAGTGCTTGCTCTATATCCAGCCATGGCTCGTCTGGATAACTCGGTTTGAGCCATTTGGAGACATATTGCAGTTGATTGGGTAAGAAATACTGAGAAAAGTCCGGAAGCTCTAAACCACCCCTGCCTTTGGTTTGTTTTAACGTATTTAAGCTGATACGTGATGGTTTGTCTTTCCAAAGGAATTTAGAGATGTGGGAGTCCAGTGACTTGAACCAGTTGGAGGATGGTTTGGTGGGTATCATTGAAAACAAATAATTAATTTTCGGTAGAACCATCATCTTGACGGCAGCCACTCTCCCCATGAGTGATATGGGTAGACGTCTCCACCGCAAAAGATCACCCTCAGTTGTTTTCAAAAGCTGAACGTAATTCAAAAGTGTCAGCTCTGACAACTTGGGTGAAATGTTTATACCCAAATATCGAATATTTCCTGTCCGTATTATGGCATCAGGTATACCCTTAAAGTGACAGTTAATGGGTAGAGCTGTGGTCTTAGACCAGTTGATAGAGTAATCAGACACTGATGAGTACTTGTTTATAAGTTGAATCGTGCCGGAAAGGGACGCTTGAGTATTCTGGAGAAAAAGTAATACATCATCAGCGTAGAGACTTATTTTGTGATCCATTTCTCTGGTGCGGATCCCTTTGATTTCTTCATGTTGTCTGATGGCCGCTGCTAAGGGTTCGATAAATATGGAAAACAGTGAAGGGGACAGTGGACAGCCCTGCCTTGTGCCTCTGTGAAGGCTAAAGCTTGAAGAAGTTTGATCATTGGTCCTCACACATGCATGTGGGTTGGTATAAAATATTCTGACCCAATCAATAAAACCCGGTCCAAACCCAAATTTATTTAATGTTCTGAATAGGAAGTTCCAGTTTACCCTGTCAAATGCTTTTTCTGCATCTAGAGAAAGGATAATAGTTTCCAAATTCTGTATGTAAGAATAATCTATGAGGTTAATTAATCTTCGTGTATTAGTTGAGGAGTGTCTACCTTTAATAAAACCGGTTTGGTCTGGATGGATTATGGAAGGAGTAATTTTCTCTAACCTTCTAGCCAAAGCTTTACTGATTATTTTGAAATCTACATTAATTAAGGAAATTGGGCGGTAGCTAGATGGGAGTGTGGAGTCTTTTCCTGGTTTTAATAAGAGAGTAATATTAGCTAGGTTCATAGTTGGAGGCATTTTATTTTTCTCCTTTATTTCTGATAGCATTTAGTAAAAAGTTGGCTCCAGTGTAGTCCAGAATTCTTTGTAGAATTCAGCAGGAAAACCATCTGGGCCTGGTTTGTTTTAACTTCTTAAAGTATTGCATCCAGGTCTCCAAGAAATTTTCCTACACCACATTTAGTTGTTCTTCTTGTTTTTCTGATGTACTCAACTCATGGCTGTAGTCGTCCTCCCCCTTCCACATTTGGCAACAAGACTGACGCTTGTGATTTTGAGTCCATGTATCTAGGGCCAGCATCCTTTACAATTGTAGCAGAGGCTCGCTTTCTTTGATTTTTCATTTTGTTTGGCATTGTTGCTAGGCAACTGCTTTAAACTTCCGTAACTAGCCGGTTAGCTTGGCTTCCTAGCAGCTTTCAGCACATGTATCTCGTTTAGTTCAAGGAATCTGTAACTCTCGCCAATCCAAGTTAAGGTTGAGGGAATCAGCAACCAGTTGCGATCTTGTGTGCATGAAATGTATTCAGAAAAGCACCAAAATAGTTTATAGTATCCTCAGCAGAGCTCTTGCCTTGTACATCCTCTTCAAATAACCCCTGAAATTTGCTTGAGCACCACTGGGGGTACAGACCCACGTCTTCCTAATAATTATGAATCCTGTGACATATCCTTTGGGGCATTTGCTGAGGTTCAAGCAAAGTCCACCAAAAACAACAAAACAACTGGTTAAAAAAAAACATGAATGGTCTAACTTCCAAAATATTTCAATTTACTGTCACCACAAAGGCAATTTAATTGTACATTCCAAAACCAAACATTCACTACCTTTGATAACAGGTTTCTTTCCACCTGGTGTTGTTCTCCAAACAATAATAGAGCAGCCGTGAAGTGGTCCATCAAATATATGTGATCGACAACTCCTTTCTTGTGGGCAGTAAGGTGGAGCATAGCCTCAATTACCTGAAAAATATGCAGTTAATGTCTATTCATCTATATATGCACATATACTGCACATACATGTAAGTACACACATACATACCTCTCCAACCAGCCATTTGTGAAGTCTGAGTGTCTGGAGCTCACACTGCCAAATAAGAAAACTATGTCCGATATTTTGGGAAGGGATGGCTCCCACAACGATCTCGGGTCCTTTTTTTGCCACAATAAAGTTAACTGTAAAACATAAATGGACGTAGTGTTGTGATGAATATCATATTCAAGGTGATGTGCACACTGTTGCAATGAAATGCTAAGTATAATGTAATAATATAACAAGATATATTAACATTGACTTGCATTGAATAGAGTTTAGCTGTGCCTCGCTCTCTTTCTTAGGTTGTGTTTTAATCTTGGGTTTTGGCAATATATTGGGGGGGTTGAAATACTTGGACTTGGTCGTTGCAGCATAACTGCTGCGCTTGTTCCAGGCCTCTTGGTGATCGTCCTTTGGTATTAAATGGGAGCCACTGGACCTGTACAGTATGTCTAAGGGTATGTTGTGCTCATTTCTACTGTATGTTCAACATATCGTCCCTGAAGTGTACTGTACATTGTGTTGATGAACTCAGCTGGTCTTAAGTGCCTTTTCCTCTGTAAGACTGAGTTCTTTACCAGCCCAAACCACATCTCCACATAACAATTTGTGTCTCTGCTTTTTGGTGTTAGAGTTATTGTGTGTACATTATCATATCGTTTCAGATCTCCAAGTAGAATTCCACTCCAGAGAGGAAAGAGACCCATATATTTCCCCAGTAGAACTTCCACGACACTTGGGCAGAAGTATGCATTTGCTTGGCCGGTTTTTGGTTAATTTGAGATGTCACACTCAGCTTGATTCTTTGTTTCTGTGAAGTGAAGGGTGACCCGTCCACAACCCGTCCACAACCTTCCCGTTCCCAATCTTCCTCCTCACAACTCTCTGTCACAGAGTCAGCTTTCTGGAGCTTCATTAACTTTTCCAGATGCTTCAGGCTTCCCACAAGTAGGATGTTTTCTTTTTCACAAAGGAAGACGACACAAATATGGTAAAATATGTCTAGTGCAGTTTCCATGCTTGTACTGTTATGTAGAGCAGCAAAACAGTACGTTGCATATTCCTTGGTAGCTCTGCATTTAGCTTTGCTGCCAATAGCCTGGCTAACAGCTTCTAAAATATGGGCAGCACAGAGATGGAGAACTGTGATAAGCCCATCTTGATGGCAATGGCGTAGACTCTTCTGATGTAAGTGGAGACATCCTCTTTATTAAACCTAAGTAGTGCACTATTTATGAATGCCCAACTGAAGTCTGTCTCCACTTGACAGATTTTCCTTTTTTTAATGAGTGACAGCTGTCTTTTGAAATTCATGATTGATGGTGTGGTTGTTGGTTATCAGCTCAGAAACTGGCAAAGGGGGGTTGTTTTTTCTCATGCCTGGTAATTCCAGAGCATAATACAGAATGCGCTTCCCTTTTGATATTTTTTGGATAATGCCACCAGCTGCATCTAAATGCAGGGTTACCCTTTTGTTTTTTAAATGTGTAAGGCTCATAAAACAAGATACAATAAGCTAAAAACAGTAAAAACCGTAAAATGCATAAAAATGCTTTAAAGCGGTTAAAAGTCGTAATAATGCATGAAGAGTAGTGACATCTACAGTTTCAGTTGTTAAAAAGACACCCCACGTTTTTTTGAAAATATGTTCGTGCCTAAAATAATTCAGACCTCTATTATGGGTGTTGTAATACCGCAAGTCCAATAGAGGGTGCTAGTAGCGGAGGTGGTATAGAGTAGGCGATGTCGCGACAGAGGAAGAATAAATCCTGCCGTTGAAGAGACATCAACTCATCGTGCATTGTCTTCCTTCATTCTATACCACAGGTTAGTACAACGTATAAATAACTTGTACAAAAAGCTTGGAAGAGTTGAGAAACTCACCAGAAGCAATGGCTGCATGTAAAGTGGTCGTGTACAAAATGGGTTAGGGAGCATTTCAGCACATGCTAAATGTCTAATGCTAGCGGGCCTTGTTGGATGGTGAATATCAGTGAGCAGGCTAATTGCACGCTGTTACTGATATTATAGTGCTAACAAGATGTTACACAAGTATACATGTTGGTGGAAATTGTCACTAAATTGATGTGAAGGAAATGTATTAAAATCAGAAAATGCTTTTGTGATACTGTTTCATCAATACAAAGTTGAAATGACTATTGTGAACTAAAAAAGGATACAACACTTGTGAATGTTAAATTGATATTGTTGGAAGTTAGGGATGATATGAAACTGTTAGGATATGAGTTTCATGATATCTGAACTGCTGTCATTTTTGAAGAATAAATCCTGCCGTTGAAGAGACATCAACTCATCGTGCATTGTCTTCCTTCATTCTATACCACAGGATTTTAATTCACACCCCTCTCCGGGCTGGGGAGGGGCAACATTTTGGGGGCTCGTCCGGGATGATTTCTGTGTTTTACAAGACAGCTAATCATCAATCCATTGAACCTGTCATCATTACCTGGAGAGACGCACCAACATCGTGATCCAAGATGTCAGCACTACGCGAGTTGCAGCGAGGCATTCAGAAGCAACTGCACCAGCTGATCAGCTCTGCGAACACCAATGTTCTCCACAAGTTGACGGCTTCTATTGAGGATGAGGTGAGGGAGGAAGTGCCAGGCGGCGACGCAACAGAGGTAGAACTCTATGACTTCATCGTGGACTTTGTGAAAAGTGACCAGTGGGCAAGTCTGGAGGACCAAGGTATGTCCCGTCTCCTGCTCTTCAATGAACTCATTACGGAGCTTCAACAGCCAACAACAGCTAGTGTGGAGGAGCGAGATCTACAGGCGGAGGCTGTATCTGTAACCGGATCACCAGTTATGCATGTTAGGGTGGATAAACAGCCATCCTTAAGTAGCCAGGCTTCTGATATTGTCAAACTAGCAGATGTAGCAGCTTTATTACCACGAAGGGAATTCAAAATTCATAGCGGACAAATATCTGACTCAGACTCTGATGTAAGTTATGGCGCCATATGCAAACAGATTGATGAGGGGTTAGCCGAGAACTTTACTGAAAACGAGATAATTCGCGCTGTGTTAAGAACCATCAAACCAGGCACATTTAAAGATATGCATTTGACAAAACATGAGTTGACAGTGACTGAGCTGAAGCGGTTTCTCAAAACACACTTAAAAGACAAAAGTAGTTAAGAGTTATTTCAGGAGCTTAGTAATGCCAGACAACTTGACCGTGAAAGCCCACAACAATTTATGTACCGGTTGATGGGACTAAAGCAGCGTGTACTGTTTTCCTCACAGCAAAACAGTTCAGGTTTTCAGTACGACAAAAAGCTAGTCGAAAGTATTTTTCTTCACTCGCTGTACCAAGGCATAAGTGAAAAATATACATATGTCCGGAGAGACTTAAAAGTGCTCATGAGTGACAGTAAGGTGACTGATAACTATATCCTAGAGGTGATCAATAAGTCAGTTCATGAAGAAGTTGAAAGACAGACACGAATAGGTCAGGCAACGCACAAAAACAAATTAGTGACCGTTAATGCTGCATACCAAGGGGAAAGGGAACAGGTAACCCAACCTGTTGCTGAAGTCCAAGCCACTGTTCTCCAGACTCAAGCTGAAGTCCAAGCACAGCGTACAGCTATACATGAACTAACAGCCAATGTTTCAGCTTTGGAAAAGACTCTAGAACAGGCGTTCACACGGGTAGCAAAAACTCCAGAACTACTACAGACAATGTCGGGGAATACAGTACAACAACCCAAGTCAACAAAAGTGCGGAAATGTCAAGCGTGCACAACTCAAGGACTTGATAGTTGTAACCACTGCTTTAGGTGTGGCAAGGAGGGGCACCGAGCTGTTGGTTGCCTGCTCAAAGGTAAACCAGCGGGAAACGGGAAGGGGTCACTGGGAAGGGACCACCAGTGACCACATTCAAGCCTGTGTTCCACAATAACGTAGTAAGCCACAAGGAAATGACTGAACCTGCACACCAATCACCTACAAAGCAAAGGAAAAGACAAAGTAATCGAGTAGCACAACTGATTGGGAAAAAATGTATGCTTACCTGCTACCTGAATGGCGTTGAAACGGACATGCTTATGGACAGTGGTGCCCAAGTGACCATAGTAACCAAGTCATGGCTCCAAAGACATCTCCCTGATATTGAGATCCTGTCCCTGGAAGATCTTTTGCCAGATGATCCACTCAGAGTAACTGCAGCCAATGGAACAACCGTACCTTTTGACGGGTGGGTTGAAATACTAGTTGAGATTAAGAGTTCCACACATGGTCAGGTGGCCATACAGGTACCGGTCCTTGTTAGTCAGAACTGTGTTAGTGGCTTGCTGTTGGGATTTAACGTCATAGAAGAGATCATCTTAGAGAGTCTTGAAAAACCAGGCAGTGTTAGTTTGAGTGATTTGCTTGCGGAAGCGTTAAAGCTGCAAAAGCATACTGCTGAGATTATTGTATACATTATACGTGAAAACCTATTTCAAGAGAGTATTGTGAATGACACCGTCAGAATTGGTAAGAAAGGTCTTACTATTCACAGTGGCCAAGTTTGTGAGATTAGGTGTCATGTCAAGTCGAGACCACAAGGAGACATAATCTTATTTGAACCTACCTTGAAACCAGACCTACCAGAAGGATTACAGTTATTTCCTGCTTTAGTTAATGCACCCAAAGGCTCAACAAAAGCAGTTAAAGTCCCAGTTTCTAATCAGAGTAAACATGACATTTTTCTACCAACTCGCACCATTTTAGGTCACATTGAAGAGATGACTGACTGTAGGCCTGTGAAGTTTAATAATTTTCAGCAGCGTACAAAGACAGACAGAGACATACTAACGTGTACTGCACAGGTTGACCAGACCAACAAGGAGGAGTTAAATGCTTCTGAAAAGTGGCACCCCCTGTTAACTTAGAACACCTTAATTCTGAACAGCAGAAGTCAGTGCGTTTAATTCTTTTCGAGGAGTCAGATGTATTTGCAAAGGGGGAAGGAGACATAGGTTGTATACCAAACTTGCAGTTAAAAATCAATGTAGCTGATAACAACCCAGTCCAGAAGTGCTACAACTCGATCCCTAAACCTCTATACAAAGAAGTCAAAGATTATGTGCAAAACCTTTTAGACCGAGGGTGGATCCGCAAATCAGCCTCGTCCTATTCCTCCCCAGTGGTATGTGTGAGGAAGAAAGACCAAAGTTTACGTCTATGCGTGGATTTCCGAGGACTCAACAAAAAGACTGTTGCAGATCGCCACCCATTACCACGAATCCAGGACTTGCTTGACAGTTTGGGTGGCAATTCATGGTTCTCCATTTTAGATCAAGGAAGCGCTTATCACCAAGGATTTGTTAGCGAAGAATCCAGGCACCTCACAGCCTTCAGCACACCGTGGGGGCTGTACGAATGGATAAGAATACCGTTTGGACTCACAAATGCACCAGCAGCGTTTCAGAGGTGTATCGAGGGTGTGCTTGAGGGTATTCGAGATGAGTGCTGTGCTCCTTATCTTGATGATGTGCTGTGCTATTCCAGGACGTTTGAGGACCATGTAAACCACCTAAGACTTGTGCTANCCAGCTGATCAGCTCTGCGAACACCAATGTTCTCCACAAGTTAACGGCTTCTATTGAGGATGAGGTGAGGGAGGAAGTGCCAGGCGGCGACGCAACAGAGGTAGAACTCTATGACTTCATCGTGGACTTTGTGAAAAGTGACCAGTGGGCAAGTCTGGAGGACCAAGGTATGTCCCGTCTCCTGCTCTTCAATGACCTCATTACGGAGCTTCAACAGCCAACAACAGCTAGTGTGGAGGAGCGAGATCTACAGGCGGAGGCTGTATCTGTAACCGGATCACCAGTTGTGCATGTTAGGGTGGATAAACAGCCATCCTTAAGTAGCCAGGCTTCTGATATTGTCAAACTAGCAGATGTAGCAGCTTTATTACCACGAAGGGAATTCAAAATTCATAGCGGACAAATATCTGACTCAGACTCTGATGTAAGTTATGGCGCCATATGCAAACAGATTGATGAGGGGTTAGCCGAGAACTTTACTGAAAACGAGATAATTCGCGCTGTGTTAAGAACCATCAAACCAGGCACATTTAAAGATATGCTTTTGACAAAACATGAGTTGACAGTGACTGAGCTGAAGCGGTTTCTCAAAACACACTTAAAAGACAAAAGTAGTTCTGAGTTATTTCAGGAGCTTAGTAATGCCAGACAACTTGACCGTGAAAGCCCACAACAATTTATGTACCGGTTGATGGGACTAAAGCAGCGTGTACTGTTTTCCTCACAGCAAAACAGTTCAGGTTTTCAGTACGACAAAAAGCTAGTCGAAAGTATCTTTCTTCACTCGCTGTACCAAGGTATAAGTGAAAAATATACATATGTCCGGAGAGACTTAAAAGTGCTCATGAGTGACAGTAAGGTGACTGATAACTATATCCTAGAGGTGATCACTAAGTCAGTTCATGAAGAAGTTGAAAGACAGACACGAATAGGTCAGGCAACGCACAAAAACAAATTAGTGACCGTTAATGCTGCACAACAAGAGGACAAGGCCATTCAGGAAGTTGTTTTATTGAAGATGAGAAACTGGACCCCAAATGACAAAGACAAATGTCACCTGACAAAAGAGACAAAGAGACTGTTATACGAATGGACAAAGTTAGAGGTGGAAGATGGGATTCTATACAGGAGGACTGATAGACACAAACAACTTGTTGTCCCTGAGAAGTTAAAACCCTTGATCTTGAAGACACTGCACAATGATCTGGCACATATTGGAGCAGAAAAAGTAACCTATCTTGCCAGAGAAAGGTTTTATTGGCCAAATATGCAGCAAGAGATTGAAGACTATGTTAATAAGAAATGCCCCTGTATCAAACAGAAGCGTCCCAATCTGCCCCAAAGAGCTCCAATGGGCCACATTTCCACTAGCAGCCCTTTTGAACTTTTGTCCATAGACTATCTCCACTTAGAGCAAAGCCAAGGCTATGAGTACATCCTTGTGCTTGTAGATCATTTTACAAGATTTGCTCAGGCTTACCCGACACGCAACAAATCAGGGAAAACTGCAGCAGACAAGATTTTTCACGACTTTATCCCTCGCTTTGGTTACCCTGATAAGATTCATCATGACCAGGGTAAGGAATTTGAGAACAGTTTATTCAGCAGGCTCGAGCACTTGGCTGGTATTGGACACTCCCGGACCACGCCATACCACCCGCAGTGTAATCCGGTAGAGCGATTCAATCGTACACTACTACAGATGCTGCGCACCCTGGAGGAAGAAAAAAAAAGGCAATGGAAAGACCATCTCAATCACGTTGTGCATGCCTATAACTGCACAAGGCACGAGTCCACTGGTTTTTCTCCATTTTTTCTCCTATACGGACGCCGTCCTCGATTACCTGTTGATTTATTGTTTCCCCCAAAGGGCTCAAACTCAGAGACTACGGACCGGCAGACATATGCACAACAGTGGGCCGATAGAATGCAAGCTGCATATGACATTGCTGGAAGGAACAGTGAGAAGTCATCTGCTAAAGGCAAACGACAATACGACAAAGCTGTCAGGGGTGTAGTTCTCCAGCCAGGGGACAGGGTGCTCGTGAGAAACATGTCGGAGCGAGGTGGACCTGGCAAGCTGCGAGCATACTGGGAGCAGGTAGTACATCGTGTTGTAGACAGAGTTGATGACGGACCAGTCTACAAGGTGCAACCTGAAAAAGGCCCCAAAACACTTCGGGTGCTCCACAGAAACTTGCTACTGCCGGTTAATGAACTGCCCCTTGAAAAGAACATCTCCGCCCAGGGTCGGAAGAAACAGCCATGTAAAACACACACAAATCTTAAAGAACAAAAGCGGAGTGAAGAGATATCCGACTCAGAGGAGGAAGACTATGCATACACGCGTGTCCCGTGTTACCGGTTAGTGCGACCCCAACAGTCTCAACAACAGTCTGAGAATAGTCATCCTGGTGATAAAAGACTACGAGATACTGCCAAGGAGTAACATCCACCTGTCCCACGGGTTCCACAAGCTTCCGTTCACAGAGAGAATGTGCAGGTAGAGTTGGAGGTAGAGAATGGTATCCGTGACAGGATTGAGCTTGTGGATGGGCATCAATTGGAAGAGGAACAGCCACAGGAGAGACCACTCGACGTACAGGCATCAGAGGAGGATGAGCAGCCAGGGACTATCCCCAGGAGATTCCAGAGGACCATCAAGGCCAGAGAAATACTCACTTATGATGCCCTAGGACATCCGTCTTACCATCAGTGGACTGCCGGTGTGAACTCTGTGTTGCCAGGGTACCCACTCACAAGTACTGTTCTCTTTCCATACATCCTGAACCCTTGTTATGGTTACACTCCTGACAACAGTGGGCCGATAGAATGCGAGCTGCATATGACATTGCTGGAAGGAACAGTGAGAAGTCATCTGCTAAAGGCAAACGACAATACGACAAAGCTGTCAGGGGTGTAGTTCTCCAGCCAGGCGACAGGGTGCTCGTGAGAAACATGTCGGAGCGAGGTGGACCTGGCAAGCTGCGAGCATACTGGGAGCAGGTAGTACATCGTGTTGTAGACAGAGTTGATGACGGACCAGTCTACAAGGTGCAACCTGAAAAAGGCCTCAAAACACTTCGGGTGCTCCACAGAAACTTGCTACTGCCGGGTAATGAACTGCCCCTTGAAAAGAACATCTCCGCCCAGGGTCGGAAGAAACAGCCAAGTAAAAAACACCCAAATCTTAAAGAACAAAAGCAGAGTGAAGAGATATCCGACTCAGAGGAGGAAGACTATGCATACACGCGTGTCCCGTGTTACCGGTTAGTGCGAGCCCAACATTCTCAACAACAGTCTGAGAATAGTCATCCTGGTGATAAAAGACTACAAGTTACTGCCAGGGAGTTTCATCCACCTGTCCCACGGGTTCCACAAGCTTCCGTTCACAGAGAGAATGTGCAGGTAGAGTTGGAGGTAGAGAATGGTATCCGTGACAGGATTGAGCCAGTGGATGGGCATCAATTGGAAGAGGAACAGCCACAGGAGAGACCACTCGACGTACAGGCATCAGAGGAGGATGAGCAGCCAGGGACTATACCCAGGAGATCCCACAGGACCATCAAGGCCAGAGAAATACTCACTTATGATGCCCTAGGACATCCGTCTTACCATCAGTGGACTGCCGGTGTGAACTCTGTGTTGCCAGGGTACCCACTCACAAGTACTGTTCTCTTTCCATACATCCCGAACCCTTGTTATGGTTACACTACTGTATATTGATCAATGTCAGGAGCCATTTCTAAAAGCAGGGGAGAGTGTAAGGCTCATCAAACAAGATACAATAAGCTAAAAACAGTAAAAACCGTAAAATGCATAAAAATGCTTTAAAGCGGTTAAAAGTCGTAATAACCCATGAAGAGTAGTGACATGTACAATTCCAGTTGTTAAAAAGACACCCCACGTTTTTTTGAAAATATGTTCGTGCCTAAAATAATTCAGACCTCTATTATGGGTGTTGTAATACCGCAAGTCCAATAGAGGGTGCTAGTAGCGGTGGTGGTATAAAGTAGGTGATGTCGCGACACAGGAAGAATAAATCCTGCCGGTGAAGAGACATCAACTCATCGTGCATTGTCTTCCTTCATTCTATACCACAGGATTTTAATTCACACCCCCTCTCCGGGCTGGGGAGGGGCAACACTTTAAACGTCTCCCCTTCATTTTGCCTGTAACTGCCCGTCAGAACAGCGCAGGCTCACCAAACAGGTGGAGAAAGTACAACTCGCGAAGCTGCACAAAATGCACTTGGAATTTAGTCTCTAGCATGTTCCCTTGTCGTGCTATGTTTGTTTTGAAAGAAAGCTTCACAGTAGCTTTCGTTTGCAATGTTGCACCAAACTAACGCCAAAGTGCAATGTGCACCCAAAACACTTTCTATAGAGCGTCCAGCGCTCAGCACGGCGTAATAAGTAGTGTTCTGTGCTTTAAACGTCTCCCCTTCATTTTGCCTGTAACTGCCCGTCAGAACAGCGCAGGCTCACCAAACAGGTGGAGAAAGTACAACTCGCGAAGCTGCACCAAAATGCACTTGGAATTTAGTCTCTAGCATGTTCCCTTGTCGTGCTATGTTTGTTTTTAAAACAAATGTCGGCTCCAGCGCCTCCTGTGGCGCCTCCCAGGGCGTCGGCTCCAGCGCCTCCCGTCGCGCCTCCCAGGGCGCAGGGCCTTCCCGTCGCGCCTCCCAGGGCGCAGGGCCTTCCCGTCGCGCCTCCCAGGGCGCAGGGCCTTCCCGTCGCGCCTCCCAGGGCGCAGGGGCCTCCCGTCGCGCCTCCCAGGGCGCAGGGGCCTCCCGTCACGCCTCCCAGGGCGCAGGGCCTTCCCGTCGCGCCTCCCAGGGCGCAGGGCCTTCCCGTCGCGCCTCCCAGGGCGCAGGGGCCTCCCGTCGCGCCTCCCAGGGCGCAGGGGCCTCCCGTCGCGCCTCCCAGGGCGCAGGGCCTTCCCGTCGCGCCTCCCAGGGCGCAGGGCCTTCCCGTCGCGCCTCCCAGGGCGCAGGGCCTTCCCGTCGCGCCTCCCAGGGCGCAGGGGCCTCCCGTCGCGCCTCCCAGGGCGCAGGGGCCTCCCGTCGCGCCTCCCAGTGCGCAGGGGCCTCCCGTCGCGCCTCCCAGGGCGCAGGGGCCTCCCGTCGCGCCTCCCAGGGCGCAGGGCCTTCCTGTCGCGCCTCCAAGTGCTAAAAGAGGCCAGCATGCTAATATTAGCATAACATCATTTTTAGCTATTTGGATAGATAAAAACATTTATAGTATAAACACTGCAGCAGGTGTTTGTGGGTTCATGGAAAACATGTGGATTCATTGGATTACACCACTACACAGTTAAGATAGGTGACAGCTAAGTGATAAAAGATGCCAGCATGCTAATATTAGGGTAGTAGCATTTTTAGTCGTTTTCATAGATAAAAACTTATATAAACGCTCTGCAGCAGTTGTGTGTGCGTATGTGTAATGATGAGTCAATGGCGAACGTCAAGATGATTGCGGCCAACACAAAGTGGTCAAATTGTTGGCCAATTTAATGCTTTGCAATGGTTATGGTCTGAGCCATACGGTGAAGGCGTTTTCTTAAAAAAAAATCTTTCACATAAAATTATACTAGGTATTAGCTAACTGATAGAAGATGTCAGCATGCTAACAATAGTATAATTAGTATCATAACATCCATCAAAATGCCCGGCTCAGCTGGGAAAGAGGTTCTACCTAAAAAAAATTTATGTAAAATGCACAGTTTTTGCAAAATTTCTCGTTTTAAGAGATTTTCTTCCCATTGCAAATGAATGGCGAGATTTTCAAAGGTTAATAATTTTTACATTTCTCAACCGATTCGGACCATGCTCAAGACAAAATGCTCAAATTATTGGAACATTGATTGCTTAGCAGCCGTTTTGGTCTGCTCTGTATGGTGAGGGCGTCGTCTTTGAGAAGAGAATGTGTGTGGACTGTAATTGTGGGTGCATGCAGCAGAGGGCGGTACTGCTTGTTTAGACCCAATGTGTGAGTGAAGAAGAATAAATATAGGAAGAGTTTCCAAGGTTTCCACACATACTTTGAATTATTTACGCATAGCTAACATTAGCATAGTAGCATTTTTAGCTTTTTTCATTGGAAGACACATTCACAGTAGTATGCTAGGTGATAGCTAAGTGACAGAAGATGCCAGCATGCAAATATTTTTGTAGTAAAATTTTTAGCTGTTTTGATAGATTAAAAAACTTTACAGTATAAACACTGCAGCAGGTGTCTGTGGGTGCGTAATTACGAGTCAATCGAGAATGAATTGGCTCTTTCAACGAAAAGAGACGGCTCTTCTCGCAGCGAGCCAATTCGTATTTCCCTGCTTTTGTATTGTGTCTTAATCCACCCTTTTTTGACGGCTCGCTACTCCGACTGTTTTCAACCGATTCTGAAATGTCAAAATGTCCGGCTCATTAGAGCATTGCAAGCATTGATTAGTTTAGTATCGTTTTAACTATTTTCAGAGAAAGATAACATGTGCACTCAGACTATACATTAGTTTTCAACCGATTTCATGCAAACATACATCAAAATGTCCGGCTCAGCTGGGAAAGAGGTGCTACCTAAAAAATGTTCTGTAAAATGCACAGTTTTTGCAAACTGTCTCTTTTCTCTTCTCATCCCAACCGCTTCACACTCAGCTGCGAACCGATCCATTGAGAGTTGAAGGTCACGGCTCGATGAAGCCAACAGGACCACATCATCTGCAAAATGCAGAGACTGAATCCTGCGGCCAACAAACTTAAACCCCTCAATGGCCTGGCTGTGCCTAGAAATTCTGTCCATGAAAGTAATGAACAGAATCGGTGACAAAGGGCAGCCCTGGCGGAGTCCAACCCTCACTCGAAACGGGTCCGACTTATTGCCGGCAATGCGAACCAAACTCAGACGCCTGTCATACAGGGAACAAACCGCCTGGATTAGGTGGTCCGATACCCCCTATTCCTTGAAAAGGACTCTTTCTTCAGCTTGACGGCATCCATCACCGCTGGTGTCCACTAACGGGTTCTGGAATTACCACCACGACGGGCACCGACCACTTTACGGCCACAGCTCTGATCAGCTGCATCGACAATGCAGGCACGAAACATCGCCCACTTTGACTCAATGTCCGCTGCCTCCCTCGGAACATGGTCAAAGCTCTCCCGGAGGTGAAAGTTGAAATTCCTTCTGACAGGGGACTCTGCCAGATGTTCCCAGCAGACCCTCACAATGCGTTTGGGTCTGCCAGGTCTGACCGGCATCCTCCTCCACCATCGGAACCAACTCACCACCAGGTGGTGATTGGTTGACAGCTCCGCCCCTCTCTTCACCAAAATGTCCAAAACATGTGGCCGCAAGTCCGACGACACTACCACAAAGTCAATCATCAAACTGCACATGTGGACATCCTTATGCTTGAACATGGTGTTTGTTATAGACAATTCTTGACGAGCACAGAAGTCCAATAACAAAACACCGCTCGGGTTAAGATAAGGGGGGCCTTTCCCCCCCAATTACACCTCTCTAGGTCTCACGGTCGCTGCCAACATGAGCATTGAAGTCACCCAGCAGAACAAGGGAATCCCCCGAGGAAGCACTCACTAGTACTTCCTCTAAGAACTCCAAAAAGGGCTGGTATTCTGAACTACTGTTTGTCGCATAAGCACAAACAACAGTCAGGACCCGCCCCCCCAGCTGAAGGCATAGGGAAACTACCCTCTCGTTTACTGGGTTGAACTCCAACGTGCAGGCTTGGAGCCGGGAGGCAACAAGACTTGCCACCCCTGCCCGTCACCTCTCATTGCTGGCAACATCAGAGTGGAATGAAGTCCATCCCCTCTTGAGAGGACTGGTTCCAGAGCCCTTGCGTTGAGGTGAGTCCGACTATATCTTGCCGAAAGACAAAGCTGTCAATTTACCGGTCGATCTACAATCCTACCCTCACCTATGGTCATGAGCTTTGGGTAATGACCGAAAGGACAAGATCACGGGTACAAGAGGCCGAAATTAGTTTTCTCCGCAGGGTGGCTGGGCTCTCCCTTAGGGTGAGAAGCACTGTCATCCGGGAGTAGAACCGCTGCTCCTCCGCATTGAGAGGAGCCAGATGAGGTGACTCGGGCATCTGGTTAGGATCCCTCCCGGACGCCTCCCTGGGGTGGTGTTCTGGGCACGTCCAACCGGTAGAAGGCCTCGGGGAAGACCCAGGACACGCTGGAGAGAACATGTCTCTCAACTGGCCTGGGAACGCCTTGGCATCTGCCGTGAAGAGCTGGACTAAGTGGCCAGGGAGCGGGACGTCGGCCTTCCCTGCTTAGGCTGCTGCCCCCGCGACCCGACATCAGATAAACAGAAGAAAATGGATGGATGGATGGATGGAACAAACAAATACTCTCAATATTTTGTTCATGTCATATACTGTAATATTAAAGTTCAGAAGCTATTTATGTCAAACTGAAACAACAAAACATTGAGAAAGAAAAAGCTGAATTCAATTATTGACACATTATTGTCATTCATATTGTCATACATTATTCTCTTCACAGGCCACATAAATTGGTGGGGCAGGCCACATCTGGCCCCGTGCCTTGTGTTTGACAACTGTGGGCTGTTGCTTTTGCAGTTTTTTTGCTTGTTTCATTTAATGTTATTGTGTGTTTGTGTTGTGCTTTATGTGCTTTATGTGCTTCATGTGTTCTGTGACTTCGGAGTTAATTGCGGTATAATTTCAGTAAAAGATTCAATTTACACCAAAACTCAACATCACAGTCCAAGAACGCAACTTGCGTGTAGAGAAGCTTGTCTAAAAGGAACTCACAGACAAGATTGAAAACAATAACATTTATTTATCGATAATAGGGTATACATTTTCATAGTATAATAGCGATATATTATTGGCAAAGATACTATTATCCAATTGCATTTCTATACATAAATACAAAATTGGAGGTAGGGCCTCAAAGATTGATGACAGATTAAAATAAATGCATTTCACATGTGTATGTATATATTACTATATTGTTTATATATTTTACACCAATTCCATATACTGTGTGTATATATATATATTTATATATATATATATATCTACTCTATATTTTTGAATCAAATGATATCATGTTGGAGGCACATATCTATATCCATAGGCAGCTGTGCCTCACAGAGAACACACAAATGTATGACATTACTCAAGTAATTAGAAATTTAACCTATGCAGTCATAGGTCACACAGCCACGTGCCAAAATGACACAACAGACATAATAGGAATACAGATATCTTATGAGACAGACGATAAGCTTTTTTGTTGAGAAATATTTGAAATACAGTACATAGAATATTCTACCATTAGAAGACATCTATAAGGCCAATGGTTACCTGAAGATGTTTTGTAACGTATTGGCAAACACCAAGATATACTGCATGGGACATGAATGGCAGTAGCTAAACCTCCTGTAGGCGAATCCCATGTTCCTTTTTTCTTCTCTTTAGTTCCTCTTAACAATTCTATTTTTTGTCTTTGGTTAGTGCCCAAAGTTGACTTGCAGGCAAAATATTCATAAGTCATTTATTAGATAATTTGTTAATTAGCTAATTTTGTTTCTTCATCCTCTGATAACAGTAACACTTTGACATGTCAATCAGAATGCTTACTAAACATGCAGTGACATATACGCATTGATTGAGAAAAGACAAGAGAGTTACTATACATGAACATTGAGTAGAGCAACACAAAGTGCACATGCAAGCTTATTAGTGTCATAGCTCATCAAGCTATGTGGATTTAGCACTTTTTTCCCCTCAAAACAAAAGGAGAGGTGAGGACATGAAACACAAAGACACAAAATACTATTGAATAATATATGGCCCTTTCACCCATTGTATAGTACATCTGAGGGTACACAGGGCTTTTCAAGTTTGCAAAGCGCACACAGTCCTCTACTTCCAACACATGGTCCTTTCACCAATGGTTACATATATTTCTAAACTTGTTCTATCATCTTATTTTAGAGCTTTAGGCCTTCTGGTATTGTGGGACATGGGGCTGTGGGTATTCCTGCACATCTGCTACCCAAGACTGTCCCTGCAAACATGTGATTGATAGTTGAGTTCCGTAAAACTAACAACACTAAGGCAAACCACACGCACAAGCATACACACATCATCACGTTTGAATGAATCAAGCTAAATACACAAGAGCTCAATAAAGCAACACTCTCGAGGAAGCAAGCTATTTACCAACAGGAACGCCATATGTGACTTTGTCAAATGTGTGCATTGTTTTGCTTTCACAATTTCTTGAATCCGATTTGTTTTGTGTTTGAAGAGCAGACATGGCCTAGAGAATCAGGGAGACTTTCACATCTCTCAAACAACTATTATTGCATTGCACCGGAACCCACTGAAGCCTTAAAGTATAGATGAGCAACAATTTCGTATCCCGTCACATTGCCTTGGGTACGAATTGTGCTCTATAAATAAACTTGAGTGAGACAGAAACATGAGCCCACTTGCTACAGTGATGTAACACACACACTCTTTACACCTGCTAATTTGTGCCAGGAAACAAGGAATGTGCCTAACTGCAGTTATTTCACAGATCATGGTGGATCAACATACAAACAAGACAGCCAGAATGTCATTGAAAGCCTGCAGTGAACGTAAAAATCTTACCCACAGTGAAATGTGGGAGGTTATTATGCAGCGATGTCTATAAACAACAATCTGGATGTCACTTCAGTTGCCATTGTTCACTACTGCTACACCTGAAAAGTTTCACTGCCGCCTTGCATTTTGGTGGAAAATTTTAGCAGCAAGCTCAGCCTAACTATATTCTGATAACACATCTCTCAACATCAGGTTTTTTTAAGTAATGCAATAATTAGTTTGGCTGGTAATTACATAGGTTGCATTTACTATTTACCTTTTTAAAGTAAGTTGGCACCGAATACTGTCATTCTCACAAGTAGCAGAGTCATTTGATGGAATTGTGTATACCTGAGACCCTGTTTTTGTGAGGACACAAGAGAAGCAAGAGGCATTCTTCCGAAATGGCAAAGTCTCTAAAGCTTTCTCAAACAACAAAGACAAAACGACACCTTTCTAGCTAATCGCCACCTAGTCACACGTTGCAACAGCCGTGCCTGTGACAACACACACAATCGACACATCTACACATACAACACGCACACATCTGAACTGTTGTGCTAGCACTCTCCTAAACGTTAAATATGTTCAACTGTATGCATATTGGTCTTATACGGTGATGCTACTAACGTAGTGCACATTGTGAATTTTCACAACACATACAATACTGCTATAAATACACGACCTAAAATATATGCACAGAGTGACTACCAGGCTGTGTTTGAAGAGATTTAAAAAGGTTAAATAGCTTTTTTGTCATCAACTAAAGGGCAGATGTGACTCCTTTAGCACTTTTATACAATTGGCATGACCTACATTACGCTGTGAGACAAATACTAGATGATGTAGTTGAGAAAAATTAGGGGGATCACACATATCCCCTCTGGTTCAGAGACAAAAACAGACCCAAACCTCTATGAGTCATCCAAGGCCAAAATGTATTTTGTGGTGGTGGCGGTGGTGATGGTGCATTCACTTCTCTATAGGGACAAAGGAGGCACAGATTCCTGATTTATAATCTTCATGTTGTATGACTATTTGTCAGGGAGAAAAAGGAGCTAAACACTACCTATATAACACTATATACTGGTGTCCTTTAAAATACTGCAAAAATGTATGGAGGCCAAAACAAGAATCTTTTCAAGCTTCTAGAACCTTTGTTTCTCATTCAGTCAAGTTATTTTTGTGTCCTCTGTCAGCTTATACTGAGGCTATTCATTATTTTTAAACACACAAATACGGTAATGCACACCGGCGCGCGCACACACAGCCACATACACATATGACTCCATAGGGAGCAACTACAGTAAGTCTAATATTGCAAGTTCACACTGAGCTCTCCTTTCATGACACCATTTGTCACAAGGAGTCAGAGTCCCACGGAAAGGTGGTGGTGTATTCAATGGTCATGTGTGGGAGGCAATGGTAGACTGTTAATTGAGCACAAAGCAGCAGCAGCCCCTCCTCCCTGAGAGAACAGCAAGTAGGGAAGAGGACTGAAGGGAGACTATTCCTAAATTCACACTTTGGAGGAGGACAAGGGAACATGGTGGTGAAGCACATAGTGGAATAAAGGAGGCAGAGAGAAAATGAAAGGTTGTCTCAAAGAGACCATGTGGTCCTCTCCTGGTGTTCCCACCCACCAGGGGTGGGTGTGGATATCCCAGGGCCGCTGTTACTGGTAGGAACCAAGCTGTATATCCTTCCGAGGCAGTTTGAGGCCAAGGGAGCTGGTTCCCAATGGGTCGATCATGTTCTTGTAGCGTTCTCCACGATGCTTCATGAGGAAGGGACCCCAGTCTGGCTGAGGAGAGCAGACCAGCTTCAAACGCTGTGGGAACAGAATGCAGAGCAGAGGATGGTTGCTGCATTATTCCCTCTCACTAAAGGTTTTAGAGTTTGTGTGATCTTCTGTGTGAATTATTCTAACATGAGATCAGTTTGTATGTCATGTCTTGATATGACCTTACAATATGCAAACCAATTCAAATTCTGGGGGAAAAAATGACTCAAAAGTCGCACACTTGGCTGTGACTGTCACAAATCTTGGAAACGGGCTGTGCTTAGCTTTTCTGTAGAGCTAGAGCTAGCTAGTCAGTCTAGTCCGACTCCTAGAGCTGTCCTATCTAGTTGTGAACAAGAACTGATTAAGCCTGCTCGGTTAAGAGGTGAAATGTCTTCTAAGAGAACAACAGTTCAGTTGCAATTGAGTCAATGCCCTGGAAAACAATGACTACAGTTCTAGCCAGAGCTGTCCTATTGAGCATGACCTGGACTGCTTACAAGATATCAGTTCATGCTCACAACAGATAGGACAGCTCTATTCTGACTACCAGAGCTAGTCTGACTACTCGATATGACAGCTTTAGTCCGACTACCAAGCAGTCCTATCTAATCATGAACATGAGAACTGCTAAAGCCTGCTTGGATGAGAGGCGAAATGTTTTCTAAGTCAGTGGTCGGCGGCGCTATTTAATGTCTCTAATAACGTCCAGCCGTCCATCCATTTTCTATGCCACTTATCTTCATTAGCATCGCGGGGGTATGTTGGAGCCTATCCCAGCTGGCTTTTGGGGTACACCCAGGACTAACAAACATTCACACTAACATTCATATCTATGGACAATTTAGAGTCTCCAATTAACCTAACATGCATGTTTTTGGAATGTTGGGGGAAACCGGAGTACCCGCAGAAAACCCAAGCACGCACAGGGAGATTATGCAAACTCCACAAAGAGATACCCAAACCTACTGAATGTATCCACCTATAGCCATTCATACACATAAATATGTCATGGCATGCTTGGTGGGGTGCCGTGGAATTTTAATGTAAAATATGTGGCTTGGCTCAATAAAAGTTGAAAAATGCTGTTCTAAAACAACCTGAACAGTCCAGTTGCGATCGGTTCAATACCCTCAGCATACAAACCAGTAATGGATGTACAATGAGAAAAAGCGGAAAGTCTGTGTCTGAAATTTGAGCTGCGTTTATTCTTAGAGGCCAATTAGGTTTATTTTTACATAACTAAACGCCCCACAGCAGACACTGTTGAACTGACAAACCCCACCCACAATTAATTAAGAAACACAGCAGAGAGCTGCTTGGTCTATTGTTCATAAAGGCCATGCGGTTGTTCTTTTGGTACATGCACATCTGTTTGGGCTGCTCAGTACAATCTCGCTCAAGCTTTCCACTACATGCAATTGATTGTAGCAGTGCACCACTACAAAATAAAAGCTGCCACACCTTAAAAATTATGTTTTTTTAAACTTGCGGGGTATTAGAGTGTAGCGGTGAGATGATGCTCACGCATACTAAACCGGTTTTGATCAACTGCTCTGCTTTGCTGTCCCGTTATAAATAAAAACTTGTCTGAAGCCAGAGGAAAGTTTCCTTCCTTGCCTGAGACAGCTATAAAAAGCTAGCTTTATGTGGAGGGGGCGTGGTACGTGAGGGTCACAGTGAGATTATGCTAACCCAAGCTAACCTGTTTGTGACCAACTGCTCTCTGCGGCTAAAATCAATATTTTAGCTGCATTATGTCATAAGCCGCAGGGTTCAGAGTGCCGGAAAAAAGTAGCGGCTTATAGTCCGAAAAATACGATAATATATTGTTTGAATGGATATTTACTGTATGTGCTATATAGAGACACACTCTATCTAGCTTATTATTTACGCACATATTGACCACAATTAGTTTGAAAACAATTTAAAATATTAAAAACATGTTTCACTGCACTTTATTTTGATATGCATGCACCGGAATCGCCTGTCTGCATTGCTAGCACTTGCGGATATGTGACCAGATACACGACACGACTTGTGTTGAGTTTCACTTTGTTTCTTGTTTTCAGGAGAATCAACAATAGCCTGTAAAATGTGTAGTCAATGACGACAGCTTGCCACATACTAAGCTTATCTACGTCTGCGCTCACGTTTCAATCCCATTCCACTTTCTGGCCGGCATCTAGCTAGCTCGTTTTTGTTCCAAGAGCAAGCTACCAAGTGGCTATTTATGTTCATGAGATACGTCAATCATCGATCATCATCACAACTTACTGTTTTGAAGTGTCACTTCAAAACTTCAATCTTGCTCTTTGTTATTGTTATAATACTTGCGGGTTGTCTTCAAAACACTAGTTGTATGTCAAAGTTATTTAACACAAACACATGATGTGTCCAGCTTTAAGACTGTGATGCTACCTGTTGGGATCTCCAACATATAGCTCATAAGCTAGCAGTAGCTCACCAGCTGATGTTGAGTAGTTCACCAAAAAATATTTACGTCACCTCTTAGTATTTTCATAAGTGTTCCAGTCAAACATGATGCCTGTATTTAATTGGCCAGTTGGTGGCCATGCAGCCCACCATCACAGCTTCAAAAAATCATAGGGCCCCTGTGGTTAATCAATAAAACAATAATGAGAATCTATTTTCAAACATTGACCGTTTTACAATATGTTTTATGATGATAATAGTTTTGACTCTGGAACAATTAATTGTTTTGTGCCTCACAAGCCAGATGCAGGCGCTAAACCAGGGGTGGGCAAACTACGGCCCGGTGGCCACATCCGGCCCGCCAGGGGTTTGAATCCAGCCCACCAATTGCTTCCGAAGTATTTAATATACATTTTTTACATACAAGCTGGCGACATGGCTTCTAGTCTTGTAGTCAAAGTAAATCTGAGACACTTTAAATAACTTTTTAATTCCGGGTGTCTTATTAACTTACTTTCACCTATAACCCCTCCTGGGGCAAAGGCCGCTGACAAGTGTCCTCCAGACCTCCTGATCCTGAGCAGTTTTCTCCAGTTGGGGACATGACATCCCGTCTTGTTCATATCAGCCTGCAGGTCTCGACGCCAGGAGTTCCTTGGGTCCCTCTTGAGATGTTGTGAGCCAGCTTCCTTAAAATGTGGCCTATCCATCCCCATCTTCTTTGTTGGATTCTACGTCGGCTGGCTTCTGCTCTGTTCGCTGCCATAATTCCTCGTTGATTATCTTGTCTGGTCAGTGGATCTTCAATATATCTCAGACACCAGTTGATGAAGGTCTGGATCTTGTTGGTGTTGGCGTTGATGGTTCACCATGTCTCTGCTCCATAGAGGAGAACTGATCAGTTCCACCTCGGCAGTCGACTGCGCTGCCTAGGCAAGTAAAGTTTTCAACTTCCTCTAGCGCAGTGTCTTCCAACAAAATAGGGCCTTGTTTTGTAGCATTGGCTCGTAGGACCTTGCTTTTTCATTGGTGGATTTTCAGTCTGATGCTTTCTGATGTTTCTCCAACTGCGGTTATCTTCTCTTGCATCTGTTTCTGTGTATGTGAGGGGAGGGCCAGGTCGTCTGCAAAGTCGACATCGTCCAGCTTTTTCCACGAGGTCCACTGGATGCCATTGTGTTTGCCTGCGGTTGAAGTCTTCATGACCCAGTCTATTACGAGTAGAAACAGGAATGGTGAGAGGAGACGCCTGTTTTGACTTTGAAGTCTTCTGTAAGATGAACACTATGAATTACCCCCTCAGGTCATTCCCTCATGTGAGTTCTTTATCATGTTTGTGATCTTTGATGGTACACCGTAGTGTCGCAGCAGCTTCCAAAGTGTAGTTTGGTCAACACTGTCAAAGGCCTTCTCATAGTCGATGATGATGTACAGCGATGAGTTCCACTCCAGCGACTGTTCTAGTATTATTCGTACTGCAGGAATCTGGTCAGTACATGATCTTTCTTTGCGGAAGCCTGCCTGCTTGTCGCTGAGGTGCTGATCTCCATGGTCTTTCATTCTTTCAAGAAATATCCAGTTAAATACTTTGCCCGGTACCGAAAGAAGTGTGATTCCTCTGTAGTTCAAGCTGGAGCTAAAGTCACCCTATTTTGGTATCTAGATGAGATAGCAATCCTTCCACTCTAAAGGAACTTGTTCTTCCTCCCAGTTCTTTACAAATAGTGGGTGAACGTTTCCCTCAACATCTGCTTCCAACACTTCTGCTGGAATGTCGTCATGGCCAGCAGCAGTTCCATTTCGTAGCTTCTTTATGGCTTGCCGTATCTCTTCCTTAGTAGGTTTGCCATGATTGATGGGAAGGTTTTTCTCGGCAGGTTGGATATCTGGTGGGTTTTGTGATATTGGCCTGTTCAGCAATTCGTCAAAATGTTCCCTCCACCTTTGTCTCTGCCCTTCTTCTCCCTGAATTTTTTTGCCTTCTTCATCTTTCACTAGTCTTTCTGCCTAGCTAAGCTTTCCAGATAGTTTCTTTGTTGTGTCACACAAATCCTTTAAGTTTCACACTCTTGCAGCATCCTATGCTTCCGCAGCCAGATCTTCTACATATTTCTGCTTATCTTTTTTCACACTTTTCCTCACTTGCTTGTCTGCCTCTGTGTATTCTTGCTGTGCTTTTGCTTTTCCTGCTCTTGTACGGCGGTTGTTAATTGTCATCTTCTACTGTTTTCTCTCTATTTTCTTAATGGACTCTGATGAGATCCACTCTTTGTGATGGTGTTTTCTCTGGCCTAATACATCTTCACATGTTGTAATCTAGGCCTCTTTCATGGTTCTTCACCTCTGGACAATTTTCTACTCTTCCTCTAGCAGCTCTTTTAGTACCTGATAGCGGTTTGCCAGCTCTTTTTGAAATTCTTCCTTCTTGGTTGGGTCCTTTAACATAACCATATCAAATCTCTGTCACTGGAAAGCTCCCGCTGTCCAGTTCTTTTCAGTTTCAGCTTAAAGCGTCCCGTCACTAAGTGATGGTCTGAGGCAACATTTGCTCCTCTTCGTGCATGGACGTCCAAAAGCAGTTGTCGAAAACTCTTTGGATACGCAGATGTGATCTATCTGATTTTCAGTGGAGTGGTTAGGGGATACCCAGGTAACCTTGTGTGTTCTTTTTAGTGGGAAGATGACTTCCCATGACTTCCTCCTATGACTAGATCGTTTGCAACGTACAGACCGCAAACTTCTTCACGTTGACATTCACTTCACCTAGCCCATGGTCCACATGATCTGACGTGTTTTTGCTTCTGATTTTGCCGTTGAAATCTCCCATGGCCACTGTAATTTCCCTAGCAAAGAAGCAGTGAATAATTGTTTGTATTCTTTTGTAAAAGTTCATTTGTTGGCGCATAACACTGGAAAACATTAAGGATGAGATGACGTTTCTTTGTTCTAAAGCAGTGGTTGCCAAACTTTTTTATTTGAAAATGATTTTCAGCACCTCTAGCCCAAAAAATATGGTAATAATTAAAAGTGTTCATGGTAGCCCCGTGCCCCCTGTCATAACGGTGGGCTTCCCAGTTTGAAAACCATAGTTCTAAAGGATGCTGTGATGATCCGGGGTCCATGAGGCTACCATCCAATCAGCGCTCTCTGTGCAGTCGGGGACAGCATTAGGACGACTCCTTGAGTATGTGGTGCATTTTATTCTTCATGGCTTGAGTAAAGCAGTATTTCTCCTGTTGATATTCTCAACGTTGAAGTGCCTGTACGTCCGGTTTCACTGATATCCAAAATGCTTAGTTTGTAGTTTCTAATTTCAGTGGCCACTTGAGCAGTCTGATATTTGGAACATGGTCTGGATGTTCCATGTTCCAGTGGTGATAGTGGTCCTGGTACTAAGGATGGAAATCGGCTGGGTAGCTTCCAGATTCTGACTTTCATGGGTCCTTCAGATGAAGACAAATCCATTCCCAGGGTCGTGTTGGTCTGTTGTTCCCTTGTTGACGTTTTTGTAACAATTGTCTTTTTTGCGGGATGGGGTTGTTGGCCCCATGCCCAATCCCAACGCCCAACCTGGAAGGCCAATGTCTTATTAAGTAGAAAAAAAAACTAAACCGTAAAATTTAATTTTGTTTTGTCAATGCGGCCCGTGAGTCAAAACGTTTGCCCACCCCTGTTCAAAACTGCGCCAATTGGGTAGAAACGTGGCACACAAGATATTATTATTTTAATATAAAACAAAAAGCAGTCAGTTTGGCAAATAATAAATGGGAGGACAGGCAGTGAATTGGAGCTGCTGTAATGGCTACTGAGGGAACAAAGACGTTATGTCATTATGAATATTCAATTATGCAGTCAACATCCAATAATCACAAGTAATTAAAAGCCTTATCCAATTGAAAGAAAGACAAAAAGTTAAAAAAAAATGCACAGCATGCCTTTCCCTGCTGATGAGACTGTTGATTTCTTGTGTGTGACAGTGTGTGTCTCTTTGTGATTACCTCAATTAGAGAGCCAGGGGCGAGGTACATCTTGATGACAAACATGATGGGGATCCAGATGACAGAACAGATTACCATAAGCCAACCCAGAACCATGGACCATGTGGGGTAGGTATAGTCCTCATAGGTCATCACCTTCCACTGATACAGACTCAGGATCAAAATGCCCTGCAAGGATCAAACAAAATTACCTAAATACACATTTAACAACACTACATGTTGGACAGGACCAAGTGTTAACACGAACTTTTCATAATTCTTGTCACAAAGTTATATGAGATGGCTCTGAAATTACCAATTTTTTTTGTTTAAGTACTGTCAGCTCAACAGTAGGGTGATTGATTCCTCTATAATTAATGTCTTAATTACACAAACAAAGCTACAAGCACCAGTGCCACATATAAAACCAAAGATGGAGGACAGTAAAAATGTGGGAAAGCAAAGAACGGGGGGTGTGGAAAAAATATACTTAAGGACAGAACCTTTGGCTGAAAATGATTAGAATGTGCAAGACGAGGAAACGGGAAAAAAGAGGAAGACAGCAATAAATTAGTCTGCATTGATGAGCTCTCCAAGAAAATGGGACATCACTTGAGAGCTGCATGATGACCCGCCAGCCGACTGCAGATCCCTTTGTCAATACCGCCTCTGCTCTGGCACTACAGCAATTTCCTGTACATTTACTAATATAAATACTGGCTGTTGGCCAATGTTGACACGCTGGAAAACTGTGCCCAAAAGAATACACACACACACACAGGTACACAAGAAAAATGCTAGCATGTTGATGGTGAAGGTGATGGTGTAGTATAACGCTTAATCATAAAACAATTGTTTATAACTAACTAATTACGTTTAACGCTATGATGACAACACATTTTTTAATGTTGCAAATAAATAACCGTGCGAAGTGACAAGAAAGGAAGAAAGTCATTTTGCATTTTAGTATTACAGTCATTTCCAATGCCAAGGTGTGTGTACTATATTGTGTAATACAGGTGTTAGGAGGTGATTAGAGGGGTGCTATTGCATGTCTGTAGGGATCTACAATACAACAGTAAGGTTGTATAACAGCTTTTCTGTAATTTAAATACAAAAATACTTTATTTATAAGTATAAATAAAAATCCTACCTTGTGGAAATTCACTTATCATGGTCGGGCGGGACCCAATTACCGTAACCGAAATAAACGAGGGACGACTGTACAGTGCAAATTGGTCTTCAAAAGGCAAAAAAAATTAAAAAACTTTTCTGTGTATGCGTGTGTGTGTGTGCGTGTGTGTGTGTGTGCGTGTGTGTGTGAGATGAGCAACAGACCGTTAGAATGGTTGGTGTCACAAATGCCCAGCAGAGTCTCCAGAAGCGGCTGGGCTGAAAACCAATCATCATTTCAATATCCTCGCAAAACCTTTGTAGCCCTGTAGGAGAGGAAAAAAGGTAAAAAACGAATTAGTGAAATAAGAGTAGAAATAGGAGAAGGTCAGGAGACCTAGGTTTAAAAGGCCACTAAATTGGCTGGATCTGTTTGAATACTGTATGTGCTTTAGCTAGACATGGAAAAAGAGCGTCATTGTCTTGCTGCATAATTGGGCTGATGGGTCGGGTGACTTCATTTGTCCTTATTGACAATTGACACAAACACCCACAATGACATAATCGTGCCAATAATTAGCATAATCTGAATGTGTGTGGGTGTGCACAGGGCATCACAACAGAAAACATCTAGTGACCAAGACCAGAATTCCATACTCCATAGGGAAAAATTGGGGGAATACAGTCTAACACCACAGATCAAGTCTTTGATTTAGACATAAATAAGACTAAATAATACAGTAGCTATCTGATAATTCAAACCTACAATAAATGCCTCTCGTTTCAGCCATTAGGTCTGGTGATTATATGTCTCACCGAACATTACAGTAACAATGCATCTTTTGATTTTTATGCTTGAAAATACCTAATTTATACAAAAATATACTAATAAAATACTAATACTTTAGCTCCAATATGTATTTGTTTTGTCTAATAGACCGTATTCAACCAAATTTGTATTCAACCAATTCATTTTTTTAAAACTCATAGAGATAGAGTGAACTGTGACGTGGCGAGGGACAACTGAACATGAACTGAAGTCATCTGCGTGAGAGCATTGTGTCATCACTCACAGGAAGTCAAGTGTAGTGAGCGCATTCCAAAAATGTGTTAGCCATTGTAAGTTTGTCATGTCAATGATGTGCTAGAACAAGAGCTCATATACTCACCATAGAGATAAGAAACCCCCACTAGCTCAAAAATGGCAATGATGACCAAAGAGTAGGAGGCCGCATAAGTGTCCACCAACTGTAGCATGTACATGCCACTCTATCACATAATCAAAGACATTGTTTCAGCTACATATCACACTGACAATCAGAAGTTTTCCATGGGTGACTTTTGCTAGACTCGGTGGGCCCGGAGTCTGAGAAGCTTCATACCTCTGTGATCATGGGGAATCCCAAGATGAAGAATGCCAAACAGCAGACTAGGGTGAAGAGTGGCTTGTGGGTCCTCAAGTATTTGGGGAACTCATCCGATACAGAGGTCACAATGGTCTCGATGGTTGCAAACTGAGAAATTGAGGAAAGAAAAGATGTGGATTCGTACAGTTTAACATATTTCCATGTATTTGCTAAATTAATTAAATATATATTACAGTCTGGAGTAGGAACAGAATTAAAAATTCATCAGTTTGGATGATACAGGTTGCAACACAGGAACCTGACAGGTGGAGGCTGTCAAGAGATTAGTAAACACCACAAGATGGATAAATAGAGACTTGGGCCCCTAAGGAGCAAAAAGGGTGAATATACTAACTGGCAAATGACAGAGGCGGCTTGTGTGTGTGTGTTTGTACTAAAAAAAGAATCACGAGGCACCAATCTATCTGCCTCCTCTCGTCTCTCTCTGCCTGAGCTCCCAAAACTAATTTCCTGTCAACATCCCAAATTGATTACAGTCAAAATGCTTCCTTCAAGCCGCCACTGTTGAAACAAAGTAAAATCATAATTTAGTCTGTTGATTTGTGTGCTGCCTTGTCCTTGCTGCTTCTTGCCTCAACATGTGAAGATGGCAGAGTTTTATCTGGAGACATTTATTGTGGATAGAACGCAACTTTAAAAACCTAGGGTAAACGCATGTGTTTTCTCTAAAATACAACTAAGCAACATGCGTAGTATGGCCTGCACTTGCCGGACTCTTCATTAGGTACATCTGTGCAATATAACTTTAGCTCTATTTCTGCATAATTGGAACTAAATACAGTATAATGGATCTCACCATTTCCCTATTCCTCTTTCACTTTGTAAATGTGAACATTGGGAACCTTTTTAACAGCTAAAGTTCTATTCTAAGGTCAACTTAGTTTCCTTCACTCCAATCACAGAAACCCCTTTCTCCTACTTTAGGGCTGCAACACACTTCATCCAAAATCAGTCCCAAGGGCTGCATGAATGGCTAATTATGTTAATTAGGTCAATGTGTATAGAACTGCTGCAGCTGAGTGGGGAAAAAAAAAAACAAAGAGCGTTGTTGCAACACTTTGGGATTAGTGCTGATTGAAACACTGACTGTTTTCCCCCTAGGATGCATTTATAGCATGTGCACCCAACTTTGTAGCAAGATGGCAAGACTAGCCTAACATTTGGCAGGAAAAGAAAGAAGGACAGTGTGTGTTCCTTTCTTCTCTTTCTGCAGTGGCGTGATAAATCCACAGTTTTATTCCATCTCTCCTGACCAACAGAGGCTGAATGTCTATCTCTTGCATGCGTGGGTGAAGTACAGCAAAGCCATAAGTCCATGATGCTTAATGACCCCTGACCCCTGGATAGGTTATACCTCACAGTGTCATTAAGACATCGGTCCCTTCCATCCTGTTGCTTATTATTTTGGCGACCTACATATGATGACGGTGTTTACACATGCTCTCCCATTACAGTTGCTTTGCGGTCCAATTTGCCCGTCATACACAGCTAAATCAAACTGCAAGATTCACTCTATAAATCTTAGGACAGTGCAGTCTGGCATCATGGAAGAAGACTAATATAAATATATATAATATAAACTGTAGTTTAATTCCCTGGGCTTGTGGATCTTATTAAAAAGTGGCCCAGGTGTCTTACAACAAATGTTTTTTTTACTTCTGCAGACAGATGATAGTGCTAGGTTTATGTCCACCTAACCTACATGCAGCCTTGTCCAGTCCTGGGGAGAATTTTTACAGCAACTACTCCGTCTACAGGGGCATCACGCCTGCATATACAGTATAATGTCAATGGCATCATCCACCACTGACTTTTGGAAATATAAGGTAGGCTCTAAAGCATCAAACTCAAGCTATTAGACAATTGTGTGAGGGCTATTAGTCTTATGACCCTGACATGTGATTTTATCAGCCGTGGCCTTCTACATTTATTGTCCTCCATCTCAGAATGCAATCATTTTGGAGGAACAGACCCTGTCTTTCTTGCATGTATACTGCCTGTTGGCCGTGCCAACAGTGTCTCTCGATTTTCTCTCCTGATTGAGGGTTTGGGTTTGTCGGATACACAGTGTCCACATTTGCAATGTTGTGTCCAAATCAACCTGCTGTTATTGGTATCTATGGGTATTAAGGGCATTGTTGATACTGTGAGGGAAAAAACTATTTGAACCCCAGCTGATTTTGTGAGTTTGCCCACTAACAAAGAAATGATCAGTCTATAATTTCAATGGTAGGTTTATTTGAACACTGAGAGACAACAATGACGAAAAAAATCCAGAAAAACGCGTTTCAAAAAGAGTTATAAATTAATTTGCATTTCCATGAAGGAAATAAGTATTTGATTCCCCATTCATCAGCAAGATCTCTTTAGCTCCCAGGTGGATCTTATACAGGTAACCAGCTGACATTGGCAGCCCTCTCAGCTCGTTACCTGTATAAAAGAGACCTGTCCACAGAAGCAATCAATTCAGATGCCATACTCTGCACCATGGCCAAGACCAAAGAGCATTCCAAGGATGTCAGGGACAAGATTGTGGACCTACGCAAGGCTGGAATGGGCTACAAGACCATCGCCAAGCAGCTGGGTGAGAAGGTGACAACAGTTGGTGCAATTATTCGCAAATGGAAAAAACATAAATTAACTGCCAATCTCCCTCGGTTTGAAGCTCCATGCAAGATCTCACCTCGTGGAGTTTCAATGATAATAAGAACGGTGAGATATCAGCCCAGAACCACTCGGGAGGAACTTGTTCTCAAGGCAGCTGGGACCATAGTCACCACAAAAACACTTGGTAACACACTACACCGTAAAGGACTGAAATCCTGCTGTGCCGGCAAGGTCCCCCTGTCAAGAAAGTACATCTACAGGCCCGTTTGAAGTTTGCCACTGAACATCTGACTGATTCAGAGGAAGACTGGGTGAAAGTGTTGTGGTCAGATGAGACCAAAATTGAGCTCTTTGGCATCAACTCAACTTGCCGTGTTTGGAGGAGGAGGAATGCGGCCTACGACTCCAAAAACACTGTCCCCACCGTCAAATATGGAGGTGGAAACATTATGCTTTGGGGGTGTTTTTCTGCCAAGGGGACAAGACAATTGCACCGCATCAAAGGGAGGATGGATGGGGCCATGTACCGTCAAGTGTTGGGTGAGAACCTGCTTCCCTTAGTCAGGGCAATGAAAATGGGTCGTGGTTGGGTATTCCAGCATGACAATGATCCAAAACACACGGCCAAGGCAACAAAAGATTGGCTCAAGAAGAAGCATATTAAGGTCATGTAGTGGCCTAGTCAGTCTCCAGACCCTAATCCCATAGAAGATCTGTGGAGGGAGCTGAGCATTTGAGTTGCCAAACATCAGCCACAAAACATGAATGACTTGGAGAGGATCTGCAAAGAGGAGTGGGCCAAAACCCCCCCTGAGATGTGTGCAAACCTTGTGGCCAACTCCAAGAAACGGCTGACATCTGTGATTGCCAACAAAGGTTTTGCCACCAAGTACTGAAGCACGTTTTTCAAAGGGATCAAATACTTATTTCCTTTATGGAAATGCTAATTGGTTTATAACTTATTTTGAAACGCATTTTTCTGGATTTTTTTTGTCATTGTTGTCTCTCAGTGTTCAAATAAAGCTACCATTGAAATTATAGACTGATCATTTCTTCGTTAGTAGGTAAACTTACAAAATCAGATGGGGTTCAAATAGTTTTTCCCTCACTGTACTTCTGCTTCAGCAGTGTCTATCCAGGTTGCTAGGGCGGGTGGTGTCTAGCTTAATCGTTTCATTAGTGTACAGTAATCCCATGTTATTGTGGATATTTGGTTCCAGACCATTCATCCATTTTCTTCCACTTATCTGAGGTCGGGTCGTGGGGGCAGCAGCCAAAGCACGGAAGCCCTGACATCCCTCTCCACTTCGTCCAGCTCCTCCCGGCAGACGCCTCCTCAGGGAAATGCCGGAACCACCGTCATTATCTTAGTATTTATGCTGAGGAGGAGCAATTCTACTCCGATTCTCTCCCGGATGACAGTGCTTCTCACCGTATCTCTAAGTGAGAGCCCAGCCACCCTGCGGAGAAAACTCATTTTGGCAGCTTGTACCCGCGATCTTGTCCTTTTGGTCACTACCCAAAGCTTATGACCATAGGTGAGTGTAGGAACGTAGATCGACCGGTAAATTGAGAGCTTTGCCTTTTACCTCAGCTCTCTCTTTCCCACGACAGACCGGTGCAGAGTCCACATCACTGCGGACGCCGCACCAATCCACCTGTACATCTCGCGTTCCACCATTCCCTCACTTGTGAACAAGACCCCAAGGTACTTCAACTCCTCCACTTGAGGCAGAACTTAATCCACGACCCAGAGATGGCACTCCACCCTATTCCGGCTGAGAACCATGGACACGGACTTGGAGGTGCTGATTCTCATCCCAGCCACTTTACACACGGGTCTGACTGCAATGCAAACCATACTATGACACCGGTCAAACAGGAAACAAACCACCTTAATTAGGTGGTCCGATACCCCATATTCTTGGAGCATTCCCCACAGTATTCCCAGAGGAACCTGGTCGAATAGCTTCTCCAAGTCTACAAAACACATGTAGACTGGTTGGGCAAACTCCCATGCACCCTCAAGGATCCTGCCGAGAGTATAGAGTTGGTCCACGGTTCTACAACCAGGACGAAAACCACACTACTCCTCCGGAATCAGAGATTCGACTAGCTGGCGGATCCTCCTCTACAGAATCCCTGAATAGACCTTACCGGGAAGGCTGAGGAGTGTGATCCCACGATAGTTAGAACACATCCTCCGATCCCCCTTGTTGAAAAGCGTTGAACACATGTATATGTACGTTTTTATACATTTCCTTAGACTGCTGCACGCTATCTGCCATCATTCTTACATGAAAAGTATTTGTTTGGCATCCCGATTTTGTCTGGCAAAGATAAAAAGGAGTCTGCAATATTGCTTGTTGTGGGATGATTCAAAACTGCAATAAATTTATCTTGGAGATTAATAAAGTATCTATCTATCTGTCTTCTGAATGCTCTGTATTTATATTTTTAGTTAACTTAGCCATTTTTGTGCTTGAAATTGCTTAATTTAGGGAAATATGTGACTTTTGCCTAAATTTTTTTTGACTAAGAAGCCACACTCAAAAAGGCATAATTTTTTAATACATTTTTGAAAAACCGTGATGAGAGTGAAGCTACGAAATCTGAAGTGTCGAAAGAAGACTGTACCATTGGTACAGTATTGGATTCATATTGTTTCACACAGTCATACTGAACCTATAGGATCTGTCATTGGCTGCCCCTCACAATGCTCAACAAATACCTACAAATGTTCAGTTATCTGGTCCATCTTCCTCTTACCAGTCAAACACCAACTAATGTAGGCCAAAAAAGAAAATTAAATACAGTAGTGTTCAAAATAATTGCTGTGCAATGCGACTAACCAGATTAAACAATGTTTTTAGAATATTTTTATTGCTACATGGCAAATAAGTTACCAAAAGTGCAGTACATTCTCTGGAAACAAACAAGACCCAGTATTCATGATATGCACGCTCTTAAGGCTGTGCAATTGGGCAATTAGTTGAAAGGGCTGTGTTGAAAAAAAAAATAGCAGTGTAGCATTCAATTAGCAGTCAGTGATCAATTTTGTGAAAAAAACAGGTGTGCATCAGGTGGCCCCTATTTAAGGATGAAACCAGCACTCGTTGAACATGCATTTCTCTTAAAAAGCCTGAGGAAAATGGGTCGTTCAAAACATTGTTCAGAAGAACAGCGTACCTTGATTAAAAAGTTGATTGGAGAGGGGAAAACTTATAAAGAGGTGCAATGCCTTAAAATGGAGAGCAAAACCAGAGACATGTGGCAGAAAACAGAAGACAACTTTTAAAATGGATCAAAAAATAACCAGAATGGCAAAGGCTCAGACAATGATCAGCTCCAGGATGATCAAAGACAGTCTGGTGTTATCTCAAAGTACTGTGACAGTTAGAAAACATCTGTGCGAAGCTAATTTATTTTCAAGAATCCCCCACAAAGTCCCTCTGTTGAAAAAAAAAGCATTGTGCAGAAGAGGTTACAATTTGACAAAGACCACATCAACTGGCCTAAAGAGAAATGGGGGAACGGTTTGTGGACTGATGAGAGTAAAATTGTTGTTTTTAGGTCCAAGGGCTGCAGAAAGTTTGTGAGACAACCCCCAAACTCTGAATTCAAGTCACAGTACACAGTGAAGACATTGAAGCACGGTGGTGCAAGCATCATGATATGGGCATGTTTCTCCTAATATGGTGTTGGGTCTTTTTATTTCATACCAGGGATCATGGATCAGTTTGCATATGTTAAAAGACTTGAAGAGGTCATGTTGTCTTATGCTGAAGAAGACATGCCCTTGAAATGTGTGTTTCAACAAGACAATGACTCCAAACAGCAAAATCTTGTAATGTTGTTATGTTAAAGAGTGGCCAGCCCTTAATCCTTAATCTTAACCCATTAGAAAATTTGTGAGGTGACATCAAAAATGCTCTTTCTGAAGCAAAACCAAGAAATGGTAATGAATTGTGGAATGTTGTTAAAGAATCTTGGAGTGGAATAACAGCTGAAAGATGCCACAAGTTTGTTGACTCCATGCCACACAGTTGTGAAGCAGTTATAAAAACTGTGGTCATACAACTAAATATTAGTTTAGTGATTCACAGGATTGTCATATCCTAAAAACAAAACTGTTTGTACTAAATAATTTTGCATTTTTAAAGTCACCGGCAGACACTGCTATTTTTTTCAACACCTCCCTTTCAACTAATTGCCCAATTCCACAGCCTTAGGAGTGGGCATATCATGAATGCTGGCTCTGGTTTGTTTTCTGAAAATCTACTGCACCTACTGTTTGCCATGTAGCAATAAAAATATACTAATAACAGTGTCTAATCTGTTTAGTCACATTGAACTGCTATTAGAACTGCTATTTGAATACTACTGTATGCCTCAATGCAGCATACATTATTACAGTATGAATTGTCCTTTAAATATTTCTTGTTGTTTCATATCAGATTTAGAGTTAAATGATTTTCCTGACGGATCAATCGGGAGCTGAACACCCAGGCTTGATCCTGCATGGTACCCTCAAAGGATACATTTCATAGTCATACTTAACTCATAGTGCAAGATAGAGCGTGACATACACAATGAGAAGTCTCGTTCAAAACTCAAAATATAAGCTTACCTTGGGTCATCTGAACCTCCATTTTATGAACGCATGCATAGAAATAAACTCACAGAAGAGCTAATGGTTACCATGGTATCCAGGCCGAGAGTAAGAAGCATGAGAAAGAAGATGATAGCCCAAAAGGGAGACATCGGAAGTCTGGTCAGAGCTTCTGGATACACCACAAATGCTATGCCAGGGCCTAAGACACACACGCACACACACACAATGCATTGCATTGACCAGGCATGTTTAAGGGAGCAGAACCTATCTGCAGCTGGCTGGGTTCCCTACCTTCATCTGCCACTTTCTCAATTGGCACATTCAACTCGTTTGCCATGAAACCAATGACAGAAAAGATGACAAACCCAGCAAATATACTGGTGGCACTGTTTGTACACGTGACTATAATTGTGTCCCTGCAGGGGAAGAAAGAAGAGATACAACAAATTCATTTCGCATTATTTCTGCTTTCCTGAAGCACAGACATGAATACTTACGTTTTTAATAATATAATTTTTTTATTATGTAATTTCCAGCAAGACAACATTATTTCATTTAGAATCTGCCTCATTGAATGCATCCGTTTACATCCCATCAGGTTTAAGAACAAACAAAAAATGCAAGTGCATTACATTTCTGTTCACTGAACTCTTTTTTGTGGTTAAGTCTTGTCACCATTCCATTCCTGTCTCCTCATGGGAGAAGAAGTTTCAGCAGGGAAGTCCAGACTTCTCCAGCAACTTCTTCCAGCTCCACCGGGGGGACACCAAAGCGTTCCCAGGCCAGCTGTGAGACATAGTCCTTCCAGCGTGTCCTAGGTCTTCCCCGGGGCCTTCTCCCGGCTGGACATGCCTGGAACACCTCACCAGGGAGGTGCCCGGGAGGCATCCGGACTAGATGCCCGAGCCATCTCAACTGGCTCCTCTCGATGTGAAGAAGCAGCAGCTCTACTCTGAGCTCCTCCCGGGTGGCTGAGCTCCTCACCCTATCTCTTAGGATAAGTCCAGCCACCCTACAGAGGAAACTCATTTCCGCCGCTTGCATCCGCGATCTTGTTCTTTTGGTCATGACACATAACTCATGACCATAGGTGAGGGTGGGAACGTAGATCGATCGGTAAACAGAGAGCTTTGCCTTCCGGCTCAGCTCTCTCTTCACCACGACGGTCCGGTACAGCGACCGCATTACTGCAGATGCTGCACCGATCCGTCTGTCGATCTCACGCTCCAACCTTCCCTCACTCGTGAACAAGAACCCGAGATACTTGAACTCCTCCACCTGAGGCAAGACCTCACTCCCAACCCGGAGGGTACAGTCCACCCGTTTCCGACTGAGAACCATGGCCTCGGATTTGGAGGTGCTGAGTCTCATCCCAGAAGCTTCACACTCAGCTGCAAACCGCTCCAGTAAACGCTGAAGGTCACAGCCTGATGAGGCCATAAGGACCACATCGTCTGCAAATAGCAGAGACGAGATCCTAAGGTCACCAAGCTGGACTCCCTCAACACCTTGACTGCGCCTAGAAATTCTGTCCATGAAGATTATGAACAGAATCGGTGACAAAGGGCAGCCTTGGCGGAGNGCTCCAGTAATCGCTGAAGGTCACAGCCTGATTAGGCCATAAGGACAACATCGTCCGCAAATAGCAGAGACTAGATCCTAAGGTCACCAAGCTGCACTCCCTCAACGCCTTGACTGCACCTAGAAATTCTGTCCATGAAGATTATGAACAGAATCGGTGACAAAGGGCAGTCTTGGAAGAGGCCAACATTCACCGGAAACAAGCTCGACTTACTGCTGGCAATGCGAACCAGGCTCCTGCTTCGATTGTACAAGGACCAAACGGTACGTAGTAGAAGGACACCAATCCCATACTCCCAGAGCACCCTCCACAGGACACCACGAGGGACACGGTCGAATGTCTTTTCCAAATCTACAAAGCACATGTCGACCGGTTGGGCAAAATCCCACATACCCTCCAGTACCCTTGCAAGGGTGTAGAGCTGGTCCAGTGTTCTGAGACTGGGACGAAAACCACATTGCACCTCCTATAATCGAGGTTTGACATGTTGGGATAACTAACCCTCTCTCTAGCACCCTGTAATAGACTTTAATAAGTCTTGTCACACTGGTTTTATTTTCTTTAAAAAAATATAAAAAACTAGTCAAAATGCATTATTGTATTTTTTTGCATTGTTAAAATTGCATTTTATTTGGGAGCCACTAAACAGTGCTTATAGCTTGAAAGAACTTTGAAGCCTATGACATTGGATCTGACTCGGCTGGTCTTGAAATGAGAATTGACTTGAACATCATTACTTGAAACTTGACTCAAAACTTGAGACTTACTTGAGACTTGACCGGTGAAACACTGACTTTCTCCCACCTCTGCTAAAAATGCTACATGTATTAAGTAAAGTACATTTACATGTACTAAGTGAAATGTGATCGGTAAAACAAATGTTGAATTTTTGTTGTTTTTCTTGATTCAGTAATAATACGCTTTATTAAAAAAAAACATAAAAGCATCAGTAAGCAGTTTTACTATTCATTGCCATTTGAAGGACAGTTTGAATTATTTGCCAAAAGCATGGTTTACCTTTTGTGTGTTTACCTGTAGCAGTTATTGTGGAACTTATTGTAGGAGGAAAGCGTGATGAGGCCTCCCCAAGCAGCCGACAAAGAGAAAAAGATCTGAGTGGCTGCGTCTTTCCACACCTAAAGAGATACTACAGGTTAGGGAGCATAACCCATCATCTTTTTACACTTCAAACAAGCACCAGTTTAAATACTTCTTTTTACTTCCAGCATCAAGCACCTTTCCGTCCATGAGTTTCTCCCACTTTGGTGTGATGAAGTACAGAATACCATCTGCTGCCCCAGGGAGGGTCACGCCTCTAATCAACAGGATCACCAGTACCACGTAGGGAAAGGTTGCTGTAAAATACACTACCTGCCAAGAGAAAAGTTATAAAAGAAAAAACAAGAACATTATGCATTGTTTTCTGCAAGAGTTATTTGTAATGTTTATATTTCAATTACTAGAACATGTTGGGATGACAACATCTGTAATAAGCTAAAATGTGTCTTAAACATGTTCTTAGTACTGAAATTTTTTATCAGGGTGTCCAAGGTTTCCGGCCCGTGGCTTGTGTGTACATATTGTGCAGTATATATATATATATATGTATATATATATATATACAGTGAGGGAAAAAACTATTTGAACCCCATCTGATTTTGTAAGTTTGCCCACTGACAAAGAAATGATCAGTCTATAATTTCAATGGTAGCTTTATTTGAACACTGAGAGACAACAATGACAAAAAAAATCCAGAAAAATGCGTTTCAAAAAGAGTTATAAATTAATTTGCATTCCATAAAGGAAATAAGTATTTGATCACTTTGAAAAACGTGCTTCAGTACTCGGTGGCAAAACCTTTGTTGGCAATCACAGAGGTCTGCCGTTTCTTGGAGTTGGCCACAAGGTTTGCACACATCTCAGGGAGGACTTTGGCCCTCTTCTCTTTGCAGATCCTCTCCAAGTCATTCATGTTTTGTGGCTGATGTTTGGCAACTCCAACTTTCAGCTCCCTCCACAGATTTTCTATGGGATTAAGGTCTGGAGACTGACTAGGCCACTACATGACCTTAATATGCTTCTTCTTGAGCCAATCTTTTGTTGCCTTGGCCGTGTGTTTTGGATCATTGTCATGCTGGAATACCCAACCACGACCCATTTTCAATGCCCTGACTAAGGGAAGCAGGTTCTCACCCAACACTTGACGGTACATGGCCCCATCCATCCTCCCTTTGATGCGGTGCAATTGTCTTGTCCCCTTGGCAGAAAAACACCCCCAAGCATAATGTTTCCACCTCCATATTTGACAGTGGGGACAGTGTTTTTGGAGTCGTAGGCAGCATTCCTCCTCCTCCAAACACAGCCAGTTGAGTTGATGCCAAAGAGCTCAATTTTGGTCTCATCTGACCACAACACTTTCACCCGGTCTTCCTCTGAATCAGTCAGATGTTCAGTGGCAAACTTCAAACGGGCCTGTAGATGGACTTTCTTGACTGGGGGACCTTGCGGGCACAGTAGGATTTCAGTCCTTTACGGTGCAGTGTGTTTTTGTGGTGACTATGGTCCCAGCTGCCTTGAGAACAAGTTCCTCCCGAGTGGTTCTGGGCTGATATCTCACCGTTCTTATTATCATTGAAACTCCACGAGGTGAGATCTTGCATGGAGCTTCAGACCGAGGGAGATTGGCAGTTAATTTTTGTTTCTTCCATTTGCGAATAATTGCACCAACTGTTGACACCAAATGGCGATGGTCTTGTAGCCCATTCCAGCCTTGTGTAGGTCCTCAATCTTGTCCCTGACATCCTTGGAAAGCTCTTTGGTCTTGGCCATGGTGCAGAGTATGGCATCTGGATTGATTGAACGCTTCTGTATAAGCTCCACCTGGGAGCTAGAGATCTTGCTGACGAATAGGGGATCAAATACTTATTTCCTTCATGGAAATGCAAATTAATGTATAACTCTTTTTGAAACGCATTTTTCTGGATTTTTTTTGTCATTGTTGTCTCTCAGTGTTCAAATAAACCTACCATTGAAATTATAGACTGATCATTTCTTTGTTAGTGGGCAAACTCACAAAATCAGCTGGGGTTCAAATAGTTTTTTCCCTCACTGTGTGTGTGTGTGTGTGTGTGTGTATATATATATCAGAATGCCCACTTTTGACAAAGTGGAACACCCCTGCCCGATTCAAGTAACAGTAGGGTGCATGTCACTAATTCCCCCACTAGAGGGCACTATGCTACACGATTATAAACTTGGTCAAAGGTCTAAATACTGTACGGTGCTGTATTGCTGTATCTTCATCTTCTTTTCCTCTCAGCTTATCCCTTCAAGGGCCACCACAGCGAATCAGTTTTCTTCTGTTTAATTCGCATGTTTAACTACCTTAAGCTTGAACCTTAAGCAAGTCATGAAAATCTTGAAAATTCACATATTTAAATTACTTAAAATAAAAAAATAATTAATAATAATAATTATATATGTTACATTAGTATATTTTACAGTCTTTAAATCATTTATATCAATGATCTCCTCCAACAATACAGTACACAAACAGTTTATATAATAGGACTACTATTACGATTTTTGGCAATTATAATACCCATCAGTCCTCACAAAAGTACAAATTGTGAGCTTTTTTTTCTGTAGCTTGAATAATTTCCTGTATTTTTCCCATATTTGAACTTTCAAAGAAGGAAAAAGGCTTCTACAGATTAGCAAAGTGTCTGGTATGACTGCCAAACGGAAAATAAAAAAAATGTCCCATATTTTTCTAGAAAATGTCCCTTATGTTTAAAAGCCAATGTTGACTGATATGGTGTGAATTATCCTTTGGGGTTTTGTATTACTATTAATGTGCAGTGTAGTTCTTAATATAGTGTATGCAGCCGGCTACAAGCAGCCGATTGTGTGAAGGTTGTATACTCTATGACAAGAGAAGCAACCTGAAGAAAAAGATAGACCACTTTTCTTTGAGTGTATGAGCAGATTTTTAAATAAAATAGCACATTAAAAGGTGGGCTCTCTGTGTTGGGTTGTGACACTTTCTAGTCAGAACAGTTTCTACGATGAAACTTATATGTTGCACAATACGTGACAACAGCTGACACACTGAAGGTAACTTTTTTTACTGATAAGCGCAGCAAATAAACCACATGGATCCCTTTTTTGTACTTTTCAGGTCTTTTTTACCTTTCCTGATGACTTAATTCCCTTGGCCAACGAGGAGTAAACAATCACCCAGGCCAGAAACAGACAGCCTGCCAAAGGCCAACGAATGTCTCCTGGATATTCAATGCCTTTGGAGATGTGCAGTACATTGTACCTGCAGGAGAGTCAAAACGGCACAGAATTTGTGTTCAAATGAAAACGTATCAAATAACAGAGTATGTGCAAAAGTTTCTATTTCCGCCCCACTAGTCAGAAGCTTCACTCACTTGAAGTACTCTTCACTGGGGCTGACGTAGGTATTTTCACCTGCTGTGGCCATGTTTAACAGGTTCTTGAGACTTCCAGCAGCTTCGGCAGACATACAAAAAGTGGAGTTCTTGATGAAAGTGGTGTTTTCCTTCCACTGGATGCAGGAGTCTGTTTCAAGAGAAAAACAACATCATTAGCTGTGACACTTGCTAGTGCATGCTCAATGAAGTGTACTGTAACATGAAGGTATCTTAGGAAGAAAGGCAAGATAATGCCTAAACAAATCCCAGAGTGAAATATTTCAAGAATGAATATATAATAATTCTGATAATTGGAGCCATATAAAACCCAAGTTCAGTGTATTCATACATTCAGTACATTCATAGAATGTGGCAAAACAAATAATTAAAATGAACTGCAAAAACTTCCTGAGCCTTTGAATTGCTTTCTTAGTCTGAATTGAACTGATGAAAACAGACAGACAAAAGACAGACAAAGGCGAATTAGATGTGCGTCCAATTGTATGAGCTGCAGTTCTTTCAGTAACCAGCGGGGGTCAGTGCTGTGCACACTGCACCACTGCAGCAGCTCAGTCAGTACAGTAAATATGTCAAGCAAGCAATTTTTTCTGCTGAATTCACACAACGCCAAAAGGCGAATATGACGAGAAATTCGTTGAATTTCGATACACGTTCGATGTAGATTGTCGTCAAACACCTGCCTTTGCATTTTTCTGCAGGCAAAATACGATTAAATGCAAGGGGGTTGACAGAAGAATGAAATGATTAGGGACTAAAATGCAATTTCAAAATAGAAAACGTGATAACGTGGCAAAAAGTCACATAGGAATGTGCATACTGTTGAGTCACATCGAAAACGGTGTGCGCTGTGTAAAAATGGTGCACCTTATTTAAACCACAGACCAGCAACGGCGCATAGACCACTGGCCAGGTTCGGTTATCCTGCAGGATAGTTTGTGACGCATTGCGCATCGTTCAGTGTGTGCGTGTGCGTGCGTGCGTGCGTGCGTGCGTCAAGGTGTGTGCATGCCTCACCTAAGAGCAGCATTTCTTTGTCCTTACATTCCCCGGTGTTCCACGCATTCCTACAGTTAGCCCATGGCAGTGAGCCCTTCAACGAAGCGAACAGGTAGTACAGTGTCCAGCACATAATAATATTATAGTATATGGCTATCAAGACAGATACTATCAACATGGCAATCCCGCAACCTAAAATAAATAAACGAGACGAAATATATCAATTACTCTTAAGGAAAGTGGAGACTGGTGGGTGTTGAATGTTGTTCCAGTTGCTTGCTGCGGTGCATGTACCTTGTAGAGCTGGGATGCACTTCCACACCGACACCGGGCCCTGGCTGGCAAACTGGCCCAGAGACACTTCCAGTAAAAAGATTGGGATGCCGGCAACGCCCAGCATTGTCAGGTAGGGGATCAAAAATGCACCTGCAGGGAAAGGAACACGAAGGTAGGGGAAAATGTTATGATTAGGATTTAAAAAATAAGATTATGCATTTTTAAAAAGGGTCTTTCACAAATTAAATCAAATATATTTGGCCATAGCACGTTGGCCTCACAGTATGGAGGTTCAGGGTTCGAATCTCCGTTGGGCATCTCTGTGTGGGGTTTGCATGTTCTCCCCGTGCGTGTGTGGGTTTTCTCCTCCCACATTCCAAAAACATGCATGTTAGCTTCATTGGCCTCTCTAAATTGTCCTTTAGAGTGTGAATGTTTGTTAGTCTATATGTGCCCTGCGACTGACTGGCGACCAGTCCAGGGTGTACCCCGCCTCCCGCCCAAAGCCAGCTGGGATAGGCTCCAGCATACCCGCCACCCTAATAAGGATAAGCGGCATAGAAAATGAATGCAGGAATAATTGATATAATCCGAAAGCTTTCATAAATAAAACTGTGTGAATGCCACGTCTCTCTTACCTCCACCATTCTGGAAGGCAAGATAGGGAAATCTCCACACGTTCCCCAGTCCCACAGCATAGCCCACCATGGACAGAATAAAATCCAGTTTATTGGACCAGTTTCCCCTGGCCTTGTTCTCGTCCCCTTCCTCGTCGCCGTCAGCCTGACAGGATCAAACGTCCACATCATTTTTTGGAGTTAATAACGAAAACACCCCGTTTGTCCAACTTTGAGGGAATTTTAAAAAAGAAGGGAATTTATGAATGAATGAACACGTGACAAAGAACACAAACTTCCATGGAAATGCACTGTAAGAAACCTCAAAAACTTGAGTGGGTGCAGAACGCACTTGCATTTAAAGATTTCAAGATCTGACTTCACACAGCAGCTTTGAAACGGCCACACAGGCAAGCCAAACGCGTTATTTCACCCCCGGTGCCCACATGATAACGCTTTCTATGCATGGATCCAGAAAAGGACAAAACGTCTGCACGCAGCATCGACTTGATCAATATGACACTTTAGAATCGAATTCAAAGTTGCCAGGGAGCATGCAAAGGACCAGACGGGGGTGCGTGGATGCAGTCAAACGGTTCTCTGTTCAGACTTACCGGGTTGACGGTGCCGGCCTGGACGGTCATGTTTCCATCTGTGCCCAGTATGACGGTGGTCTGGCTCATAGCGCTCCAGTTGGCAGCTGTGCTGTTCTGCTCCGTGTGCTGCGGGACATCCGCGCGGCTCGAAGCGGTGGAATCCTTCCGGAAGGCCGAATTGCCTGCAACCGACGCGGGGACCGCCGGTGCGGCGTTTTTGAACGTCCCATACGCCTTCACGGTGTCCGGTTCTCCGGGTTTATTTTCCGCGAGACAAAAAGTTTGGCTGTCGTTGCACGGAGGCGCCGGGCGGGGGTGAGGAGCGGCCGGCTGAGGGGGTGTGTTGTCGGCCTTAAGTCCCCCAGCTCCGTCCGGGACGCAGGCGGCCGGTGGTTGCTTGGTCATGTCTCTTTGGTCGTCCTGGAACATGCAGGCGTGGGATGAGCACCACTTAAATGTAGAAAACGTGCAGCTACCTTTTGAGGTGGGAAAGGTGCCTTTCTGCAGCGTTTTGGGGATGCATTCTGCACTCACAGCTCGCAGGCTTTGCTTTCTGTGTGTGTGTTAGTGGGAGGGGGTAGCTGTGCTGTGCCCCTCTTCTCCCCTTCTGCAGGATTCTTTAATTTTACGGCCCATTTCCCCCTCATGTCATTCAGCCACACGCATCCGAGATTTTTTATGGCCAATAGACAAGCTGCTGCGGGGCTCTGCGGCTTCACTTTCCCGGGCAAGCATGCAAGATTACAGGCGTCTCTGTGGGCTGCTGACCTGGGGCTCCCAGTTGCTGCACGCGTGTGCGGCAGCCAATAGAATTGTTTAAAACAACGAATTGCTTCTTTGGGGGAATGTTCAAACAACATCAAGCAGCCCTGCAAGCGTCGCGTGTAAATACAAAAGACAAACTTAAAGTCGGCGTCCAAATGTGCAAAAAAGTCACGTCAACTCCGGATGCGCCAACCAAGAAGACCCGCATGCACTTTCCTACAGTAAAGTTCCAAATTCAAGACAAAAGTGTAAAAAGAAGCTCGGCATGCAAGTGAAAGTACAGGTGAGGAGGTAGAAGGGGGAACACTTACCATATTCGCAGAGCTCTCCAAAGAGTGTGGAAGTGCTGTGGCAAAGATGCGCGAGGTGCGCGAGCAGAGTGCTTGTGTGCGCGCCTGCGTGAGAGCGCACTGCTTTTCTTCCAGTGGCTCCGTGCGTCAGCGCAGGACAAGGTGCCCTTGGCGGGACATGTTCTTGATAACTTTGATCAATCTTTCGGCCTTGTGCTTTCCAGATTTTTAAAGGGACAAACCGCGCCGACGAGTTGACGACAACGGAGGTGCGTGGGCGTGCGTGGAGTTGACGCATTAACGTTACGCACCATGAATGAGTGGAACGCCGGGCACGGGACTTTTTGGAGTTTATTTTTTACACACCGGCGTCACCCGAACGTACCAGCCGATGACTGTTGACATTTTTTCTTTGCGGTTTATTGACCTCCCACGTGGCACGTTAAAACACGACTTCACTTTTTCGCGCGCACATGCCACAACTCAGCGCAAGTTACATTTAAACGCAACACGCATCTGTCAATCATCCACACTTCTATGTTCCATCGCACACGGCATGAGTCCTCTGTGTTGCTTTGGCCCAATAAGGACGTTGATCAGGTTTTGGGGGGTGTGGGCTGAGGGGTTCATTTGTGTGTGTGTGTTCTGCAAAAGTGCAGTGCTTAGATCTTCAAATACTGCATTGCGCCTGTAATCATCCAAGCCCTCCGTGAAACAGGAAATGCTGTATTTGTTTGCATTAAAACAAAACAAAAACACTCACCAGTCACCATTCTTCCCTTAGATGGATGGAATGTCTCCTTCAACTTTAAATCTGGTTAGCGGTTTTCTTCTCCTCTCTATTCCGGGGTTTGAATAAAGGCATTTGCCAGCTCATCTGTGTAGCAAAAGTGATGCTCTTATTCAGCATACTTCCAATGCACAGCTGCCATAAAATTCCTGACAATGCAAATACTTATCAGTGACAGCCATACTGAAAAATCAAAGGTTGCCAGGGACCAGTTTGATGATTTAAAAAAAAATGGTGGTACTAAACAAGTTTTTTAATACATTAAAATTGCCAAGTGAAACGCAAAAAGGTACAATGTAAAAAGAAAGCTGAAAAAGTGCCTTTTTGCCCTATTTTTCACAATTTTGTTTTTTATTTTTATTTTATGTCTACAATGTGCCGTAGGCAGAGAGAGAAAAAAAGGCAAGCCACAACTGGCCCGCAATCCACCCTTTGGACAACCCTGTTCTAAGTATGAAAAACTAGAACAAGCACATTACCAGATATTAAGCAGTTATTTGTCAGATGTTTTTCAAACTGCTATTCTTCCAATGACTTTAAACTTTCTAAGAAACACAGCAAGCTGCCTCTTTTTATGAATTGTTTGATATGTTTAGAATGCCCAGAAAAGAGGAAGGTTTTAGATTCATATTGTAGACCATGCCTACCTAAAACTGCAGAATGTATACTCATAAGTGTCTGGATTCAATTGTTTCCTTAATCCTAATAAAAAGTAGAGCATGCATTTAGTTGCCTCATGATTTCTTTTCTTTACCTGTCTGTTTCCTCCCTGCCAATAAGGGTGAAATCGGGTATCATCTGACAATACAGTTCACCTATTCACATGTGTAGGTTACATTGGGGAGGGGATCACATGACAGTGAGGTTCGGAAGCTTTGTCGACGTTTCAACACATGAATACACCAAAAACAGCATGCTGGCCACAGCTGCTCTTTATTATGCACACTGCCTCTGTTCTAGATAAGCGATTGGTCTTGACTTTAATTACATTGTCAACTAAGAATAATTGTAATTGATTTGTGCTTCTATCACACACACACACACACCTACCCCATTGCCTTGCCGTACATGCTTTGATGAGCTTCCCAGCCTTACACAATGTTCTCATACCTCACTGGGGTTTTTGTAGGAAAGTGTAATGTTCCTACATCAGCCAGTCCTTGCATGTTTAAGAGAAGGGTAGCTTGTTAAATATAACTGAACCGATTACTCCCACTGTAGTGTGGGTGATAAGCAGCATCATCCATCCAAGGCGCCTGGAAAGCCGTGATTCAATGATGGAGGTCACCCAGAGGCCCATGACTCTCATCATCATCATCACCCTCTTCACCATCACTCTTGGCTGACGGGGAGGCACCTGCACACATACTGCTGCCTTGCTCTTAACTAAACATCGCTGGTCAAAACACAGCTGACATCTGCACTAAAAGTCAAACTTTTCTTTTTTAAAAACGCTTTGTTTTGGCGATGAATAAATGAATAGATGGCTGGACAAATTTTAAAACGTCATCTGGATTTGAATACTGTGAGTGTAGCAGCTACAGGAGAGGGACCTTAAACGTCAAAAGCAATCTGTTCCAGGATGCATAGAAAACCATGGGTGACTGACAGGGGCCTTGTTTAAGGTGTACCATGCCTCTTGTCCAAGACAGCTGGAACAGGCTCCAGCTCACTCGTGACCCTGAACAGGAAAAGTGGTAGAAAACGAATACGGTGCCTTCATAAGTATTCACAGCGCTTTGCTTATTTTATTAGGTTTGCTATAAAAATTCCACACACTACACACGTAACATGAAAAACACAAGTGTGTACCTTTCCAAATCATGCCCAATCAACTACAGCTACAAAAAGCTCCAATTAAGATGCAGAAACATCACAGATTATCAGTGGAAAGAGCATGCATCTAAGCTCAATTTTCAGCTTCACGGAAAACGGTATGAATACTTACATAAACATGACTTTTTTACATTTTTATTTTTCATAAATCTGTAAACATAAAAAAAAATTTTCATGTTGCCATTATTCGGTGCTGTGTATAGGATCTTGAGGGAAAAATGAAAATTCCATTTTGCCACAAAAACAAAGTGAGGCGCAGACAAACGAAGCAGGGATAATTAAATGAACCCACACTAGTCAAACTGTCAACGTCACAAAACATTTGGTAACTGTGAGGCACTGTTTTTAACAGGGTTGGGCGATACTTTTTATACACCGATATAAATGCTCATTTTTAAACAGAAAAGAGCAGTGCTGATAACATGTTATTTCTGCGCCTGTGCGCCACAGTGCACTATGTGACTGTACTGGTGCCAACGTCTACCTCGGCCGTCCAAAGCAGAGACAACAAAGGAGAAGATATTAGATCGGCTGAAGGCAGAGGAGAAGCGGAGACTCTAGGCGAATAAATTGTTGCAAACAGGAAGGCAGCTCTGTAATACAGAAGTGGTTTGATTTGAGACCATAATATGCAAAGTTTACAAATCAAGTCATGTTGTGTTTTTTTCCTCCCTTTTTGAGACTGGCACTTATTCAGAAATCATACTTCTCCGCAAATGAAGTGATATCTAACCACCAATGCAACATTTCCCCTATAAAACTTTCCAATTACATTTTGTGGGTTGTTAAGGCGACTGGCTAACCAGTTTTGGTCTGACACATACATATACATACACTCATCGTGGGCTAAAATGTCTTATTCATTTTGGGCTCTTAAGATTTATTTGAACCGAGTTCTTAAACTTTGAACCCTGTCGCTTATACAGCGGTGTGGCTAATTTATGGCCATGTTCTAATCTCTATATTTCAGAACTACTAATAATCATTTAAATTGTGCCGCTCGAGAATCTGTGAGGAAGTGGTAGGTCATTCTTTTGGCAGGAGCCCCATCTTCTTTTCCTTTCAGCTGATCCCTTCAGTGGTCGCTAAAGCGAATCAATTTTCTTCTGTTTGATTCGCATGTTTTGATTTGGCAAAACTTTTATGTCTGACGCCCTTCCTGTCACAACCCTCTGTATGAGGGACATGATCTACAACAACCTTTTATTGCAGGTTTGAATTATTTCACAAAAGCCACATCCATCCATTTTCTTCCGCTTATCCGAGGTCGGGTCGCGGGGGCAGCAACCTAAGCGGGGAAGCCCAGAGGTCCCTCTCCCCGGCCACTTCGTCTAGCTCTTCCAAGCGAATGCAGAGGAGTTCCAAGGCCAGCTGAGAGACATAGTCTCTCCAACGTGTCCTGGGTCTTCCCAGAGGCCTCCTACCGGTTGGACGTGGCCTGAACACCTCCCCAGGAAGGCGTTCGGGAGGCATCCTAACCAGATGCCCGAGACACCTCATCTGACTCCTCTCAATGCGGAGGAGCAGCGGTTCTACTCCGAGTCTCTCCCGGATGACAGTGCTTCTCACCCTATCTCTAAGGGAGAGCCCAGCCACCTTGCGGAGAAAACTCATTTTGGCCGCTTGTACCCGCGATCTTGTCCTTTCGGTCACTACCCAAAGCTCAAGACCATAGGTGAGGGTAGGAACGTAGATCGACCGGAAAATTGAGAGATTTGCCTTTTGGCTCAGCTCTCTTTTCACCACGACAGACCAGTGCACCAATCCGCCTGTCCATCTCGCGTTCCGTCCTTCCATCACTCGTGAACAAGACCCAGAGGTACTTAAACTCGTCCACTTGAGGCAGGACCTCATCCCCGACCCGGAGATGGCACTCCACCCAGGTGTCCCATGTCCCATGGAGACGGACTTGGAGGTGGTGATTCTCGTCCCAGCCGCTTCAAACTCAGATGCGATCAGCACCTCCAAAAGGCACACTAATCCTAATAAAAATCCCTTACAAAAACAGACTTTTTTGGCTCTGTCACCCAGACAAACTCTGACCTCTTCCTATCTTTCAGGTGCCCTATAGAACCCATTCATAGCAACACACACAAGCATGAGTCTTATTTATGCCCTTTATGTCTTATTTTATCTTATTATGTCTACTAGATTGGATAATATGTGACTATAGGGGTGTTATTTTTATGTATAGAGGGCTGGAACAAAGTAAAAAATAAAATAAAACATTCAGAATGTCATAAACAGGTTTTCTATGCTGTAACTGCCAAAATATTCCATTTATAAGTAAGAGATCCTACATGGCCCCTCCGTGAATCACCACCTTATTGTGGTGGAAAGGTTTGAGTGCCCGAATGATCCTAGGAACTATGTTGTCGGGGGCTTTATGCCCCTGGTAGGGTCTCCCAAGGCAAACAGGTTCTAGGTGACGGACCAGACTAAGAGTGATTTAGAAGACCTTTATGAAGAAGAACAAGAGGAGTGACCGCACCTCGCCCGGACGTGCAATACGTGCCTGACCCTGGAGCCAGGCCTGGGGGAGGGGCTCGCAGGAGAGCGCCTGGTGGCCAGGCCTTCACCCGTGAGGCCACACGGGAACTCCCCCCCGCAGATCCACCACCCGCAAGGGCAAGCATAAGGGTCCGGTGCATTGCGATTTGGGCAGTGGTCGAGAGCGGGTGCCCGGGCAACCTGGTCCTCGGCGGCCAAATCTGGTTCTTGGGACATTGAATGTCACTTCTCTGGTGGGGAAGGAGCCCAAGCTTGTTGAAGAGGCGGAGACATTCCGACTAAATATAGTCGGACTCGGCACAACCCACAGTTTAGGCTCTGGAACCAAATTCCTTGAGAGGGGCTGGACCATGTTCTTCTCAGGAGTTGCTGCAGGCAAGAGGCGGCGAGCTGGTGTGGGCTTCTTATTAGCCCCCCAGCTTGGTGCCTCTGTGTTGGAGTCATCCCCAGTGAACGAGAGGGTTATTTCCCTACGCCTTAGGGCTGAGGAAAGGGTCCTGACTGTGGTTTGTGCGTACGCGCCAAACGGCAGTTCAGAGTACCCAGCCTTCTTGGAGTCCATCAGAGGGGTTCTGGAGAGCACCCCAGCTGGTGACTCCATAGTTCTACTGGGAGACTTCAACGCCCATGTGGGCAATGACAGTATGACTTGGAGGGGCGTGGTTGGGAGGAACCCTGACCTGAACCCGTGTGGTGTGTTGTTGCTGGACTTCTGTGCGAATCACAGTTTGTACATAACAAACACCATGTTCGAACATAAAGATGTCCATATGTGCACTTATCAACAGAATATTCCATTTTATAACCGGGACATGTGTTTTTCTGTCAAAATTTAGGATGCGGCTTGAACAACGCTACTGCTTACACATCTTATTCCCTTCACAACAACACTTACTGATCACTCAACAACCACAATATGCATTCATGGTGGATAACGCAACACCTCATTGCTCACAATAACAGTTAAAGTGTGATTTGAATGCTATGCTATTATTAAACAAGATACGTAGTGTTTGGTAAATAGATTTAGAATGCAAACAGATTTAGAATTTTAAGTTCATTTGGAGCTGTTAATACATACAAAAATATCCTACAGTAAAAATGGGAATACTTCTGACATAGTTGCAAATTGTGATTAATCATGAATAATTTGAAAATTATGATCCAATCCAATTAAAAATGGAACTCATTTGCACAGCCATAGTTTTAATAAGATGTACTGAAGGTTGTAGGAATTCTTCACTTGACAAGGCCAGCAACCCTGTATTTAAACAGGAAGCAGAGATGCATACAAAAATATATGCGTCAAATTTTTGTGTGTAGCAGTAGACGGGCTAAGGCGCATGCATTCTTTCTTTAATAGCTTTGATTTCACATGGTTCTGTGTGTTCTTTTTACAGCGCCACATGTAGGTGTGTCTTGTGTATTACATTGCCTTCATCCAACCAGAAAATGTTCAGTGTGGATTTACAGATCCAGATTTTTTTCAACCTGTAATACCCCCCCCCCCCAAAAAAAAAAAAAACAAGTGTGCTCATGTGTGGACACAGCCAAAGAGCACTCATCGGATGGCCCTATACACAGAACAATGGGAAAGTCCAAGGAACACAGTAGAAGAACTGTACCTCTGGATTTGTAGATTGGGTTGCTTGGTTGGTTTGTGCCACAAAAACGGCATACCATGTTCAGGGATATCATAGGATCCGCTTCTTCGCTGAAATATCTTTATCTTCACTTGAGGCCATGGTCCTCATGTGGAAAACTGGGTGACACTGGGAAAACCTCTGCATCCTAAGTCAAGGTGGCCAAGAAGTCAGGGATTTCCTGCTGAAACTGCTACCCACAACCCAGAACCACACTCTGGTGGCAGAGCAAGAATATACTCTGTTCAATTTCAACCAATTTGTCCAACCATGGACCTTTCCATGCCACTGCTACATGGTTGCTGTTCATGGCTCCTTAAGGATGGGATAAATGCAGAGAAAACATTTGGTTTTACATTGTACATGTGACAAATGTAAATGTACCTTTACCCAACTTGAAGGATGGTTTCTCATCAGTGACTTCTTGCGCTTGAGGACCTCATTGACACTCAATTTCGGTCGATTCAAGCCAATGTCACTAGCGCCATACATCACACCAACAAGAAGAGGAGGTAAACAGTATTTTCTTTATTAAAAATGAAAATAATCTGTACAAGACTGAATATATGGGAAGGGGGCACCAACACTAATGTTTCACTACTGTTTCATGACATTACTGAATGTTGTAGGTCATCTTTCTGTCTCGTAGATTAAAAACAACCAACAGTGACCGAGGGTCCTTTCTGTTTTTACGCACCGTAATCTTTCCTCGAAGCTCCTCCCCTACAAAGAAAAGAGAACATATTAGTACATTTAACATACTGTATGTTTAATTGAAATGTAAAATGACAAGTTAAAACAATCAAAAATGATCGTCAGATAAAAATACAGCAAATGATATGACAAAAACAAACAAAATCATACAGTATACAGATGTATAATATAATATACCCCACTCAAGATGAATCAAAAGAGAATTAGTCCAAATAAAGCAGGAAATTTTGCTCATATCTTTCCCAGCCCTGCAGCAGTGTAGCAGAGCTGAGCTCAAATCTCTGCAGTGTAAGCCGAATACACTGATGCTCACAGAAGTGTTTTGTGTCAAAAGCAAATGTGATTTAATATGTTGATAAAAAACACTGCCTTGTGCCTATATATGTGCATGATGAAAACGTCCTCTTGCTACGCTACACGCTTTTCATCGCTGGAGGTTACAAGAGGACACGGAGGGGGAAAATGCTGAGCACAGAGCTTTCTTCCGCAAAGCACTCGCCATCTTTCCTGTCACGTCTCAGTCGTTACCATGCCAACACTACTGTTACACAGCCCTTGCTGCTGCTGGCGCCGCACTCTGGGACTGTCACTCCACTGCAGAAAGGGTGATGCTTTGCAGCAGAGTTTATAGTACTTGCAAAAAGAAACTGGGAGAAAAAATGGTTACATTAGTTAGTAACAGTTACATTAAATTGTTGGAATGGAAGAATATTACAGAGGTAAAAAGTATCTAGGCAAGGAGCACAAGAATAGGCAGATGAACGCATTTTTTTATCTCTTCGGATTCGCAGAAAAACTGTTGTTTTGCTAAGGACAAATATAAATTGTACCATAACCAGCTCTCTTCAGATTAACTAGAAAGATCCACCATATGTTTTAAGAAAACAGTCTATAATCTATTGTAGGGGTGTCATACTCGTGCCATGGACGGCCGAGACCCTGCAGGTTTTCCTTCCAGCCGGTCACTAAAGCAGGAGATTTGATCAACACCTTCTTCAGATTGAGGGAAGGAAGGAGTTCATCAATTAAAGCACCTGCTGGAGAAACTGGTTGTGTTGAAAACCTGAAGTGTCTGCATGGCACGAGTTTGACAAGTGATCTATTGTATAATAAATACATTTTTTCTTGCTTTTTACATATCGAACAACAACAACCAAGATGGTGTATCATTTAAAATGGGTAAGGCTATTAAGACATTTTTATGTTATATTCCGACTGAATTTTAATCCACAAAATTGGGCTGTTAACAGAGTACTTTGGAAAGACAACCTTAGTCGCAAAAGTGCAAAACATAAATTAGATTATAGAATATAAAAATTGTTAAATAACTACTGCAGCAAACAAAAAATGAATATAAATCTGAAACAATTTCTCAAATTGTTCAAGTTCCTCAATTATAAAAAAAATAATATATTGCTTATGGCACCCACACAGAGGAAGGAGGAGGAAGCGGATGTTTGGTTGAAGGAGCGGGAGTAGTAACGAGGCAAAAACGACAAGGCAACGAAAAACGGTGGAAAAAAAATGTAAAAAACACAATGTTAAAAGTATGGGAGCATTTCAGGCTAAATAACAAGACAAGGTAAAATTAGCGTAGCGCAAATCAATGAGAGTAATGTTCAATGTGTGAATTTAAAAAATAAACCTGTTTTCTAAAAAATGAAAAACAATTGGTCAATGAAAATGTGGGACTAATGAGCTACTAGTGGCTATCATGTTCATACATACTAACCACCAACGCAACTTCCATCCATCCATTTTCTATACCGCTTATCTTCATTAGGTCACGGGTATGCTGGAGCCTATCCCAGCTGACTTTGGGCGGGAGGCGGGGTACACCCTGGACTGGTCGCCAGTCAATCTCAGGGCAGACTTACAAACATTCACACTCAAATTCACACTAATAGACAATTTAGAGTCGCCAATTAACCTAACAAGCATGTTTTTGGACAAGCTTGTTGAACAAGCCACCTAGAACTAAAGGCATAAAATAGGTCAGGGGGCTGAACATTTTATATTTTAACTTAAAGCGTAGCAACCTTGCCAGTAAATTAAGTTTAGCAATGTTCTTTGTTGATGTTCTGCTGGGTGTTGAAAACAGTTAAAGTTAATAAATAAGTCATAAAAACTGCAGAGGCAACAGTGGCATGACGCAGCAGTCCCATGCATCCCCCTGCCACATCTAGGGGAAACCGTGATGTTATGTCAATGTGATGGTCGCATTAAAAGGTTCAACTCAGGCATCCTCCTCTTAGCTCAGATCAGCCTTCCAAATGTACTTCGTGGGCCCCTGCAGTTCAGAGAAGTTATGTTTTGTCTCAGGGATGCAGCTGAGCAGCTCAAGGACCACCACAGTTCAAATGAGACGCGCCGCTGGACAGATGAGCATGAAAATGGTGCAGAAACAAGGAGCACCTGGTTGTCCAGTGAATTAACTGACAAGGACAGGCATACTGTTCAAGTTCCATAAGTGATTCTTGGCGCAGACAAAACAAATTGAAACCGCTTTCTCTGGTAAACTAAGTAGGAGAAAGCGTGAAGGACCCTCCTCTTCAATATCTAAACCACACAAACACACCAGAGCACGACAAATGATTTGCTGTTTAATTTATTACGCTGCTAGCCAAGAGGATTTGCAGAAATGTTTTGTTCCAGGCGACTGCATGCGTGCTCTCTTTTGCGCTGGCACCTCCCACGGAAACACAGTGAGAGTTAATTACTGTTGCACTTGTACCAACGCATCAAAACGGATTTGCTTTCTGCCATGATAAATCACCACAGACAGCTTGCACAAAGCGTTAGATGTTTACTCCTGGTCCTTACTACAGCCAATCAGAGCCGAAGGCCATTCTCAGGAAAAACACACAAGAGGTCACTGTGTGTTTGTTTCTACATTCGTGTGTCTACAAGACAGTTTCAACAACTTCAAGGTGACTTTAGGAAGTTCTTTCTCTTATAGCCACAAGATACTTTAGTGTAGAACTATACAAGCACTCTCGTGAATTTGAGTGCAAAAAAGGAGCAGTGAGTCAGTGTGTGTGTTATAAAGTATACCATACACCCTATCAAGCGATCAGAGAATGCTGTTAAAAACTCAATTTCTGGTTTACGGCCCCTGGAGGAGGTTGAGGACCGTCTGGGTACCGATGTGGAGAGAGCACATCAATAACCTGCTGCTATCTCTTTCTCATCTATGAATTCTCTTCCTCGTCTATGCGCACACACTCAACAGCCAATTTGTTAAGTACGCTGGCATAATCAGATTAGGTGGAGGGTCAAAAATACATATGCATGATATAGAAAATGGAAGCATTTCCAATTAAATAAAAAAACACTTTATATACAGTTATACACAAGTGACTAAGAATTCAAAGTTCAACATAACTGTGCCGAGTTATTCCCGAAAGATGTGAAAAGCACCAAATCCTCATAATTATAATTAACAGGCATTGGAGCTATCTTGACCAGATACTGAATGTGTACTCAACAAATCTATACAACAACAATTTGACAGCTTTTCAAACGCAAAACTGCAGTGACTAGAAATTGCCCCAACATTTAATACATACTATATTGCAAATACTAGGAGAAATCTTTATAAATGTAGCGAGGAAAATTTGAAGACAAGATTTCAGCTCAATCAGGTGAAACAGCAGTAAAAGCAGTAATGAATTCATACAGCATATCACTCCTGGGGCTCAGTAAAGTTGTTACCAATGACTGCAATTTCAGATGCTGCCATGCAAAGCAATAAGCATATTCACATAGAAGACTTCTCAACCCAGTCTGAAAGGGCTGTGTGTAAATCAAAACCTGCCAGGCTGCACAAATTCACAAGCAAATGATTGTAACCCACCAAGGGATACACAAGTGCAGATTAAGGTTGGGCATGAAACCTCAGGCATCGATGGGAACTGATGTTACATTCCTTTTCTCTTGGGATCGTTCAAATGTTTTTGTTTTGATTCCTAGTTTCGTTTCTCACCTTCTAAACCAGAAGAAATAGCCACGAACACAACCCAAAAAAAAAAAAAAGTTGTCGAGCACCAGCGAAGAAAAAGTGGCTATAAAGTTTGGCTAAACTCCATAAAAAAAATAAAAAAAAAGAATGGTCGGCTGAGTGCAACGTTTGCAACACAAGGATATCCTGCAAATGAGAGTGCACATTCAACATGTACAATGCTCACACATTCCTGGCGCAGAGTATCTCGTATTTGATGTGCTACGTTGGCCTTCCCTAAGCCAGTGGTTTTCAAAGTGGGGGGCGATCATGCAATCTAAATAAGAGCTACACCAGGCAAATCATTTGCACAGTAAGTCTTTGTTAGCAACAATTCAAGAGACCTTTAACTCACAATACACTTCTGGCCTTCAAAATAACAGTACTTTTGGCTATACCCTGTTTATCCGTGTTAAAAAAAAAGCGTGTCATAAAAAAACAGCTTAAACCAACACTGAGGCAGCAAACAAAGTATACTACTTTTCAAAGGTAAACATCTTTTGTGAAAGTGTATTCCTGCATTTATGTACTCGTTGAAAATAGCCCTCTAAGAAATTCAGTCTTTTTCAGGGGTGGGCAGCTATTTTGACTCGCGGGTCGCATTGACTTAACAGAATTGGCCGGGGGCCCAGAGATGTATTTGATACACGCATGCAATTTATTTTATTCTTATAATTCGAACAGTCCACCTGGAAATTATAAAACCATCATACAATCTGCTATGTTCTTGTGTACCTTTTTTTTTTTTGGGAGCACTTTAAACCAGACCCCATCGGAAAATGAAAAAGAATTTTAGTTTATTATTATTAGTTAGTTTTTTTTATGAGTACGACACCCAGAATATGCATAAATAAAGATACCCAATATGAACTATGAACGATAAAACTTATTTAGGAGTATGTCGACGTCCCTCCTTTTTTACTTCCCAGACAGCACATTGGGTACGTTTGTTGTTGTGGTGGTGTGTCACATATGGGTTGACTTGTGTTTTTTGGCACTGTGGGTAGCGGTAGCTGTCTGAATTGCTGCATGTGAAAGGAAACTGATACCTTCAAAAGGTTGTCTCAGACTGACTTTTGACTACTTGCAAGTCATGTTGCCAGTTTGTGTTTTAAAAGTTTATATAACACTTTGGAAGCATCTGGCGGGCCGCATTCAAACGCCTCGCGGGCCGGATGTGGCCCCCGGGCTGCAGTTTGCCCACCCCTGGTCTAGTTGAAAGAAGTTCATATTATTAAACAATTCATGGAGAAGTTGGGTAATTTCATCCAAATAGCACCCTTATTTAAAAGATGCAAAGCTTTATGACCCTGCCTTTTAAAAGCATCAGGATTGAGAATCGTTACAAACCGGAAAAGAAACAAGGAATCAAAACCGAAATTTTTTAAATTCAAACCACACCCATTCCAAGTGCAGACAAATAAAGTGACGATAATGTGCCACTGTGTAAAACATGTTCAACATTTAAACATTGTATATCTTGGAATACAATTTTACTTTGCAATTGTTATTTTAATGTAAAAATGGTATCATGATTGAAACTTTTATATAGTATAACGTCTCATATTCACTCCCAGGACATTTAACAACGGCATCCATACTGTAGCACACCAGCTGACCAAATTAAATCAGTTCTGCTCCTAACATTCCTACTGCGGCATTGCGGTCACATTCAGCTGAATTTATGTGACCAACAAGAGTATAGAGCCTGTATTAGTGTCTGAACTGCGTCAGAGGTTTTGAAGTTCTTATCATGGTGGCTGCTGCCAGAGCGTAGCCAAGAGCTGACTGACGTCAAGCGTAGGTGTCCCCCACAGGTCATTTATTACAGTAGGCTCCAACATATATCCAGTCAGTGAGTGGCCCCCAGGGCCCATTCATCCTCACATCACTAGACACATCCATGATTCCCATTATGATACAGTGCATATAACACTGAAAAAAGAAATAGGGAAACATAATACATGTTTAACCCCAAACATGCACACTTAGCATGTATTGCATTGTAATATTTTGTTAGACCACCTTTAGCTTTGATTATGGCCTATATTTCCAAAGCGGGTACGCCAATTGTCATAGGGGATACGTGAATAAAAATGAGCAACATTTACTCCTAACACACACAATTACAAGTCCACCTAAACACCTCACAATGCAGTCAGGACACAAAGAAGGAATGCGACATGTAATTTTTCAGTAAGTTGGAGGATTAAATTTTGCTTTAAAAGTGGTTGATCTTGAAGGTTTATATTTATATTGGTGTCCTGATACCCTCACTGTGTAAACATTCCGTATGCATACATTTTTTACCAAAATTTTGTATTATTAAACCCCTGTGCAAAGTTTTCTCCAGCACATTCAAAAGATTCTCAATGGGGTTCAGATTTAGACTCTGCAGTGGCCCATGTTCGTGTGAAAAACATGTATCCTGCTCCCTGAACCACCATTTCACAATTTGATCTCCATGAATCGTAGCACTGTCATCTCGGAATATGCTGACCTCATTGGTTGGGCACATAATGTTGCTGAAACTCTGTAGTGTGCCGTCAGGGCCAACAAAGCCTGTTCTGCTGGCCTAACCATTACCGGAAGCACTGGCCTATATTTCAAACTTAAACTGAAGTATTTCTTCCATTAAAGTATTTTTTTCCCAAGAATCTTCATTATGTAGTGTGTTTCTTGGCTGCAGTGTTTCCCCTAGTGTAGGTGAATATTAGATTTTTTGTTCAATCGGATTTCAGCTTCTGTGTGTTGGCATATCAATCCAATCAGCCCAAGGCCTTCACAATCAGGTTCCCAACAGGGCCAGCTTGCTGCATGGCAAACAAGTTACCGGTAAGTGCAGATCTATAAAAGGGGTCACATTTTACTCATTTTTGTAACATTTATTTTTAGAGCTTTTTTAGAGCTGATTTCTACCCAAACTGAAAATGCTTGTATTACCCGAAGGTTAACAAAATGTTGGTATCCGCAAGTCACATTTTGTATCAAAACAAAAAATGGTACTCCTCTGCATTTTGTTTTTCAAATTGCATTTATTTCTAGTGTATCTCACATTAATAAATGAAAATCTGAATGAAAACCAGGCTCGCAGGCACCTCATATGGTTGTGGACGGCTACCTGGTAACTGTGGGAACTGTGTTGGTGACCTCTGGTCTACAGTACTGCCCAGAAAATTTGAATATCCTGAAAAGGTTTTGTATTTCTGCAATTCAACTTAAATGGTGAATTTGACATTGACATTCAAGTTTGTTCTTTGGATTTTGCTGATCAGGTCTTGCGTCTTAAAATAAATCTAATTTTCTGAGTTTGTAGTTTTTATAAGATAAAAATTTTAATCAGAAAGTTACAACAAGGAACTGCTTGAGATGTAAATTTGTGTGTAATGGCTCAATAAAATGTATTGGTTTCATCTTTTATGTTAAATTGCCAAAATAAAACAACTTTCACTTGATTTACTTGATTCTAATTTTTCGGGTAGTACTGTATACAATGATGATCAATATTTCATTGGTCAGGAACAAAGCTATTCGCTTATATTGTGTCATGAATCAAGTCATGCAAGAGGCTATCAGCTGAAGTTTCACATGCTGTGTCTGGCAGCTGATGTGATTTGTTAGGATCCCTCGCTGCCTCTTGCTGTGACAGATAACAAGTGTCAAGTGGTCCGAGTACATCACTACCGGTGACAGAGTACCTGACAGCCTGCTGCCGAGCACCACAAAAGTCCCAAATACAGTAACACGTAAAATATTTCTGCTAAGATACTTAAGCCATGGTGGATGGTGTTTCTTACTGACCAGCCTGGACTGCAATGGGTCGCTCCAGAAGAAAGACAGTCTGTTTCCAATGGGTCTTTGTGACCTGGGGACCTGTGGAGAACATCACCTGGCCAAGCCATCAAAAAACAGTGCTGTTAAGATTCTGTAAGAGCTTGCATAAAATGCAAAACTGAATTAAACATTTTGTCTATGACAGCATGCAGATCAAAGATTTGTTTTATTGTTGGTTTCCATTAATATGAACCGCAGTCAGATTATAGACAAAGGATTATACAGGTCTAAAGGTATTCTTGCTTTTCTCTACAAGTGTTACTGTGTTTGGCTGTTTATTTGGTGTTGGCTCCTGTCTTGTTGTGGGTGAGCACTAAGAAAATGACAAGTGGTGGTAAGAAAGCTTTGAGAATACAACGATATACAAGTCATCCCTCGCTACATCGCGATTTGGACATTGCGAACTTGCACTCTCGGTTATTCAAAAAAATAATCTGTGATTTCTGTTTCATGGTAGACTATGGCATATTATTAGTCAAAATATATTGAAATACAAGTCATATGTGGTAATATGATCACCAGGTTTCAGTAATAATACACTCATGAGACAAACCTGCATTAAGTCACCCATGGAAGAAGAGTCCGACATGACATACTGGGAAAAAAAAATCTTCTCCGTGTGGCAGTGGCCCATTTTTGGCTTCTTACCACTCACTTTCAAACCTATTCCTAAGTTTAGAAAAAATAAATTGAAGGCTAACTAGTTAGCTTGGTAGCTTGCTATGGTAAAAAAGACGGCCGTCTCTTGTGTCACTTCAGAGATCCCGCAGCCTGCGCATAAATGGAATGTGCTGGAAACAAGGCGAGCTGTATTGTCGGGGTGTATGTATATGTATGGCAGATGGTTAGACTGGCTGTCTTGTATATACTGTAAATCAAGTGAAAAATGTCATAGTGAGGATAGATGATATTTATCTTTTTTTTAATGCCATGCGGTCGCCCCACATTATGCTCAAGATACAGGGAAAGGTTATTATGATATTCATAATACTCATGTCGACTATATTAGATAATTGATAACAGATTAGATATTAGATAACACAAGGTCAAGGCAAACTTTATTATCCCTGAGCAGCAATTTGTTCTACAGCCAGCAGTCTCACACGCCCAACAAACCAACAATAAATACTGTAGTAAAAACAAAAACAAATACAGCACCAATATAACCAGCAGTTATTCAGCAGAACAGTGGCTGCCGGAACCAAAGAATTCCTCATCCTACATACAAGTATAAATGTGACTCTAGGGGTGTTATTTAATCTACAGTTAAGTCTACAGGTAATGTTAAAGTTTTATAATGTCAAACTGTTTATTATGCTCTAACTACAAAAATATTCGATTTATTACTATTAAATTTTATTTCGGGGTTGAAACAAATGAACGCCGATAGGGGGATGACTGTACACCTAAATGTACGGAACGATTAAAGGTATACGTAGTTCAGATTTTTTATTTATTTATTTTTTTAAACATACGATTGTATGACATCCCCATCAGCAATGTAGTGCATCAGCAGTGACTTTTCCCCCCACTTTGGCCTGTAGCAGAGTTCTGGTCAGTTTTTGGGTTTGAAGAAAGTAGTTCCAGCCAATTGGTGGGGTCACAAAAGTAAAGTGTTTTGTTTCAATGTGCGTTCAAAAGACTACTTACACTTTTGCCACAAAAAAGTCAGACCTCAAAATTGCTTGGGGCTCTTTTCGCTTCCTTAATATCACCAAGCGCTGCCGTCTGTCAACTGTTGCACATATTTCCATCACTTGTTTCACAGTATGTACTGCTGTAAAGTATATAGTGTAGTAGTAAATAGTGAAAGTAAACATTCCTTACTATGAAAGAAGTGATGACCACATTTCCACTTAACCACAAAGCCAAAGGCAAACTTTATGAACTGAAATACTGAACACTAATGCCAGACTTCGTCAGATGGAATGGGCAGAGAGAGAGAAAGAGTGTGGAGGGACAGAGAAATACCATTTTTTTAATGTGTGTGATATCACAAAATATCACAACACAATATCATTAATTTTACGGTTGTGTTGTGAATATTTCTGTCTTGCATCCAAAGCTTTGTTTTGTCTTTCGATGTGACATCACAGCCAAGATGGCGGCGGTTCAGAAAACTCGCTGGGAAGGGGGTGTGACTTCATTGCACTCGCATTGTATAACTGTAAACTAGCGGATGACAGCAGTATAACATTTTTTGAGTACTTTCATTTTGTTTTGTTTTTTCTAGGTAACATAAGCGCACTTTAGCCCCATTGACCAACATTATGACAGAAGGGTGTGACTCCAACTTAGAATCTCAACTCACATGTAGTACACACTAAGCACTCAGAAGGTTATATGAGCTTGGCATTGGTGTTCCAACTGGTCACCCCTCCCGGGTAAGTGCTTATATCAGCAGTGGACTAGGTCGCCTGTCGATTGCCGACAAACGCCTCAAGGAGGAGAAATAAGCTAGAGCGTGAACATAATTGAGTTTCCATTAAATGGCTTTGCTGTTGCCAGAAATGCTTACCTTGTTGCAGCAGCCTTTGTCAAAAAGAATGTCAAAGTAGCCAACCATTGCCTGCAATGAAATATGAGAGCTGTGTTAGAATGTGACATAAACACCTAGATTTGTTTGGCTATATCACTGACATGTAGGGGTAACTGTAAAGAAAATGGAATTTTTAAGGAGTAACAAGGAGACTTTAAGAAAATGTCCAATACAGGCAAGTAAACCCGACAGAACATTTTTGTACAACTTTTCAGTGTATACTTTATGCAAGCACTCCTGCTACATGCAAAAAATGTATGTATAAGGTGTAGAATAAAGCACGTAGTCAGAGGCATATTTCAACTTGCTTGTAGAGATGTTCTTGATATGCAGTGAATCAGCTTGATATTTACACACTGACCCTTACATGCAAAACAGTATTGTTTTATATACTAACTTATAACCTCGCAAAGCATGCTGGGAAGATCTTCCCCAAAAGGAAGTTACCCAGAATGCCCTGCGGGTTATAAATTAGTATAAAATAGTAGTGTTATGCATGTATATTGTAGACACAATGTCTGTGTATCACATTTCCACATTTGTTACTTATTTAATCATATTTTTTGTTGCAACGTGAGTGAGGAGGCCGTTTGAAGACCTACTGTTGGTTTACTTTTTTGGGGGGGTGTCTCAATTACTTGCGGTTTTTCATCTGTGGGATCTATTGTACGACTATTTTCTCCTTTCTTGCGCCACTAACTACCTTTCTTGTTTTGGCTGAGTCAACACCATGTTCCATGTGATCCCTTTCACCCCATCAGAGAGGCTTGTCACTGGACAAAAGAAATACATTAAGCAGCAACCACCAACAGCATGGTGGAAATTTTGCTGACGATAAAAAAATAACCTTGGAATATGAAATTAACAAATGTTGCTGTTGCACCAGTGCGTAGATGGAGAGACTTGGTTTTGAACGTAAATGTGCGTTTATACACAGACCTTTTCCTGAAGGCTTAGACTTATAAAAGCCCATCGAGATAAACTTACCTGTAGGCTGCTACAAATACACAAAAAAAAAACAAAGAATAGAGGTACTGTCTATGACCAGACCTGTTTCTGGTTCACAAAAAACAACCCCCAGGATGAATCTGCTCCCATTTCTCCCCCCACTGGAGAAAGAGAGGTACTCTATCAATCTTGAGAGCACACTTGTAGTGGCACTGATGCAGAACTAATAGCTTTTAATCCTGACACAGCTGACAACTTGGAGGCTGGCTCTCAGAGACAAAGAAGAGCTGAATCAATGCAGCAAAGACAAGGAAGATTCCTTCTGAAAGCTATGTTTTCTTGGTGTGTACTGACTGGAGGTGAAGTGTGGTAAACAGCCTTTATAAAACAGCTTCAGACCTTTTTTGATTCAGGCTAGAGCGGTCACACTAGCTCGAAGCTTTAAGCAACAGAAGAGGACAGTGGAGAAAAAGTCATGTCACCCCAATACAATTAAGGCTTATAATGAATGCAGCAGAGATGCTTGGTGCTGTGGTAATTAGAAAATTTGCTGTAATTACTCGGCAGGCAGAGCGGTCTCACTTCTCTCAGATGGAGATTATTCTCACTGTTCCTTGTTGAAGACAACCTCTCATAAGCGAGATTGATCGCCACTTAGGAGACATGAACTTTAAATTTGGCCATTGTGAAACAAGCACAACACATGGTTCAACATGGAGCCTCACTATCATATTAAACTTTAAAGTATGCATTTATCCACTTTATTCCTGAGGCCACTGACGTAAAACGAGTTATGGGTGGAACTTCCGGTGTAGCAACCAGTAGTTTCACTGCGCTATTGTTTTCAATTAGAGTTGGCAGTTTTAGCAGTGCATATACATAAATGCTAGAAGCGTGTTTTACTTAATCCTCCGAAAATTACAAAAATGGCCTTGCGCAGCTCAGGGACATGTTGTGCGGCTCGTGGTTGTACTAACAGCATACATTATGGATGGGATACTCCAAACCACCAGAAAAGAGATGCCGGGTACTGCGTAGACCTGAGAGTAGTGTCACAAGAACAGGTAAGCTAATTCGTGTGTACATCTCTCTGGTATAAATTATTCCAAAGGAACCACTTTTTAAACCGCAGGTGACTTTGTCAAAACATGAAATAGAAACAAGTGCCACACTGCACACTCATCTTCTCTTGTAGCATGTAAACAAGCAATAACATTACAATAGTTCAACACTTTGTGCTACCACGGCAGATATAAGCACAAATAAAGTTAAAGTTGTGAATTTAACTACTTTTAAATTATCCGTGGGAACATAGATCGATCGGTAAACAAAGAGCTTTGCTTTCCGGCTCAGTTCTCTTTTCACCACGACGTTCCAGTACAGCAACCGTATCACGGCAGACACTGCACCAATCCATCTGTCAACCTCACGCTCCAACTATCCCTCACTCGTGAACAAGACCCTAAAATACTTGAACTCCTCCACCTTTGGCAAGGCCTCACTCCCAACCCGAAGGGTACAATCCACCCGTTTCTGACTGAGAACCATGGCCTCGGATTTGGAGGTGCTGAGTTTCATCCCAGAAACCTCACGCTCAGCTGCAAACTGCTCTAGTAAATGCTGAAGGTCACAGCCCGATGAGGCTATAAGGACCACATCATCTGCAAATAGCAGAGACGAGATCCAGAGGTCACCAAGTTGGACTCCCTCGACGCCTTGGCTGCGCCTAGAAACTCTGTCCATGAAGGTTATGAACAGAATCGGTGACCAAGGGCAGCCTTGGTGGAGGCCAACATACACCGGAAACAAGCTTGACTTACTGCTGGCAGTGCAAACCAGGCTCCTGCTTCGATTGTACAAGAACTGAATGGCACGTAGTAGCGCACCACAAATGCCGTACTCCCGAAACTCACGCCACAGGACACCACGAGGCACACGGTAAAATGCCTTTTCGAAGGGGCAAACTCCCACATACCCTCCAGTACCCTTGCGAGGGGCTAGAGGTGGTCCAGTGTTCCGCGACCGGGACAAAAACCACATTGCACCTCCTGTAACCAAGGTTCGACTAACGATCGTACCCTTCTCTCCAGCACCCTGGAATAGACTTTCCCAGGGAGACTGAGGAGTGTGGTCCTCCTATAGTTGGAACACACCCTCCAGTCACCCTTTTTTAAAATGGGAACCACCACCGCAGTCTGCCAGTCCAGAGGTACTGTGCCCAACTTCCATGCCAAGTTGAAGAGGCCCGTCAACCAACACAGTCCCCTAACATCCAGAGCCTTGAGGAATTCAGGACAAAGGACTGAACTACCCCAGCAGCCCTAACCCCGGTGTCCACCATCGAGTTCGGGTCTTGCCGCCACGACTGGCACAGACCACCTTGCGACAGCAACTAGGATTGGCTGCCTCAACAATGGAGGCACGGAATACGGCCCATTCAGACTCTATATCCCCACCAGACCTTCACTAGACATTTGGGTCTACCAGGTATGTCCAGCATTCTTCCTCGCCATCTAATCCAACTCATCACCAGGTGGTGATCAGTTGACAGCTCAGCCCCCCTCTTCACCTGCATGTCCAGAACACTAAGGCAGGAAATCTAAGGCAGTGTTGGAAAATAATGGTAACAACACAAATGGGCATAATTTGAACATTTTCATCAGGTGTGTACTCAATTTTGTTGCGAGCGGCTTCAACATAAATTGCTGTGTTGAGTGTGTTTGAGGGGACAGCAAATGTGCATTGATATACAAGCAGTATACTAACTACTATACATTATATCAAAGCATAATTTCAGTGTCGTCACATGGAAAGCTATAATAAATTGGAATTGTGTGTAGTGCACTCACTTGTATGAGGTACTGTATATACGTAGATGGTGTAGACTTTGACATTTTAGAGGTTCATAAACAGGAAATTGAAATCTCACTTTAGAAATATATAACAGTGTAAAACAAACCCTTAAATACTGAATAGTGAGCAAGAAAAACTTTCTCTGGACCACTAATCATACCACACACTTTATGGCTCATATCTGAATGTTTGCTCATATCTGAATGTTTGCGTGCTATGAGAGCACACTATCCATATTGCAAAAAAAGATATAATCACTCAGTCTAACAAAGTTGTCCCTCGCTATATCGCATTTTAAAAAAATTTCATTGATAAAAGATCGCTTTTTGTGGTTGACTATGGCCAGTTAATCGTCAAAAAACACTGAAAGGCGAGTTATATGTAGTATTTTGGTCCCGAGGCATCAATCATGTTATGAGACGTGACATTGTAAGACATGGAGTTAGATTACTTTTCACACTCTTTGTCCCTCTTCCTTCCCCACTCCATTTGAAAAACTTTAGGTTTAGAATAAGTAAATAATTGGTGACGCTGACTAATTAGCTCAGTGACTTGCTATGAAAGTGGCGGCTGTCTGGTATGTCCCCGCAGAGGTCCTGTAGCCGCTTAAGTTAATGTAAACAAAAAATAATAGGAGTGGAAAAGTAACTACTAGTGTGTTATTTCGTGTCTACGGGGCTCTAACAATGTTAAAGCATGTGTTTAGAATACCATAAACAGATTTTCTATGCTCTATGAAAATATTCATTTGATTAATGTTGCATCCAACTGTTGAACTTCCATTTTTGTGGTCAGCATTAGAACCAATTAACCACAATAAACGAGGAATACCTAAAAAATAAAAAAAAGAAAGAAAGAAAACTTGTCCGATTATAAGATATGAAACCTTTTCAATGAGGAGACAAAATTAAACAATTTGAGCCTTATTTTTGGTTACAAAGAACATCAACAAGAGGAACAAAAAAAAAAAAAAAAATATGTACATGCACACAATATTAAAAATTCTTTAGCATATCAATATTGAGGAGGGAACTGAAGCTTTGAGCCCATACCTATCAACATTTATATTTACCAAAGGTGTCGGGGGTGGGTGCTCGTGTATAAATCCAACTGCCAACTGTGGTGCAACTGTGTTATTGTACTATATTTTAACTCCGCCTTGCTTTTTTTTGAAGGCCTGTCTAGCACACTGTAGGGGATTTTTTTTTTCTTCTTGAACTTCTTGATATACTGGAAACTATTAAAATGGGAGGATGCCGGGAAAGAATGACAAAATACAGTAGTTACCAGGGAAAAAACTAGAGTGGCTTGTAATTGTGCAATCCTCCTTCATTAACTCCTACATTAATTCATTTATTATTCAAATTCTATGAATGTCACTACTTTATCTACATCTATTTTTATTTTCTTGTTTTGTCTTTGTTCGTTTTTTGTTACATAAACTGTAAACACATGAGTGCACATGCTAAATACCATGTTAAATACAGAAAGTGAACTGATCAGCACTTACCGACTTATGAAAGTGGAACTATATTGTAAATCATTGTACATTTTATTTATTATACATTTTAACCAATGGTCGAAATAAAATGAAACAACTAAGTCTGGTGGTGTCAAATAAACACTTTGTGGTAAAGTGTAGAAACCACATCTTAATGATTTACAAAGTATTTATGATACGAGTGGCCTGTTTATTAAGACAATATAATAATGGTACCATAGTATTACTGTATGTCATTGCCATTTATCATTGAAGGTGAGGTAGTGATGGTGATGAATGCATGGAAAACATATACATGATTCAGAGCAATTTTGTTAGAGGCCAAAATTGTGATTGCTTGAAGAAAACTAAACTAACTAAACAGAATGAGCCCTCCTGTTCAGTCCACTCCAGAAGAGAATGCAGCAAAACCTTAGCAAATGTTAACCTTGATTGCGATAAGGTGTGAGACACTTGAATGTTGTGATGGACCTTCATTTATTTGGTATAACGCGTGCAACAACTGATTTGGCATTAAATCAATTCCAACAAGCATTTGTGTGATATGTTGAACAAACTTCAAAAAGTCAAGCACAAGCCCAATGAGTGCAGCTAACAATGGTGTGTCAGATAGCACACCATCTTGTGAAGCATCTGTGTTGACATGTTATCAAGATACAGTATTTTGGCAGTAAAATGTAGATATAGCCAATATTAGGCAGGAGGTTAAGGTCATGGTCTAGTGGTGTAAATGAAACTTAGTGCAGGGATTCTGCTCTGCCCAACAACCAACTCCTGTCACAGCACTGTTGTAGGAAAAATGCTCATTGACCCAGGTTGAAGGCAAGCAAGCAGCCCTGATGTCACATACACACAACCGCAATTGAACAGGAAAAAACAGAATGAGTGCATTTAATTTTCATCAGCGTTTTGCCCTGGGCCCTGAATGTGTCTGTGATAAGTAATGACAGTGGACTTCCTGATGGTCCATGGAGGAGGTTCTGATACACTGCAGCATTCTGGCCAAGTCTCCAGCAAGAGAGGGGGGAAAATTAATAATTATCATCATGGATAACACCAACAGGGAGCAATTCATCATTGCTTGCCTTTCGCCTAGCTATGTGTCAGTTAGCCGCGTGGCCCGGCCAGATACTATTATACAAGGGGGGTGGGGGTGGGGGCCATGAAGAGGAGGGAAGTGAAGATTGCTGACAGGGATGTAGGGGGGCGGAGGCAAGAGAGGAGAGGTCTAATGCGCTTTTGATAGGGTTTACCCAGGCGTGGAAGCTTCAAGCATGACCACCTCTCACAAGCACATAGGGCATAAATTCCCTCGCCTGCCTCTCCTCTCACCCTCTGCTGCTGTTCCAGTGAAGTGGCACATGAGCCATCCTTGCCTACTCTACATCCAACCACAACTCCTCACACATGATGTCCTCAGACAACACACAAATAAGTGCACTGTAACAGCTGGAAAAAGTCGTTTTTCAGCTGTGCAAACCAGACCATAAACAAAGCTTTGCATCACAGCTGGTCAGATATTGGTCCAAAAAAATAAAATTGTGTAACTTTAGACCATGTACTTTGTGCTTGATCATTATAAACGTGTTAGCCTCACTTTATGTGCAAAATCTCATTAAAGTAAACTAAAGGATCAAATGATTAGCATAATGGTTACTGGCTTATAAGTTCACGCACAATTTTAATGCATTAGCTCTTTTCACACGCCACAATGTTCCAAATGTTTCCCCCTCTGTGCAAATGCAAACTTTGTAGGTAAAATAAGAAGCAGGGATGTCTGATAATACCGGGCGTATAGGGTTTTCTGCCAACAATATCAGTGTGCGTGCGTGCATTGATTTCCTGCTACATACAGCAACTAGCTTGCTTGCCCAGTATGTCCACAGCCTGAAATATTTTTTTAAATGTCGCCTTCGGATTGTAAATATGCACTTTGCAATGAGTGAGACACTGCGAAGGGTGGGCAAGGCGTGTCTTCATTTATTATATACTGTATATCCCTCAGGGTTCTGTGCTAGGACCAGTATTATTCAGTTTTTACATTTAAGTATTGTCATCAGAAAACACTCCGTTAATTTTCCTTGCTAATGCGGATGGCACACAACTGTACTTATCAATGAAACCTAACCAAGGTAGTCAGCTATCTAAACTCCAGGAGTGCCTACCGACATAAAGAACTGGATGACTTCAAACTTTTTGCTGTTAAACTCAGATAAAACTGAAATCATAGTGCTTGGTTCGCAGCACCTCAGAGACAAGCTTTCGAATTATATTACTGCTTTAGATGGTCTTGCACTGACCCTCCATAATACAACCAGAAACCTCGGTGTCACCTTCGATCGGGACCTTTCCTTTTCCATCTAGAGATCATATCTCGCCCGTACTAGTCTCACTGCACTGGTTACCAGTACAATTTAGAATTGAATATATATATATAAAAAATTCTCCTTCTTACATATAAAGTGCTACACAATCGGGGACCAGTATATCTTAAAGAGTTCCTACAACTATATCAACCCAGTAGAACACTGCGCTCAAACAATTTACAATTACTTGTCACGCCAAAAATTTTTAAAAGTAGAATGGGAGGTAGAGCCTTTACTTATCAGCCTCCTCTGTTATGGAACCATCTCCCCGACTCAATCCGGGGGGCAAACACCCTCTATTTAAAAGTAAACTCAAAACACACCTCTTTGCTAAAGCAAACAGTCAGAACTGACCCTTGAAATGCTGATAGGTATCAGACAATTCTATTGTTTGTCTCTGTTCCTTGGATAAGACTAAGATTTCTGGCAGGATCTTCCATGTATGCCTCTATTCTTTTATATTTCAGCCCAACCGGTCGAGACAGACTGCCTCCCCACAGAGCCTGGGTTCTGTCCAAGGTTTTCCTTGCCTCTGTCGTCAAATGCTATCATGTGAGGTTTCATTTGGCTCTCTATGACCTATATGTGCAAAGTGACATGAGATGAGTGCTGTTGTGATTTGGCGCTATACAAAAAAATTTGAATCGAGGTGAATTATCTTCGCTATTGTTAGTTTAGTTTACTATTGGTCAGGATTTTTACAATGGCTATATTGTTTAGACAAAAGTTTTAAAATAAATACAGTAATGTCTCATTAATCTTTAATTTTTTCCAGACCGGACTTTGATAAATTAATTTCTACAATGTCAGATTCCTTATTCATAAATAGAATATTTTTTGAAGTTACAGTATAGAAAACCAGTTTACAACCTTTTAAATACAGGCTTTAACATTTTTAGAGCCCTGTCGGCTCTCCCTTCTCATGCAATGGACTATTCCATGTTACTGTCATAGTGCAAATTGTTTCCGAAAACAAACTTTTTGCTGCAGTTAAGAGAAAAATGACAGTTACTCCAGTGGAGTGGAAAAGAGAATGTGTGAGGAAAACAAAACTACCGAAATTGTCAACCTTTGTCACTGTCACAACAAACGCAAACACACGACAAGGAGAAGGAGAATGCTGAGAGTGATGCTTTTCATCACATAGTTGAGCATTAAAGCCACAAACTATGTTAAATATTGCTTAAAAGTAACAATAAAAGTAAAAGTAACTCAAAGCGTACAAATACTGGAACATTTTGATGCTTCTGTAGCTACGCATACCCAGGCCTTTGTCTTAGAATGGGTGAATATTCTCAATGCCTTACATTGTATTTTAGTTCAAGACATTTTCCACCAGTAGCCTGTAGTCAACCACAACAGGGATGATTTTTTTGAATTAATGCATTTCCAAAAACTGTGACAGAGTGAAGCAGTGAATGTAAATAGGGAATGTAAATGGAACTTTTCTCTTTACTATTAGTATTTGTAATGAAGTATTTGCCAATACTGGTATACAGGCGTTCCTCGCTCCATTGCGGTTCGAACATTGCTCCCTAACTATGTGCGTCCATACGACTGTACTGAAAACGAGGTAATACATGGCGTACCTTGTTAGTGGCGCTGTGACACTCAAAGCCGAAACACGTGACAGACCGACAACCAAACACTGGGCATGCGCAGTTACGCAGACCTGTAAACCGAAAATATGGCGGCAAGAGTGGCCGAACTGGACAGACGAAGTGTAACCGTTGCTTCGAGTCACACTGGATTATAAAACCAGAATAAAGTGATGTGCTGTGTCTTCCAGCTTTTGTTGTTCGTCTCGAAAATAAAGAAGCAGATTTTGCTGCAATTGCGACAATAAGCTCTCTAGCTTCAGGAGGACAAAAACAATGTACTATTGCCAGTTCCATGTTCTCAGTTTTAGCGCATGTGCATTTGTAAAGGGGTGGAGCTGTGACGCAAACGTTTTCATAGAAGCTAGGGTGAAGCCGTAACTACGGAGCCGCAAAAACGTCTTCAAATCTTTACACTCTGTGACCCTGTTTCAAAAGTGTTCATTTACAGACCCTGAAAACGCTGGCTTCATCTGGATGATCCGCCGTTTTGATAAAGTATTTGTGATTTTAGGCCTCAGATTGTCATTGTCTGGATGGGGCTTAAGCATATTAATTTAAGCATGAAAATCTTTGAAATTACCTAATACACAAATACAATTGATGGCAATACAGGCCGTTGATAAACTACACTACAGTAGCCACTAGGTTTTACTAGTAACACTCCCTCAAATATTTTATAATTATCTCATAACAAGCACAACAACATCTAATAATAACGATATCATAATATTAACAGGCTACTATTGTGCTCTACTTTGAATCCCCGATGTTTAATAAAACACACAAAAGCTCAAGTTTTATTTATGTCTTAAACCGCTCATTTTCAATGCTTATATTCACTATATTGAGTAATACGAGTGTAAAGGTGACTATAGGGGTGTTATGTCATGTCTAGATGGCTCTAATAATGGATAAATCATATTCAGAAAGTCAATCAGGTTTTCTAGGCTCTAAATACAAAAATATTCAATTTACTAACATTGAAACCTACTTCGCAGACATTTACTTATCGTGGTCCGGTCAACAACTACTTAGTCACTATAAACAAAGGATTATTGCATCTGAAAAAAGCCAATATCAAGCATCTTTAATAAGTACCGTAAGAGAAATGGCCAAGTGAAAGAATAGTTGACAGCCGTGACAGGCATGTAAAGTTTCAGTGCAGACATGTTTGGTTCCGTGAATGCACAGAACCTAATTGCGCCTCTGATGTGGCAATTACACTGAATCTGTCGCATTCTCATCACAAAAAGACACTTGCATATTAAGATAGTTTTCAATTAAATGTGGAAGATACCGCGCACTTGCAGTATCTTTAGATGTTTATGCATTGTGATGGCAGTATAGCTTAGTTTAATTCTTAAAACCGTTTGTCAAAGAACTTGAGCATGACAGATATCCACTGAGCCATATTTTCCCCCTTAGGAGTAATAAGGGTTAAAATTAATGTCATTATCTCCTGCCATCAGAGCTGATGAGAAATATTCACTTCCAGCAAAGCTACAGGGTCTAAAACACCAGGTCACTAAGAATACAGTTGTCTGTACAAAATTAAACTACATACATTTGACTTGTTCTCTGATTTTATGTATTAGTTTGATGTGGAACTGAAAAAATATTGTTTGTATCGGTATATCCTGAATGTGGTTGTGAGCTACTGTATTTGAAAGCAGACAAAATATGTACACTCATATGAAATGTAAAAAAAAAAGGGGTAAAGTTAAGAAAGGGTGGGTAGAAAAAAAAAGAGCTAGGATTTATCTTGTGTGTGAGCGGCACAGACGCAGGGGTTGTGCTGTTCATTTAATGCAAGGTTAGGCAGGCTGAGCTGATGAATGGACTGTCGACAGGAGAACAAAAGCAGGCGCTCCATCATTGGGCGAGAGGCACAGCAGCTCTTTCTCACCAATCCCTAAGCATTGGTCCAGGAGCAGTTTACCCTTCACACATCCTAACCTTAACTACCACTGGAAATCTGCAGACAATACTGACTTCAGATCTGTATCTTTATGGCAGCAGAGCACTCCTTGTGCAGGTCAATAGTCATTCGTAAAACCAGAGGACAAGTAGCATTGATGCTATAAAAGAATACGTACTAAACGTAGACCGACAATACCTTCATCACAGAACACACGCACTGTATGTGCTTGGCTTTTGATAGAACGGATGCATCCAATTGTTCATACACCATTTTAAGACACATGAATATGCTTCTATATCAGCATCACCTAATAAGTATAAAAAAGCAATTTGCAACTGAAAACGGGCATTAGCACCTTGTCAGGACCTTGTAAATTCCCATGATCCATTGTGCAGTATTCCATAGACATTTGCTTGAAAAATAAGACAAATTGTTTTCATATCTAATTAAATCTAACAGCCTCATCTCCAAGTAAACACAGGCCAAATAATAACCAAAGATTGATTATCCATTAAACCCATACAACAAAAATGTGCAGAAACCACAACAAAAATGCTGCTTGGTTACATGTGCCACAATGCAGAATATCAGAAGACATTAAACTGAGGTTCTTCTGCTGTGGGCTGCTCACAACACATTCATATGTGGCTGTGTCATTGGAAAAAGTTCAGGTAAGGTAGGTGTTGAGAGGAAAAAATAGCTCCTAGCATCTCACCAAATAGGCTCATAAACCATTGTACACGCTTTTGTGTTTTTAGCTGACCCGTAACAAGTAGACACCTTAATTCATGTGTTGCAATCATTTGTGAACTTCCCCCATAAAGTAGTTTGTAACTTCAAATTGGTCTCAGATGTCAGACTGTAATGGTTTCAAAATGTGTGGTTGCCTGTACAGAATGTTGGAACTATAGGCCATCCATCCATTTTCTTCCGCTTATCCGAGGTCGGGTCACGGGGGCAGCAGCCTAAGCAAGCCTAGACTTCCCTCTCCCCAGCCACGTCGTCCAGCTCTTCCCGGGGGATCCCGAGTCGTTCCCAGGCCAGCTGAGAGACATGGTCTCTCCAACGTGTCCTTGGTCTTCCCCGAGGCCTCTTACGGGTCGACGACTTCTCTCACTGCGGAGGACGAGAGGTTCTACTCAGTCTCTCCCCTGGATGACAGTGCTTCTCACCCTACCTCTAAAGGAGAGCCCAGCTACCCTGCGGAGAAAACTCACTTGCCGCTTGTATCCGTGATCTTGTCCTTTCGGTCACTACCCAAAGCTCACGACCATAGTTGAGGATAGGAAAGTAGATGGACCGGTAAATTGAGAGCTTTGCCTTTTGGCTCAGCTCTCTCTTCACCACGACAGACCGGTGCAGAGCATCACTGTGGACGCCGCACCAATCCGCCTGTCCATCTCGCGTTCCACCATTCCCTCACTTGTGAACAAGACCCGAAAGTACTTAAACTTTAGGCGGATTTTCATTCCCGACCCAGAGATGGCACGCCACCCTTTTCCGTGCGAGAACCATGGACTCGGACCAATCCAGTGAGAGTTGAAGGTCACTGCTCGATAAAGCCAACAGGACCACATCATCTGCAAAATGCAGAGACTGAATCCTCGAGTCACCAAACTGAAACTCCACGCCCTGGCTGCGCCTAGAAATTCTGTCCATGAAAGTACTAAACAGAATCGTAGACAAAGGGCAGCCCTGGCGAAGTCCAACTCTAACTGAAAACGGGTCCGACTTATTGCCAGCAATGCGAACCAAACTCTTGATACCGGTCATACAGAGAATGAACCGCCTGAGTTAGGTTGTCCGATACCCCATATTCCCACAGCACTCTCCACAGTATTCCCCGAGGAACACGGTGAAATGCCTTCTCCAAGTCTTCACATGTAGAATATTGGGCAAACTCCCATGCACCCCCAAGGACCCGGCCGAGAACATAGAGTTGGTCCACAGTTCCACGACCAGAACGAAAACCACACTGCTGCTCCTGAATCCGAGATTCGACAGTCTGGCAGACCCTCCTCTCCAGAATCCCTGAATAGACCTTACCGGAAAGGCTGTGGAGTGTGATCCCACAATAGTTAAAACACACCGTCTGGCCCCCTTCTCTAAAAGCGGAACCACCACCCCGGTCTGCCAGTCCAGGGGCCGACCTTAATGTCCACACGATGCTGCAGAGTCGTGTCAACCAAGACACGCCCACAGCATCCAGGGGCATAAGGAACTCCAGGCGGATCTTATCCACCCCCGGGGCCTTGCCACCAAGGAGCATTTTGACCACCTTGGTAACCTCAGCCCCAGAAAAAGGAGAACCCGCCTCAGAGTCCCCAGGCACTGCTTCCTTGTTGGAAGACGTGTCGGTGGATTTTAGAAGGTCTTCAAAGTATCCTTCCACCGGTCCACAACATCTCGAGTTGAGGTCAGCAGCTTACCATCCCCACCATACAAGGTGTTGACTGTGCAATGCTTCCCCCTCCTGAAACGGTGGTTGCTGGTCCAGAATCTCTTAGAAGCCGTCCGGAAGTCGTTTAATGGCCTCTCCGAACTCCTCCACTATGGTCACTTTATTACCAGTATTTTTGGCATCTTATAATACCTGCACTAAAAACACCCTCATGCCTTTACTTATCAGTGATCTCAATTTTCTACTCAGGGTTCTATGTTTAGTAAGTGTTAGTTCTATGTTTATTCAATGCTCTATGTTTACTTAGAATTCTACGTCGCACTGAGTCGGAAAAGAAAGTTCCTAGTTTGTGAATTGTTCACATACAATGGCAATAAAGTTTTTCTGATTCTGATGTCCAAGTTTTTGCCTCAGTGACCGCCAGAGCCGCAGACTGCGTGGCCTGCCAGTACCTGTCAGCTGCCTCCAGAATATCAGCTAAAAGGGCTTCATAGGACTCTTTCTTCAGCTTAACGACATCCCTCACCAATGGTGTCCACCAAAGAGTTCTGGGATTACCACCACCACAGGCACCGGCCACCTTACGGCCACAGCTCGAATCAGCCGCCTTGACAACGGAGGCACGAAACATTGCCTACTCGGACTCAATGTCCGCTGCTTCCCCCGGAACATGGTCAAAGCTCTCCCGGATGTGGAAGTTGAAACTCTGCCAGATGTTCCCAGCAGACCCTCACAATGCGTTTGGGTCACAGGCCGATTAGGCCTGGCAGATGGATCAGCATCCATCATCTAAACCAACTCATTACCAGGAGGTGATCGGTTGGAGCTACGCCCCTCTATTCACCCGAGTGTCCAAACCATGTGGCCACAACTCCGACAACACAACCACAAAGTCAATTATCGAACTGCGGCCCAGGGTGTCCTGGTGCCAAGTGCACATGGGACACCCTTATGCTTGAACATCGTGTTCATTATAGACAATCTGTGACGAGCACAGAAGTCCAATAACAGAAAGGGATCCAAAAAGGGCAGGTATTCTGTACTGCTGTTTGGCGCATAAGAGCAAATAGTCAGGACCTGTCCCCACCCGAAGACGTAGGGAAACTACCCTCTCGTTTACGGGGTAAACTCCAACGTGCAGGCTTGGAGCAGGGGGGGGCAACAAGCATTGCCACCCCTGCTCATCACTTCTCATTGCCTGCAACACCAGAGTGTAATAAAGTCCAGCCTCTCTCGAGAGGACCGGTTCCAGAGCCCTTGCTGTGTGTTGAGCGAGTCAGACTATATCTAGCCAAAATATCTCCACCTCACGCACTAGCTCAGGCTCCTTTGACGCCAGAGAGATGACATTCCACGTACAGACAACTACCTTCTGTAGCGAATCAGACTGCCAAGACCCCCGCCTTCGGCCGCCACCCAGCTCACTTTGCACCCGACCCCTTTGGCCCCTCCTACTATGGGCTATATGCCCCTTATAGGGCCTCCCAAGGCAAACAGGTTCTAGGTGACGGGCGAGACAAAGAGTCAGAGGACCCGATTCTTACTCCTTAAATGAAGAGGAGGCGCCGCACCTCGCCAGGACGTGAGACACCGGGGCCTCACTCTGGACCCAGGCCTGGGGAAAGGGCTCGCGGGCGAGCGCCTGCAGGGGCCAGGCTAAGTGTCCGGTGCTGTGAGATTTGGACGCCGTCGAGGGCGGGCGTCCAGGTAACCTAACCTTCAGCTTCGAAATCTGGTTCTTGGGAATGTTTTCATTATTGTATTAGTTTGAAATCGAGTTTAAGACAAAATTAAGAAAATACACCTGGTAATAAACAAATAACCACCCTTCCATTCATTTTTACAGCTTCTCTTGTTCTAGGTTGCGTGGAGCTGGAGCCTAGGCCCGGTGGACTACATCCAGGACTAGTCCCAGTCAAAGTGTACAAGGCGCATACACTGAACCAATGCTGCCCGTATGCAAGTCAGGCGAGTTTGTATGAAAGAGAAGATGCATGCATGCAAAGTTCCACACAATTTTAATTTTAATTTTTGTAGCTCAAATAAAAGACTTGTTCTGATGCAAAACACACAAATACAAAATATAATGTATGTTGCGTTATTCAATACTAAGGATGCTTTCATAGATCGGCCACCGATCAGTATCAGCTGATTTCTGTGGAAAAGCATGTGAATCTGCATGTGCAGATAAATGCCTGTCAACGCAGATCACAACAGCTTCATCTGTAGTTCGTACTATTGCAGCCTGGTGCAATCTCATCGTGCAGTGGGGGTGTCTTGCCCCAACATTGTGTTTTCAAAACCAAAAAAACTAAACATCCATGTCTGTTATGTGGAACTTACCCGCCAACACATGCTATGAAAAATAGCTTGAGGGGGTTGCATGTTAAAAAGTTGCAATTTGACACAGCATTTGAAGAACAAACACTTGACAGAGTATGCGTTCAAGGTTCACAGCTAATGTAGTCAAACGCTGGATTATATTTATAGTATTACTTTTCTGTCTAACTTTGTAGTAAAAAGCATTCTTCTCTGACCCTCCCTGTGACAGTGGCTCAAGCTCCTCAGTATACTAGCCTCCAACCACTCTTACTATGAAAGCCTCGTCTTTCTAGTGGTGCTGTGAAATAGTCCCTATGATTACATAATGACCGAGCCACACTGTATAAAGTTCCTTGTCCAGGCAGTCCATGATGTCATTTCCCAGCCCATCCAACCAATGCACTGCTGGGGCTGGGCTGATACACCAGCATGCCATTTCTGCCAGAGGAGGGAATGACTGGAGCTTTTGGATAAAATCGCTGTAACTTACTATAGACGCCTCTGTGTGTCTCTCAATTCTACTGATGTTCATGTATGTACAGTATGTGCATTACCGTGCAGTCTGTGGTGTTGGTAATCTTCAAGCTGAAGTCAGACGCAAACGCCAACTCTGACAGGCATACGCTGTTGCAGTCAATTGTCTGTTGAGTGTAAAAATGAAACATTACAACGGTGAATGTATTAATGTGCATACTGTATTTTTCATAATTAACATGAAAGATGAAAACCATCTGGTCACAAGCCTTTCTTTGCGTGATTATACAATTTTAAATTGCAGGAGTCCTTATCAATTCATACTGTACATAAAAAGTTTAATTATCTGTGTTTCTAGCCATTGATTGTACAATAATACAATTATTACAGCAGTAGCTAAGGTCTTGGTATGCGACAACATTACTGGTTTAAGATGCAATGGGGCACAGTTTGCCCCATTGGATAGTGCTGTTCTCTATGGCCACTTAGCTGTAATGAAATAATTACGATTAGACCGACAATGATAACGAGCTAATATAAACTCAGAACATGGAACATACCGCACATAACTAGATCTGTTCAACCCGCAATGACTTGACTTTGATCAATTTGCCCTCATTGTTCTAAGAAAAAAAATCACGTTTGCAGGAATGTATAATTCCATGAGAGGGCTCTCAATTTTACAGAGTAGCAGTCAGCCTTAATAAAATGTTATTGGATTGTATCAATGAGAGCCAATGGATGAGAGTCCATGTAATTTGGGGGCTGTTTCTCACTGGAGGGGAGAAACTATCGATTAGAGGATTCAAATTCATTATATCAACTTCACCCCTCATTCATCACATCCACACATGGGCGGAGGACATGCTTCTTAGCAAAGAGGCCAACTGGAGCTGAAACGCACAATGGTATTAGAAATGAGAAATTAGTGCACTGAAACACTAAAAGACATTAGAGAAGGTAACTACATTTAGATGTGAAACATGTTTGACTTTCTTTATTGTCAGTGCTTTCCCACCAGTTGGTGAAATGTGAAAAACAACCAGCTGGCAGCTAACAAAGGCTGCAATGGGACATACCTATTAAAACATATCTATAAAACCCTCTAAAAATAAATAAATAAAATTAAAAAAACTCCAAAGACGCCAACATTTCCATAACATGACATGCATTTAAAACCAAGCTACAACTACATTGTTATTGTACGAGTTAACACCAAAGAGATACTTTTGGGCATGGTGACCCAGTGCCTCACAACGCCTCACACCACTGCAAGTAGTGATGTGTGGTAGCACTGATTTCTCTTCCGATTCCATATTGGGTAAAATTCATGCAGGTATGGGCAGTACAGATCAGAAACATGGACAAATACACCTAAAATAATGAAAAAGTGATGGATTTCAAGTCATAGCACAGCTCATAAAATAAATATTATAAGACAGAAATGTATTCATCTCTTTTAAACAACTGCATATCTCCTCTCTGAGATATGCAGTTATGCACCCATGGGGCCCGGGTCGGGCACAGCCCGAAAAGGTAACGTGGGTCCTCTACCATGAGCTCACCACCCGTAGGAGGGATCAAAGGGGTCAAGTGCAAAGTGAGCCGAGTGCGGCCAGAGGCAGAGGCCTTGGCGGTCCGATCCTCGGCTACAGAAGCTAGTTGTTGGTACGTGGAATGTCACCTCTCTGGTGCGTGAGATGGACAAATTCCGGCTAGATATAGTCGGACTCACCTCAATCCCTAGCAAAGGCCCTGGATCCAGTCCTCTCGAGAGGGGCCGGACTTCATTCCACTGTGGTGTTGCCAGCAATAAGAGGCGACGGGCATGGGTGGCAATTCTTGTTGCCCCCCGGCTCCAAGGCTGCACGTTGAAGTTTAACTCAGTAAACGAGAGGGTATTTTCCCTACGCCTTCGGGTGGGGGACGGGTCCTGACTGTTTGCGCTTATGCGCCAAACAGCAGTTCAGAATACCTTCCTTTTTTGGAGTCCTTAGAGGGAGTGCTCGATAGTGCTCCCTCGGGGGATTCCCTTGTTCTACTGGGTGACTATAACGCTCATGTTGGCCGCGACAGTGAGACTTGGAGAGGTGTGATTGGGAGGAACGGCCCCTCTGTGCTTAACCCAAGCGGTGTTTGTTATTGGACTTCTGTGCTCATCATGGTTTGTCTATAACACACACCATGTTCAAGCATAAGGGTGTCCACATGTGCATTTGGCACTAGGACACCCTGGGCCGCAGTTCGATGATTGACTTTGTGGTTGTGTCATCTGACTTGCGGCCACATGTTTTGGACACTCGGGTGAAGAGAGGGGCGCCGCTGTTAACCAATTACCTTCTGGTAGTTAGTTGGTTCGGCCCAAACATTGAGTCCGAGTGGGCAATGTTTCGTGCCTCCATTGTCGAGGCGGATAATTGGAGCTGTGGCCGTAAGGTGGTCGGTGACTGTCGTGGGGGTAATCTAAGAACCTGTTGGTGGACACAAGTGGTGAGGGATGCCGTCAAGCTGAAGAAAAAGTCCTATCAGGCCGTTTTGGCCCATGGGACTCTGGAGGTAGCTGACAGGTAATGGGAGGCCAAGCAATCTGCGGCTCTGGCAGTCACTAAGGCAAAAACACAGACATGGGAGGAGTTTTGAGTGCCCATGCAAAACGACTTCCGGATGACTTCAAAGAGATTGTGGACCATCATCCACCATCTCAGGAGGGGGAAGCAGTGAACAGTATACACCATGTATGGTAGGTATGGTGTGCTGCTGACCTAGACTCGAGATGTTGTGGACCGGTGGAGGGATTACTTTGAAGACCTCTTCAATTCCACCGACACGTCTTCTAACATGGAAGCAGTGCCTGGGGACTCTGAGGCGGGTTCTCCTATTTCTGGGGCTGAGGTTACCGAGGTGGTCAAAAAGATCCTTGGTGGAAAGGCTCCAGGGGTGGATGAGATCTGCCTGACCGAGGTGGTCAAAAAGCTCCAGAGGTGGATGAGATCTGCCTGGAGTTATCAAGGCCCTGGATGGGCGTGTCTTGGTTGACACGACTCTGCAGCATCGTGTGGACGTCGGGGTCGGTGTCCCTGGACTGGCAGACTGAGGTGGTGGTCCCGCTTTTCAAGAACGGGGACCGGAATCGTGGCATCACACTTCACAGCCTTCCCGGTACGGTCTATTCAGGGGTTCTGGAGAGGAGGATCCGCCGGATAGTTAAATCTCGGATTCAGGAAGAGCAGTGTGGTTTTCATCCTGGTCGTGGAACTGTGGACCAACTCTATATTCTCGGCAGGGTCCTTGAGGGTGCATAGGAGTTTTCCCAACCAGTCTACATGTGTTTTGTGGACATGGAAAAGGCATTTGACCGTGTTCCTCGGGGAATACTGTGGAGAGTGCTGTGGGAATATGGGATATCGGATGACCTAACCTAGGCCCTTTGTCACCGATTCTGTTCATTACTTTCATAAACAGAATTTCTAGGCACAACCAGGGCGTTGAGGGGTTTAATTTTGGTGGCCGCAGGATTCGGTCTCTGCATTTTGCAGATAACGTGGTCCTGTTGGTTTCATCGAGCAGTGACCTTCAACTCTCACTGGATCGGTTCGCAGCTGAGTGTGAAGCGGCTGAGATGAGAATCAGCACCTCCAAGTCCGAGTCCAAGGTTTTCGCCCAGAAAAGGGTGTCATCCCCGGGTCGGGGATGAGGTCCTGCCTTAATGGAGGAGTATAAGTACCTCGGGGTAGGGTGGAATGCGAAATGGACAAAAGGATTGGTGCGGCGTCCGTAGTGATGCGGACCCTGCACCAGACTGTCCTGGTGAACAGAGATCTGAGCCAAAAGGCAAAGCTCTCAATTTACACCTGTCGATCTATGTTCCTACCCTCCCCTATGGTCATGAGCTTTGGGTAGTGACCGAAAGGACAAGATCGCGGGTACAAGCGGCCGAAATGAGTTTTCTTCGCATGGTGGCTGGGCTCTCCCTTAGAGATAGGGTGATAAGCACTGTCATCCGGGTGAGACTCGGAGTAGAACCTCTGCTCCTCCGCATTGAGAGAAGCCAGATGAGGTGGCTCGGGCATCTAGTTAGGATGCCTCCCGGACGCCTCCCTGGGGAGGTGTTCAGGTGCTTCGGCTGCTGCCCCCGCGAGCCAACCTCAGATAAGCGGAAGAAAATGGATGGATGGATGGATAACATTTAGACAAGGTCTCAATAATTTACTTACTTTCCACTGGGTTCCTGTTAATTATATGCATTCCCTCAGATGATTAACAAATAATTTATATTTTGATTTGAGAATCAATGAGCCTAAAGATCTGGGGTTACGATATTTCAGTATTGAGCTGTCCATCACTATGACTGAGAGGTAACATGGCATCCCAGTGAGAGTGGACATTTTAAATAACTTTCATTATGGTTTTACTTTGTCAAAAGAAACTTCTAGCACTAGTGCTAAATGCAAATGCTTTAAGAATAGCTGGGTGGTTCACTATAGATGGATCTATCAAGCACCTAGCAATGTTATTCTGTCTGGGGGGAGTAAAAGTAAGTAAAATTGTTGATGGAAGTAGTGTTCGTTGCTATGGGCCCTGTAAATGAATGCACCCAGGAAAGAAGCTGTGCTATTGCATAAAAGGACCAAAGTACTATGAATTTTACATCAATTCATGAATGTACTTGCTACCACGTTAATATACAGAAGGGTAACATTGAAGGCTTTTGGAGGTGATTTAATACAGGGCTCTGTAGGTAGACTAGGTGAATTCCATTATGTGTATGGCTATACATAGCTACCTCGTACAAAACATTTTCTTTATTGAGAGCGGACAGAAAAGAGAAAGTAATGTGCATTCAGGTCCAACTTAAGAATTGTGGATGATGGGCAATTTTTTTCAACTGGAGTTTTCAGTGCACAGTAAATAAAATGGAACGTTTGTACTGTTTTGTTATTTCCCTTTTGGAACCTCGTTTCAAATAAAAGGATTATGTCAAATCAATATGTAATCCAGACAATTAGTTAATAGATTGATCAACAAAAAATGGAAATGTTTTGTATCCATTTCAAATCATTGTTGTCAAATGAAATATTTATTAAGCACATTACAGTGTTTACCTGTATGACGGTAGGCTCAGAGATGAGCGTGTCCGCATTCACAACTTCGACCACAGCCTCTGTCACCACAGTCCTCTTCAAGCAAGCCATGTTGAATCCGTACACATCATCCCAGAATCCAATGCGTTCTTGGTGCTTCTGTTTATCTCCAACTGCTGCCAGGCTGATGTTACAAAGGTCTGGGTAGACTGGGGAAACAAGGGGAGTGAAGGGACAGCAAGTTCATGTTTGAGCTTGGATTTTCTTTGTTGTTAACATATAGTCAAAATTTTAATAACTAAAATGATCACCTTTCTAGACAAATGTTTGATGGCCATATAAGATGGCGCTATTTGGTCATGATGCAAAGAACTGTGCTTGGAGTCAATGGGAGGCTTTCCAACCTAAACACTTCAGCAACTGCCAAGCATCGATGTTTTAGAATCATTTTCTGAAAGTGATTGGTTGCCAATGGTACTCGTGGACTGCATTAAGATAAATTCATAGAATGCACATAGAAAAATGAAAACAGCTTCCCTATTTTTCAAGTTCACCTAAAATAGCTGAGCACCTCACACTTAGTTCCAGGTTTGTGGTTCTAACAGGACAATGATCCCAAAACTGGACTGAATAAAGCAAGCAAACAGTAAATGTCCTGTCTCCTCAAAATAAATCAACATACAGCCATAATGTCCAGACTGCTGGCAACAAAAGTGACTACTGTACACTCCTAAGTGAAAATATCCAAATTAACCCAATTAGCAATTTTCCCTCCCTCGTGTCCTCCATCCATCCATTTTCCACCGCTTATCCGGGTCAGGGTCGCGGGGGCAGCAGCTTCAGTAGGGAAGTCCAGACTTCCCGGTCCTCAGCGACCTCTTCCAGCTCCATCGGGAGGACACCAAGGCGTTCCCAGGCCAGCTGTGAGACATAGTCCCTCCAGCGTGTCCTAGGTCTTCCCGGGGGCCTTCTCCCGACTGGGCATGCCCGAAACACCTCACCAGGGAGGCGCCCGGGAGGCATCCGGACTAGATGCTCGAGCCACCTCAACTGGCTCCTCTCGATGTGAAGGAGCAGCGGCTCTACTCTGAGCTCCTCCCGGATGGCCGAGCTCCTCACCCTATCTCTTAGGGTGAGTCCAGCCACCCTACGAAGGAAACTCATTTCCGCCGCTTGTATCCGCGATCTCATTCTTTCGGTCATGACCCATAACTCATGACCATAGGTGAGGGTGGGAACGTAGATCGATCGGTAAACAGAGAGCTTTGCCTTCCGGCTCAGCTCTCTCTTCACCACGACGGTCCGGTACAGCGACCGCATTACTGCAGATGCTGCACCGATCCGTCTGTCGATCTCACGCTCCAACCTTCCCTCACTCGTGAACAAGAACCCGAGATACTTGAACTCCTCCACCTGAGGCAAGACCTCACTCCCAACCCGGAGGGTACAGTCCACCCGTTTCCGACTGAGAACCATGGCCTCGGATTTGGAGGTGCTGAGTCTCATCCCAGAAGCTTCACACTCAGCTGCAAACCGCTCCAGTAAACGCTGAAGGTCACAGCCTGATGAGGCCATAAGGACCACATCGTCTGCAAATAGCAGAGACGAGATCCTAAGGTCACCAAGCTGGACTCCCTCAACACCTTGACTGCGCCTAGAAATTCTGTCCATGAAGATTATGAACAGAATCGGTGACAAAGGGCAGCCTTGGCGGAGGCCAACGTTCACCGGAAACAAGCTCGACTTACTGCTGGCAATGCGAACCAGGCTCCTGCTTCGATTGTACAAGGACCGAATGGCACGTAGAAGCGGACCATCAATCCCGTACTCCCGGAGCACCCCCCACAGGACACCACGAGGGACACGGTCGAATGCCTTTTCCAGGTCTACAAAGCACATGTAGACTGGTTGGGCAAACTCCCACATACCCTCGAGTACCCTTGCAAGGGTGTAGAGCTGGTCCAGTGTTCCGCGACCGGGACGAAAACCACATTGCAGCTCCTCTAACCGAGGTTCGACTAACGGTCGTACCCTTCTCTCCAGCACCCTGGAGTAGACTTTCCCAGGAAGGCTGAGGAGTGTGATCCCCCTATAGTTGGAACACACCCTCCGGTCACCCTTTTTAAAAATGGGGACCACCACTCCGGTCTGCCAGTCCAGAGGTACTGTTCCTGACTTCCATGCAATGTTGTAGAGGCGTGTCAACCAACACAGTCCTCCACATCCCTCGTGTCCTGTGACTTGTTAAGTGTTACAAGGTGTCAAGTGTAAATGAAAACTTGGCTTTACCAGGATAGGTTAAACTCAGAAAAGGCTTTGCCATGGTCGCCCCAAGAAGTTGAGTGCACATTTTCAGTGTTATATCCAGAGGCGACGTTTGCAAAACAGACATAAGTGCTGCCATATAAGCGGAAGAGGTGGGGAGACTTCAAAGCCCTGCCAGATGGCTCTCTCGATAAGACCAAAGTTATGTATCTACTGTGCTGTGAGGTGAATTGTCAGACTAAATCAACTCTCAAAAGTTGTCAGTATTTATTTCTATCATCCATTTTTCATTTCACTTTGTTGTTGGAGGCTGTTGAAAAAAAGAATGTTTACTAATCAAACTTTTGTAAATATATATACAGTGCATATACTTAATGTATACGTAATTATTATAAATTAGACCATACTATCCTGTCTCATGGTGATAACTGCATTATCCATCCATCCATCCATCTTCTATGGCACTTATCCGCATTAGGGTCTGGAGCCTATCCCAGCTGACTTTGGGCAGGAGGCGGGATAGACCCTGGACTGGTCACCAGTCAATCGCAGGGCAGGCAACCATTCCCACTCACATCTTTTGACAATTTAGAGTCGCCAATTAACCTAACATGCACATTTTTGGAATGTGGGAGAAAACCAGAGTACCCGGAGAACACCTGCGCACACACACAGAGAACATGCAAACTCCACACAGAGACGGAGATTCCAACACTGATCTCCTGACTGAGGCCAACATGCTACCCACTCAACCACTGTGCGGCTAAAGCTGCAGTAAATACTTTAAAATTATCTGTCACTTATTGTACATTAAAACGTCTAATTACAAGGTAATACGGCTGTCCATAGCTAATTAGATACAACAATAACTATCCCACATGCTTAAATTTTTCTCAATGCCGTCCTTGGTGGACATTGTTGCTCTAAGAGAAGGCAAGTTCCATCCATCCATCCATTTTCTGTATGGCTTATCCTAACATGCATGTTTTTGGAATGTGGGAGGAAACCGCTGTACATGGAGAAAACCTGCACGGGGAGAACATGCAAACTCCACACAGACGGAGATTCGAACACTGATCTCCTGACTGTTAGGCAACATGTTGCCGTTATGTTCCATGTTGCCTAAATTCGAGCTATCCGGAGCACTCACTAGGTTTTCATTACAGAATGCCTTAAAGTCTTGTGGGCGTGGTGCTTTCCATCAATTTCCTGAAGAAGTAGTAATGACTGAATCTATCACCTAATCCAAACATGTCCTGGTTTTTGTCCTACTTACAAACTTTATAGAGTAAATGTTAAATCTGGGCATTGCATCACACTGTCTGTTCACAGATAAGCAGTTAAGTCTTTTTAAGGAAAACTACTTTTTGGGGGAATTTTGCCCATCATCCACAATCCTTAAGAGAGACATGAACACGTGTCTGTTTTCTGTGATACAAAAACAGCTAAAATGATACAGCTAGGAATGCATATAATTTGGCACGTAAATTAAGTGGCTCAGGAGGTACGGCAGGTCATCCAGAAACCGGAAGGTCGGTGGTTCGATCCTTCCGCCTTTCACCCAGTCACTGTTGTGTCCCTGGGCAAGACACTTCACCCACATGGTGTATGAATGTAAATGAATGTTTGGTGGTCTTCAGAGAAGCTGACTACCCCAGAGCAGATGTGTCCACAGCTGTATGTAAATTTCCACCACCAGTGTGTGACTGAGGAGTGAATGAATAATGGGTTCACTTCGCGTTGAGTACCTTTAAAAGTGCTATAAAATCCAATTACTATTATTATTACTTAAGAATTACTTGGCAAACCACATCACGGCTAGTGACCAACTTCTTCACACCTGCAGTGTCTCAAGCCACTACCAAAAGGTAACACTACATATTGGAGCTCCTGCTGTGTTTTTATTTATGACTTTGGAAAAGTTACTGGTAGGAGGTGTAGGTGTTTCTGTATTGCTATGTAAAATCAGCAATGCTTTAAAGGACCAAAATACAGCAAAATATGTAAGTCTTATGAATGTGACTGTTACCACATGGGTCACAGCATGTATGTAAAACCATAAAACCATGTTGGAGGTTTTTGGAGGTGTTCTAATAGTGGTCCTTGTAGGCCGCATAAGTGTGTCCCATTACATGGAGTAATGAGCTCTTTTATCTGTTTTTATATCTTTAGAATAGCCAGAAAAAGAAAAGATGTCTGTTCATATCCTAGGCAAAGATTGTGAATGATGAGCAAAATTCCAAAAAGTCCCTTAAGATATATGACTTTTTATGTGTTTGCACATTTGAATAGATACATTGCAATGGTTACTCTGTTGGATGATTAGGTTAAGGCTTAGATGTTGGCACCCCTACTGTGAAACACCATTAGCCAAGACTATGGTCAATGGCTAAAACTCTTACAGAAAAAATGTTTTACAGTTAAATTATAAAACTAACATGTACCGGATGAAAGTAAATAAAACCAGGCCTTGCTTTAGGGATACAATGACATGAGCCAAAATCAATCAGCATTATAAGTCATAACAATGCATCAGATGATTTATTGTATAGCATTAAAATTAGATAAAATAACAAGTGCACATCCTAGAAGAATCAAGTGAAGAGCTATGAATGAATGACAGTACAGTATTTCACAGCAACAGTGGATGCCCGCAGTCACGACTTAATATTCTTCCTCCCACAAATTTGCAGGTTTTTGGTTAAATAAATAAAATGAATGGATGAATGAATTTTTTTTTTTGCACATACGCATGACATCACAACTAGGAATTGGCTTTTTTGCCAATTTTTGCATATTGACACCCAATATGCCAATATTGTTCAACTCTTAATTTCTGATTCCGACATCAACTGATCCCAGTACATCTCACATATCTCCTGTTGTGGATTTAACACATATCTGTGTACCTACTACATACAGCAATTAGTTTAACGTGGCTGCAAAAAAAAACCTTGTACAACTCGCAAAAGCAAACATCTGAGATATACTTGTGATTGGGCATGGCAAAGCGTGACAGGAGGAACACCACAAATTTGGTGAATCTGGCAGCAGTGCATTTTCTGCAGAGGAGTCTCCCGCATGCCTGCCAACTGCTATTTCTGTGTTTTTTTACATTCCCATTACCCCGTAGACCTATAATGAATGAACTCCACGTCAAAATTTATAAACTCCGAAACTTCGTTTAAAAACAAACTCACAAATGTTGCTCAGATTAAAGTTAGATGTGCGCCATCTACTGGTGTTACCCACATGACGCAGCATATTAACTAATTTAACAGTGTTGTGACTTTTAAACTAAAAGGGTTATATCAGTTTTCATTATAGTGGGGAAAAACCCAATACCAATTTAACATTTTTATGCCAATACTGGGCCGATATTATCAGACATCCCTAATCTCGACGTATGTCATGCGCTTTCTGTGTGGCTATGGAAGAACCAGAATCTACAGTCAACTTTGTTACGATCCAGCTTCAACACTTACAACGGGGTGAACGCAAGTTGATAAATGATCGTAAGTAGTTACTGGAAATACAACAACAAAAAATTATGTAGACAACTTGGAGCAATCGTTTTCTCAAACAGCTAGCCAGGACAACTCAGCATCCTGCGGAGCTGTGAACCACCAGCACCAGTTAGTGTTTGCTTTTAAATATAATTGTTAGTCAAAACATTTAGTTTTTGACCCCACACCCCCACACACACAGTCTGGGCTCTGAAACAAATTATTCATTCATTCATTCATTTTCTATGGCGCTTATCCTCATTAGGGTCTCAAACAAAATTCATATCAATGGGAACCTTTTTTTTTTTAAAATCTGAACAAATCAGATGTGCTTGTTGGATGTTCCACTGTATTTTAATTTTGACAAAATGCTTGTGTGAATTATCCTCTTGGGAGTGGAGAATTATTTTGCAGTATAAATAGTTTAGGTGCCTACATGAGTGTTTTTCTTTGTGCAAGCCATCAAATTTATTTTCTGTGGCCCTCCAAAGGGGGACATAAAGCGCTTTATAGGGAGAAAAAAAAATAAATGACAAAGAAAACTACCTTGGCTGCAAGCTTCAAATCAACAAAGGACTAAAATTTTCTATCATTTAAAAAATATCTCTTTCCATGGGCATGTTCTATTTATTTTTGCCAGACATAGGGGCTGCCGCTCAGTTTCACACAACCTTCAATACATGTGTACATAAATTGTGAGAATGGATGGTGACAGTTCAGTGATGGGCATCTCGTGGCCTCTCATTATTAGCCAATGCTTGCTTGTGACCATGTGAGTGTCACTATACCTGATGATGGTGTTTGCACACACCCATACAAATCACTTCATTTTACTCTGATCACTGAAGCTGGAGAGTATTCATGCATGACGGGAGGGAGGTGTTGCTGATTTGGCAGTATTTGGACTTGCTTGGCTAAGAGAAATGGGACAAAAAGTTAATGCTAGAAAGAGGGGTTACTACACTGTGAACGGAGAGGGAGGGAAGATGAAGAGAAAGGGGGCACACGGGTGTCCCCAGATTCATGGCTTTGACATCTGCGTCCTTCTCGACTCGTTGCTCTCAACCCGTTTGTCATGCCACCCCCCACACATGCTCTCTTGATCCCCCTCATTGGTCAGCTGCGAAAGAGTACACTGTGCAAGGGGGGTTTGGGAGCAAAACCAGATCCATTTCCCAAGACACTGTAATGTGCAAGGCATGCTGAGAAACATTTAAAGATGAAGGGGAAATCAACTCTACTCAACTGGGGAAAATGGAGAATTTGCTGCACCCAGTTTCTAATATAGCTTACAAACACTTATAGCAGTAACACTGTTGGGAGGGGTCTTGCACTAAACTTAGACAGGCATTTATGAAACTGAGAAAGTGTGCAATAATACATCAAAGGCCAAAAGCTCAACGTAGAAAGCTTGCTCAAGCTCTGTAGATACAGTATTGATAAAAAGTTACACTGTATAGTTACTAGGGACAGGAACAAAAAAACGATGCATCCAGCTATGCGCTTTGAGGAGATAGCGAAAATAGTCTGTTATGGACGCATCAATTACTCAAACTTTTGGCATTTCCGGGCAGGCTGGGGCTGCAACCATTGCTCGAATAATTAAACTACCTCGATTACAAAAAATAATCGCAGAGTTTTTTCTGCCTTGATAAATCACGTCACCCACGCATTGCACAGGATGTTTGAGATTGAAGAGGCGGGAGAGCACGACAAGGCAGCAAAAGAGCACGAAAACAAAACGTAAAGAGACAGAAAATGTGGCTAAACAGCAGGTTGAGCACGTGACGTGTATCCGCTGTAATGCGGCGCTCACATACCACAGCGGCGCATCTTACGTTGCATCATGTATCATCTCCTCACGAATGGAGCGGAGCTTCCGAGAGGTAAATTAAAGTGAGCGTAGCGTTAATCAGTGAGATGAAGGTTAATGTACATTACTAACGTAGCGTTAGCCGTGTGGGTGGCTAGCAGGCCGCTGTGGGAGTTTATTATGATGGGAACGTCGCTTTATTTCATCTGCAAAAACACAGCGCTGTTAAAAACGCAAAATACATGTTGGCTCACTAATCAGTAGCCGTTCATTTCCAGCAGACAATGCGGTGTCATGGAACAACCCACATGAAAAACATAGAACAGCGTAAATGTTATTTTTTTTATATTTTTGATGCTTCTACTTCATAGAGATGACCTACAGAAGACACATGAGATGTTATGTTTTCTGAAAGGGTTTAAATTAGTTTCACTGTTTTTCAGACATCGAAAATAAAATCCTGTTAACACTTTTGTACTAAAACAATTTCATTGTTTTTGCAGCATTGCGGCTTGTATTCTAGTTAAAATATGCTGCAGAAATTCCACCCATTTTCTACACTAGTCCTCATTAAGGTCATGGGTAAGTTGGAGCCTATGCCAGCTGAACGCAGCAAAATACAAACTACGACATTATTTTGTTTTGTGACTGTAATTTTTACTGGTGGGGTCAGAAGTCACTGATGTTGGACAAGAGGGGGTACCTTCAACGATGACAGGTCCAGTTAAGTTCTTCAATCCAACTATGTCTTGCCTACTTCCAGCAGTGATGTTCGGAAACCGAGTGTCGGGGTTAAATGCTCTTAACAAACTATATGGCCATCCTCTGATCTGCCACTGCACAACTCAGCTCACAAATCTTTATATGTACTGTCATCCTGGCTTTCTAAATGCGGATGGTGCACATTTAGTACGTGTGTGTGGGACCTCCAACTTCCCCTGTCTCAAGAAGTCAGTAAAAGCAGTGTGGCGGAGGACATTCCAAGTATGGTCAAATTTAAACCAAACCAGGAAAGGATCCAGGAGATACAGACAATACATCAACACATACTGTATGTTCTTTACATACTATACACTAAAGCAAAGGTGATTGAGCTTAACCATACAGAAGATTAAAAATAAATTCTGCAATGGCATTTGACATCACTTTTTACAACAACATGGTTGTAGAATGAAGCTTTACGTGCAGTTACGTCACAAGTAATAATTTATCTTCAGGCGTTACCTTCGAGTAATGTGCAAAATATAATAAAATGCTAGCACATAATTCAAGCACTAACACGTTCATTTTGTGCTGCTGTTCATTGGTTTTACATGTTATTAGACCAGCCATGAGTGGGTGTACTGATGGCTATTATATGAGCGATTCCCAGAGGATTCAAATGGTCCCCTCCAGCTGTTTGTCGCAACTCCATTTAGCTTCAACCTGATTAGTGGGCGAGCTCATTGTATACAATAATGCATGAGTGCATTTTCACACTGGCTTAAGAGTGTTGCGTGGTCTTTTCTTGCTAAAGTCTAGATTAAATTCCTAGATATCAAAAGTATCAAATTCAATTGTGTGGAAACTGGGCAACAACGTAGGGCCAGTTTAGAGATTGCAACAGATACATATCCATCCATCCATCCATTTTCCTCCGCTTCTCCAGGTCCGGGTCGCGGGGGCAGCAGCTTCAGTAGGGAAGTCCAGACTTCCCGGTCCCCAGCGACCTCCTCCAGCTCCACCGGAAGGACACCAAGGTGTTCCCAGGCCAGCTGTGAGACATAGTCCCCTCCAGCGTGTCCTAGGTCTTCCCGGGGGCCTTCTCCCGACTGGGCATGCCCGAAACACCTCACCAGGGAGGCACCCGGGAGGCATCCGGACTAGATGCCAGAGCAACCTCAACTGGCTCCTCTCGATGTGAAGGAGCAGCAGCTCTACTCTGAGCTCCTCCCGGATGGCCGAGCTCCTCACCCTATCTCTTAGGGTGAGTCCAGCCACCCTACGGAGGAAACTCATTTCCGCCGCTTGTATCGGCGATCTCATTCTTTCGGTCATGATCCATAACTCTTCACCATAGGTGAGGGTGGGAACGTAGATTGATCGGTAAACAGAGAGCTTTCCCTTCTGGTTCAGCTCTCTCTTCACCACGACGGTCCGGTACAGCGACCGCATTGCTGCAGATGCTGCACCAATCCGTCTGTCGATCTCACGCTCCAACCTTCCCTCACTCGTGAACAAGAACCCGAGATACTTGAACTCCTCCACCTGAGGCAAGACCTCATTCCCAACCCGGAGGGTACAGTCCACCCGTTTCCGACTGAGAACCATGGCCTCGGATTTGGAGATGCTGAGTCTCATCCCAGAAGCTTCACACTCAGCTGCAAACCTCTCCAGTAAATGCTGAAGGTCACAGCCTGATGAGGCCATAAGGACCACATCGATTGCAAATAGCAGAGACGAGATCCTAAGGTCACCAAGCTGGACTCCCTCAACACCTTGACTGCGTCTAGAAATTCTGTCCATGAAGATTATGAACAGAATCGGCGATAAAGGGCAGCCTTGGCGGAGGCCAACGTTCACCGGAAACAAGCTCGACTTACTGCTGGCAATGCGAACCAGGCTCATGCTTTGATTGTACAAGGACGGAATGGCACGTAGAGGCGGGCCACCAATCCCGTACTCCCGGAGCACGCCCCACAAGATACCACGAGGGACACGGTCATATGCTTTTTCCAGGTCTACAAAGCACATGTAGACCGGTTGGGCAAACTCCCACATACCCTCCAGTACCCTTGCAAGGGTGTAGAGCTGGTCCAGTGTTCCGCGACCGGAAGGAAAACCACATTGCAGCTCCTGTAACAGAGGTTCGACTAACAGTCGTGCCCTTCTTTCCAGCACCCTGGAGTAAACTTTCCCAGGGAGGCTGAGGAGTGTGATCCTTTATAGTTGGAACACACCGGTCAACCTTTTTAAAAATGGGGACCACCACCCCGGTCTGCCAGTCCAGAGGTACTGTTCCTGACTTCAATGCAATGTTGTAGAGGCGTGTCAACCAACACAGTCCCCCAACATCCAGAGCCTTGAGAAATTCCGAGCGGAACTCGTCTACCCCCGGAGCCTTGCCACTGGGATGTGATTTAACTACCCCAATTACCTCAGCCACGGTGATAGAACTGTCCACGTACGTATCCTCAGACTTTGCTTCCTCTACGGAAGGCATGTCAGTGGGATTGAGAAGGGCCTCGAAGTATTCCTTCCATCGACCAACTATATGCACAGTCGAGGTCAGCAAGCCCCCGTCCGCACTGTAAACAGTGTGAACTGGGGGCTGCTTCCCTTTTCTGAGGTGTCGGACGGTTTGCCAGAATCTCTTCGAGGCCGACTTAAAGTCGTGCTCCATAGCCTCACCGAACTTCTCCCACACCCGAGTTTTTGCCTCGACCACCGCTCAGATAAATAACAACACAATATCAATATTCCAAAAACATGCATGTTAGGTTAATTGGCAACTCCAAATTCTCCATTAGAGTGTGAATGTTAGTGCGACTGGTTGTATGTCTTTGTATTGTATTTGTGTGTCTTTATGTGCGCCTTGCTTTTGACTGGCGACCAGTCCAGGGTGTACCCCGCCTCCCACCCAGTGTCAGCTGGGATAGGCTCCAGCATACCTTTGACCCTAATGAGGATAAGCGGTACAGAAAATGAATGAATGAATAAATAAACAAATTCCATACAATGCTTGAGAAAACAAAATGTAATAGTCATAAACAGAGTTAAAATAATAAAAAAAAATTGAGCTTGATGTTAAATACCTATTATATCAATCATGGGCCAAACCAAAGAGGCCCCAGGGTGATATTTTATTTGACTCCCCTCTCAATTGGCAATTTAAATAGCTTGCCAAATAAATTGAATGTCATTGCCCTTGTCATTTACTGTTGTTCTCAATTTGTAAGACAAGCATTTATATTGGCTGACATGTTAAGTTACAAATACAAAAAAATCTGGAAAAACATTGGCAAGAAACAGTATGAACATTTAAGAAGTGCAAATTTTTTTTGTAATAAATTTGTCAGAAAATGTGATCTGATCTTTTTCTTTTGTCAAGTGTATTGACAAAACGTGTCTAAAATAAGAGCATTTCTTTGATCTTTCATGTCTTTGAGCACAACCAAAAAAACCTCAATGCTTGTGAAAAAAGTATGTGAACCCTTACAGTTGATTAACTGGCTGACCCCCAACCTGACAGCAATAATGTCAACAGTAAGACCTCGTAAGACCTCATTTGCGGAATTCATGCATATTCTTCTTGGCAGATCTGCTTTAGGTCTGACATATTCTTTAAATGTCTCATGTGTATGGATCTCTAAGTCAATCCATACCATCTTTACTGGGTTGAGATCTGGGCTCTGACTTGCCAATATCCAAAAGGAAGATATTGTTTTGGTTCATTGTTCCTTTGATGCAACAAAGCAGGCCCAAATCATGACATATCATCCAACTTTATGGTTGGCATGATGTTTTCATGATGATATACCCCTAAAGGTTGTTTTGTGTGTTTTTTCCAAAAAGTTAAATTTAGTTTAATTCATCGGCCCACAAAATATTGTGTTAATACCGCTGTGGACTGTCAGTGTGCTCTTTTGCAAACTTCCTGCATGCAACAATGTTCTTTTTAGTAAGTTGTAGATACCCTGCTTGTCCAGTGTTTTACACATTGTAGACTATAAACCAATGATCCAATCAATGATGCCTTCAAATCTATGTCAAAAGTACTACTCAACAAACAGTACTACCCATGTGTAATTTTGTCATCGTAATGACTACCGAAGTGTCTTTGTGTCATTGTAACGATTACTCAAATGTGATTGTTACAAGAGAGACGATTGGCCACACCACTGGTATGTAATGTCTATTGTTGTTCCCTTTGTTTAGTCATGTGTAGTAATTTGACACCATTAGTATTGGATTCAAAGGTTATCAAACTAACCTGACAAGCGTCGGCAAATCTACTGGAGTTGAGTTGATAAAGAGATCTTGAAAATCTTCTTGGCTTTTTCAAGTGCAATCTTGCTTATGTCCAAGAATTTGACAGTTAACCATGGTGCAGAAATCCTTAAATGTTCCAAACCAAACCAAGACCAAGTTGAGATCGATCACAGCGGAACTAACAGAACTCACAATACTCACATGGAAATAAACTGTTGCTAACAGTTCCTTAACAAAGAAATGTAAATTAATTCACAAAATTGCAGACAAGATGATGGAGAAAGGATGCGAGAGGAATTTGCTACACTAACCAGATACTATTGTACAGTAAGTGACACAAGTGAAGACTACAATGCTGGACTCCTCGCAATCGAAGCTGCTAATAGAGATGCTAGGGAAAAAAAGAGGACATAACGGTGGAAATACTTAGAGCACTCAGAAAACAACGTAAGAAAATCAAATGTAAAGCTGAAGAACTCGTTTGGCCCAGTCTTAGGGCTGTCGCATATGCGACCTAATTTCTTAAAGGTGGGAGTGAAAATGTAATGAAGTTGCACCAGTGCGACTTGCAGGAGAACGAGTAAAAAAAAAAAAAAAAATTATCTCCCGCAACTGTTAGTCCATTAATGCTTGTGGTTGATATCATCTTGCTTTCTGGCTCATTCCTGCGAGTCCTATCTCTCCTCTAGTTCCCTGCTTGTCTGCACACGTGACGTGAAAAGTTTTTTGCACACAAGATGCAGCGCAAAAACGCTGAAAGCAAATAAACTTGCAGATATGAAGCGATCTATAGGAGATTATTTTCAACCAAAAAAAAATTCCAAAGGAAAAAAATAAGAATGCTGGTGCTGGAGAAGGCAATCAAAAGAAGCGCCGAGGGAAGCAGAGAAAAGTAACCTCTAAGCTGCGCGGGGATGCAATTGTGCAGTGCTATTTTTTTTGCTGTGCAGCAAAATAAAATCAAACCTGAACTGTTAATAAAATAAACACATAATTCATTCTCTACCATTTTGCAATGCCACTTGGTGAGTGACAGGCGACAACCATCTGTAACATAACAATGATGAACACTGCCCAACCACTGATAGGTTGGATCCTTTTCGTATGTATTTACTTAAGCAACCAATCAATTCAACAGCGTGTTACGTAGTAGATGCCGCTGTTTTGTTGCACTAGACCCCTGCATCATTATTAATTGTGAGTTAAGAAAGCTAAATGCTGCTTGCTAACCTGTATTAACACCAAGCCAAAGTAAAACATGCGATTATTTTAAGGTGGACGGGTTGTCGGAGTATATGCACACAGAAAATCAAGAGTGGAACTGGATGAGCGTTTTTCATTTTCCAATGAGAAAGGGCTGCTCTATAAAACATGCTGCAAAGCCAAAGTAGCAAACCAGTTTTAGGAGTGAATGCATTACGGCGTACCTACATGTTTTAACGCCATGCTTTTATTTTGACATACCATACATACCGGATACAGGAAGCGTTGGGCAGAGTTTGTGTTACTGAATAGACCATAAAGTCTGTTGAGTAGTTTTAATTAGACAAAAGTACCTCTCTGTGAATCACCACCATATCGTGGTGGAGGGGTCTGAGTACCCAAGTGATCCTAAGAGCTATGTTGTCAGGGGCTTTATCCCCTGGTAAGGTCTCCCAAAGCAAACAGGTTCTAGGTGACGGGCCAGATTAAGAGCGATTCAGAAGCCCCTATGAATAAAACAAAGAGGAGTGACTGCACCTCGCTCGTGGGACACCGGGGCCTCACCCTGGAGTCGTGCCTGAGGGGAGGGGCTCGCAGGCGAGCGCCTGGTGGTCGGACCTATACCCGTGAAACCCAGCCGGGCACAACCCGAAGAGGCAAAATGGGATCCACCACCTGCAAGGTATAAGGGTTCGGTGCTATGCGATTTAGGCACCAGTTGAGGGCAGTTGTCGAGGGGACCTGGTCTTCGGCGGCCAAATCTGGTTCTTGGGACATGGAATGTTACTTCCCTAGTGGGGAAGGAGCCCAAGCTTGTGGAAGAGGTTGAGACATTCAGATTAGATATAGTCGGACTCACCTCATCCCACAGTTTGGGCTCTGGTACCAAATTCCTTAAGAGGGGCTGGACCTTGTTCTACTCTGGAGTTTGTTGTTTGTGCGTACACGTCAAACATCAGTTCAGAGTACACAGCCTTCCTGGAGTCTATTAGACGGGTGCTTGAGAACACCCCAGCTTGTGGCTCCATAGTTCTACTGGAAGACGTCAACGCCCATGTGGGCAATGACAGTGTGACGGTCTCCCTGATCTGAATGCGCGTGGTGTGTTTTTGCTGGACTTCTGTCAAAACCACAGTTTGTCCATAAACACAAGGTTCGAACATAAGGATGTCCACAAGTGCACCTGGCACCAGGACACCCTAGATCGCAGGTCTATGATGGACTTTGTAGTCATATCATCAGACCTGCATCCGCATGTTCTGCACAAACAGGTGAAGAGAGGGCCTGAGCTGTCAACTGATCACCACCTGGTCATGATTTGGGTTAGATGGCGAGGGAGGATGCCGGACAGACCTGGTAGACCGAAACACATAGCGAGGGTGTGCTAGGTACGTCTGGCAGAGTCTCCCGTTCGAGTCTTCAACTCTCACCTATGGCAGAGCTTCGCCTACATCCTGGGGAGGGTCAGAATATTGAGTCCAGATGGGCCGTATTCCATACCCCCATTGCTGAGGCAGCCAGTTGCAGTTGCGGCCGCAAGGTGGTCGGTGCCAATCGTGGCGGCAAGACCCAAACCCGATGGTGGACACCAGAAGTGAGGGCTGCAGTCAAGCTGAAGAAGGACTCCTATAAAGCATGGATGGCTTGCAGGACTCCCGAAGCAGCTGACAGGTACCGGCAGGCCAAGTGGCACGTGGCTTCAGCGGCGGTCAAGGCAGAAAATCAGGTGTATGAGGAGTTCGGTAAGGCTATGGAGCACAACCTTCGGTTGGCCTCGAAGAGGTTCTGGCAAACCGTCTGACACCTCACAAAAGGGGAAGCTGTCCCCCGTTTACACTGTTTACAGTGCCAACGGAAGACCTACGACACGATGTAGTGATTATGTCTCACAGCTGGCCTGGAAACGCCTTTGTGTCCTCCCGGTGAAGCTGGAAGACGTTGCCGGAGACCGGGACGTCTGGACTTCCCTACTGAAACTGCGTCCCCCATGGGCCGGACCCGGATAGGCGGAAAAAAATTTAATGGAATAGACATAAGTAAACACATACAAAAAATATGGCATCAATTTCAAGTAAATTTGCAAGATAAAACTAGTGCCACAACAGGCCGCTTTAAAACAGAAAGTGAAAGTCAGAAATGAAAGTATACTAATTAACAATATAAATGGTCCACAAGAAAAAAAGAAAAGAAAATGAAACTATTTCATACCTATGGAATTAAAGGAGTGACTAAATTAAAAGGAAATACAAAAGAGAATCAATAATACAAATGTATCATTCTTTTTCCATTTTGTCGTTGCTTTTCCTGTTATGTCTTTTCCATTTGCATTCTGTCATTTCATTTACTTCATGGCTCAAGCTGGTGAGTAAAAGCAAAGGCAAAACAACGACCCGCCCATAGTCATTCTGCCGAGGTGAGTAGTCCATACCTGATCACACAATTCCCGCTTGCAGTGACTAAGTATTAGCTATATTAAATGTAGCTCGTAGCGCGGGTGACAGGAAGAAATGTCACGGACAGGAAGTAAAATCACTATTACGCCACCATGCACATACTTTGTGTGAAGGTCATTACACGATAGAGTCTACAAGGCCGGATGGAACTCCAAATTCCATACAGTATCTAACTAGGGTTTTTTAAACCACATATAGGTGGTTAAATGTATGAGACTATATCCTGTTTTGTCTGAGGTTGAGAATTGACAAAGTTACATTGTGGAATCCTCCTTGCAGTCTTTTTGAAACCAATCATATACAAAAGTATGACAGAATAGAAGTGCTCAGTTCTCAGGTTTCAGACAGGTGCGATACTACAGTGTGCACGTCTGATATTGCCCACAGAGACCCAAGGGATGCCCTGGTTGTTTTTGTGTACACTCAGATACTTGGAAAAAAAGGGTGAACATTGAAAAGAGGATAGGGACATGTTGGAGACGGGGGACAGTGGGGCACAATGTCTGTGCTGTGCGGGTGTGCAGCAGTAAAACGTTCAGTTTTATGTTTTGTTTATATCTAGTTCAAATTAAAATATTTGATCAATTTGGGTCATTGTCAATCTTTAACTGCCATATATTCCTAAAATGATATACAAAGAAAAATATGGTGCTACCTAATTATTTTTGGCGCTACTAAATGAAAAGCTAGTCTGGAGCCCTGCCCAGTCACAAGATTTATAAAGAGACACCTTATATCTGTAATTAAATGGGCTGAAAGGGAATGAGCTATAGTTAAACCTACTGACATGAATCTAACTGACTACCAATCAGACCTGGACTACCTAGAAAAACAGATGAATGAAGCAAAACAAGCTGTCAGAGTGGGAAATGTTGGCACTACAGGATGAGATGAAGGAATTACAAGTGAGTCAAAACTATTCTAGACATTAACAATGGCCTAAAGCATAAGAAATGTCACTTCTGCAACCCACAGGCTGAGAAAGGGAGCAATCACCACCAATCACAGTCCAGTACTTGTGCAGAGCAAATTCCAAAAGTTTAAGGTTTGTTTTAATCACTCTAGGTAGATGTAGTCCACACCTTCAAACTTATTATCTTCACAAGACTCCAGTCCATTTGTGAAGTAATTAACTTAAGGGTTCACATACTTTTTTCACAACCACTTTATTCTGTTTATTCTTTGTAAAAACGTGAAAGAAAGTAATGCTGTGTCATTATTTCAGACATGTTGCTTAATGGCCCATCCGGCTGTGATCAGGGGTGAAAAGGAATCAAGAAAGAACATAAGCCCTACCTGATCCACCATCAGCCAAATACAGATCTCTGGCCACCAAGACTGAGTCCAACATGGACTCAAACAGCAAAAAGTATCCCTGCGAAGAGAGGGCAGAAGCATTTTAGTTCAACATTCTGGAAAAAGACTGAAAGATTTTGGTACTGATGACAATAAACTTCAAAGCATGTAAATGCATTATGACATGGCAACAAAAGTATGACAATTGAATTAGTTTTAAATGAAGTGGAAATTTAAATTCACCATGACCATTAAAAGGTATAATGTAAAAGGTATAATAAAAGGGCTCCCACAAAGAATCCAGATTTGACCCTGAGCCAACCTCCTGTTCTGCCCCAGTGGTTAACACATTAACCGTGGTATTTTTCCATTAATGCTGAAAATGTGCTTTTGTCTTCATCATGCTGGCTTCTGCTGACAAACATTTTTTTTTACCTGCTGTTTGCCCCAAACTATCAGAGCAGCCAATTGGACTAGCCAATGCGAGATGTGTGATTCTAATATTTGGGTGGGTTCAAACAAACAGGATTATGTGGGTGGTGCTGAACTTCATATCTATCTTTATTTGATTTGACAACACACTGCAAAAAAACCACAAAAAAAAAACACTTAAATCATACTTGAGCTAACTAATTAAAGGAGTAGTGGTTTGTGTGGCATACCTTCTCTACATAAAATGATTGTACTTTGTACTAATAACACAAAAATCTGGTAAAACAATTTACTCACTTTTAATATCTGATTTGCAGCATCAATAATACTGAGCGTTAGACTGCATCAGCATTGTATTTTTCTCTTATGGAGGGCACAGACAAACAGGGTGAGGGCCAGGACGGCACATTTAAACTGGACAAAGAAAGTATGAGCATATGATAACGCTTTTTAGAATATAAAGACAGGAAGCCGTGCAGAAAATCAGATGGGGAACAGTGACACTGATGATCCAAAGCAACTTGATGGTTGTAAAAGGGATACACTTTGTTTATCTAGGCTGGTTTGGTCTCAAACCAGTCAAATGCACACATTGTTGCTGACTATGGTCCACTCCCTGACCTTTAACGGAGTACCGTTTTTAAAACCCTCACACAGCGTACACCAGCCTCATAATTTAGTGCCAATTTCACGGGACACTGCTTCACTTGAAGGGAAAAGGGATACGAGAGGGAGGCCTGAGAGCAGAGTCATACCTTAATGGTCAATGATAGTCCCGAAGCACTGCCCCTACTGCCTTGACAATGGTTGACACCCAAATATTTTATACATTTGCAATGTTAATTATATTAGATCCACTTATTTCTTAAGTTTGTCTGTGACTGTAAATCCCTGCTATGGGTCAAATGACAATAGTTTTTGTTAACACTGATCCCTTGCAGATCTACATTAATTTGAGTGCATGCATCTGTATTCTTAACTGCATATAAGGTAGCTGACATCAAAACTTCTCCACCCTGAGCCACCACCTTATTGTGGCGGAGGAGTTTGCATGTCCTAATAATCCTAGGATCTAAGTTGTCAGGGGCTGTCATGCCCCTGGTAGGGTCACCCATGACAAACAGGTCCTAGGGAAGGGACCAGACAAAGAGTGGCTCAGAAGACCCCAATAATGGCTAAAAACAATGGACTTAGTTTTCCCTCGCCCGGACGCAGGTCACCGAGGTCCCCCTCTGGAGCCAGGCTTTGAGGTGGGACACGATGGAGAGCGTCTGGTGGCCCGGGCTGCACCCATGGGGCCTGGTCGAGCACAGCCCAAAAAGATAACATAGGTCCCCCCTCCCCTGAGCTCACCAGTCGTAGGAGAGCCCGAAGGGGCGGGTTGCAAAGTGAGCTGGGTGACGGACAGAGGCAGAGGCCTAGGGAACCTACCCTCTCGTTTACTGGGTTAAACTCCAACGTGCAGGCTTGGAGCCGGGGGGCAACAAGAATTGCCACCCCTGCTCGTCGCCTCTCATTGCTACCAACACCAGAGTGGAATTAAGTCTAGCCCCTCTCGAGAGGACTGGTTCCAGAGCCCTTGCTGTGCGTTGAGGTGAGTCCGACTATATCTAGCCGGAATTTCTCCACGTCACGCACCAGCTCAGGCTCCTTCCCCGCCNCGTCACCTCTCATTGCTAGCAACACCAGAGTGGAATTAAGTCTAGCCCCTCTCGAGAGGACTAGTTCCAGAGCCCTTGCTGTGCGTTGAGGTGAGTCCGACTATATCTAGCCGGAATTTCTCCACGTCACGCACCAGCTCAGGCTCCTTCCCCGCCAGAGAGGTGACATTCCACGTACCGACAACTGGCTTCTGTAGCCGAGGATCGGACCGCCAAGGCCTCCGCTTCTGGCCGCCACCCAGCTCACTTAGCACCCAACCCCTTTGGCCCCTCCAACGAGTGGTGAGCTCTGGGAGGGGGGACCTACGTTATCTTTTCTAGCTGTGCCCGCCCAGGCACCATGGGTGCAGGCCTGGCCACCGGACGCTCGCCATCGTGCCCCACCTCCTGGCCAGGCTCCAGAGGGGGACCCCGGTGACCTGCACCCGGGCGAGGGAAAACAAAGTCCAATTGTGTTATTCATCATTAGGGTCTTTTGAGCCACTCTGTCTGGTCCCTCCCCTAGGACGTGTTTGTCATGGGTAACCCTACCAGGGGCATGACAGCCCCAGACAACCTAGCTCTTAGGATCATTGGGACACAAACTCCTTCACCACGATAAGGGGGTAGCTCAGGGAGGAGGAATAGACAACCATTCTAACATTCTTAGCATAATCCAAGCTTTATTATGCCTATATGTACAATGACAGAAATTACTTTTATATATTTTTTCTTATGATACACAGGGTGACTGAAAAGTAACTCCCGATTTTTAAGTAAATTTAATTCATTTCTTAACTTTAATTCAGAGACAAGAGAGTTTTATCTTTATTGCACAGAGTTTTCTTTAAAATTTGATATGGGCACCAGCATTTGCCACCAGTTTCTCAAACTGCCTGGGAACCGCATTAACTGATTTCACAAGGAACTCTTGTGGGATGGAAGACATAACGTCTCAGTCACCCTTCAAGTTCTTCCAAAGTCGTTGGTTTGGTCAAACAGGCTTGCTCCTTAAACCAACCCCAAAGAAAAAAAGCCACGGGGTGAGAGTCAGGCTGGCCACTCATGCAGACCACGGCAACCCATCCATCTCCCAGGGAAGTGGGCATTCACAGTCAATATATATAATTTTATATAAAAAATTTGTCTTATATATTTTTTAAAAAAAATAAAAAAAATAAAAAAAAACTGAAAAGTAGCAGCTATAATTTAAGTGGTTTCAGAACAATTCTACAGAACGTCTATTTTCAGGTGCTCAGCAGTAACTGACAAGAATCCATGACTTTTTTTTGTGAAACTTCATAAAGATGCCTATTTTTTGATGGTTTTATGTCAAAACTGTTGCATACAAGAGCAAAATAATAAAAACTGTCAAGGGCCAAATAGTTCTTGACCTAACTAATCAAAGGGGATAGTCCCATGTAAATTAATTTATCACGGACACCTAAGTGAATTTCTGCAAAGTACGATTTATTCCTCTATAAATGAATTCTTTGTAGTTATGACATAGAAAACATGTTGACTTGCTGTTTTTCAACATTAAAGCCATCTAAACATGAAATAACACCCCTAGTCACTTTCACATTCGTATTACACAAAACAGTAGATTCTGTATAATCAGAGAAGCCATTTAGGACAGTTTAAGACAGAGAATCGATGGCAGACAGGAAATGACACTGGGGGCTTCAGAGTTGCGTTTTAGTTGGTTGTAGGCTATGGCTGCAACAGTAACCGTGTTATGATTATTATTAAATTCAGACAGCCAGGGTTGTGCGGGCAACATTCAGCAGTAAATCCATTTGGCATTTACATAAGAAACTAATGAAAACCCTAATGAGAAGGGGCTGAAACAGCTTATACACATTAAAACAATTAGCATATAAAACATCCCCCTGTGGCCCCATACACAATGTCCAGCCACATCTGCGCCTAAACCAAGGTAAAAATAACACTTTTATAGCTTTGTCACATTATCTAGATCAGGTGTGGGTGAACTACGGCCCGGGGGCCACACCTGGCCCGCCAGGCGTATGAATGTGGCCCGCCAGATGCTTCCAAACTGTTATATATACACATTTAACATACAAGATGGCAACATGACTTGCAAGTAGTCAAGAGTGAATCTGAGACAACCTTCTACCCACGGTGCCAAAAATACACACGTCAACCCAAATGTAACACACAACAAACATCAACATATCCCTAAATAGTCAGTTATACCGTTTAAAGTTCATAATGTGCATCACACATCCTTTATTTGTGTGTACTCCGGGTCTCTTAATCAGTAAAAAAATATATAAATTTCAATTTTGTTATTTGATGTGGTCTAATGATTAAAGTGCTCCTGAAAAAAAAGGGACACAAGAACATATAGCAGATTGTGTGATACTTTTATAAGTGAAATAAGTACTCCAGATGGACTGTTAAAATAATTAATGTAAATTGTGTGGCTGTATTAAATACTGTATATGCTTTGGCATCCGGGCCAATTTTAAGTCAGTAAGTTCAAAAAAGTATGCCATCCCCTGGTCTAGATTGTTGGCACACACTCATCTTGACGCAAAATGCTTAATTTTCCAGAATATTCTTCATAAACTCTCGACAGAAAAGTATTTTCAACCAAGGCAGTTCAGTGACAGCAAAAACTATCAGTGTGATTTTCATGACACATGATGGAGTGGAAAACTATCGGCTGAGGAGGAACCAATTCCATTTCAGGGCAGAGAAACACGGTGAATCACAACATTTTTAAAACATTGGGTGAGTTATGTTCTCTACAGTTTGCCTCTGGAGGTTTTATCATTTTTATACGCAAGCAAAAGAAAAAGAAACATCAATTGCTGGAAGAGGGGGTCTTGGGGGGTTCTTGCAGCAAGTGAATGATACCTTATTAGGGGACAAAAAAAAGAGAAGTATTTCGCTTGAGCACAATAAATGCATGTTACCTGTGAAAAATACTCAGTAACAATATCACAAAATCAGGTCATAATTTTCCGTTCAAAATGAAATCACATGAATTTAGAAATTTCTAAATTGTTTTATGGCTGAATTTCTGAACACTAAAATCACCGCAAGAAAAACAGAACAACAAATTAAAAACAGACCACAGAGGACCTCAGATAAACCTAAATGTGTAGATTAAATTTAATTAACAGAATAAAATGTTAAACTATTTGATTAAAAAAAAGACAGAATGGTACTTGCTTTAAGCAGGCTAAAAGCTACAAATGCAATGAAATTAATATTTTATTTTTCAATATCAAAAGATGTTTTTTTACAACCTGAACCAGCAGTTCAAACAGAGGTATCCCCTTCTGCATTCAACACACGTCTGCCTCAATTACCACAGATCATCACTTGCAGTCCCAGGAGGGCCACAGCAAAATAAAAGGCCTATGTGCATGAATCTGTGTGCCTGAAAGTGTGTATACTTCCATGCTTCACTGAGTACCAGGCAGCACCCTCTATGTCAGCAAGGCTCTTCTATTAGAGTTTGTAGTCATGACACCAAATTACCATAAACATATCATACGCATCACTGTAATAGATTTCAGTGTGTAATCGCTTGGCGAGTGTGGCTTGTGCAGGTTGCAAGAGAAACTAATTTCCATTTAAATTCACACAAATGACAAACACACAAGAAAGATAGCGTAAGCGCAAATTAATTTGCTAAGAGGTTATTGAGGTAGTTTTACAAGCATTATTAAATCAGTGATAAGTACATTATGTTGCACAGAGTGAAAACATTAAAGTAAGGGCAGCATGAAGATGTATGAATCTTTATTGTGTGGAGTTGGCATGTTCTCCCTGTGCTCGTGTGGGTTTTTTCCAGGTTTTCTGGTTCCTTTTTACATCTCAAAATGGTTAAGGTTAGGTTAACCAAATGTTCGAAATGACCCATATTTGTGCAATATGATTAGCTGGTGATCATTCAAGGTTATATCTTGCCTCTCACCCAAAGTAACTGGGCTAGGCTCCAGCTCACCCATGACCCTGAGGACAAGAGACATAAAAAATGGATGGTGTTACCATATCTAACTTATTGTGTGGAGATATGGAGAAATAACTACAGAAGTACACTTCACTAACTTGATGTACTGCAAAAAGATCAATTAGGATAATCCATAACGCGCCGTATCGAGAACACACAAATCCACTGTTTCAAAAATCATTAAAATTTGCTGATCTAGTAAACCTTCAAACCACTGAAATGATGCATAAAGCAAACAACCAGTTACCAAACAATGTCAAAATTTTTCTCAAGAGGAGAAATCTGATCTTAGAAATGAACTAAACTTAACACAAATATGCAAGAAAAACACTAAAACCTTTAATACTTATATACGTGGAATCAAAGAATGGAACGGATTAAGTAAAGAAGTAAAAGAATGCTCTACAATGAGTAATTTCAAGAAACATTACAAACAGTTGATGTTTACAAAATACAAGGAAGAAGACTCGTGAAATATTGTGTACATCCAAGGCCATATTACTTCATTCCTTGGACAGTACATTTTCTGTCTGTTGACTGTCAATGCTATGCTTGTTACTATCACCTTATACTAGGAACTTTTCATCCTAGTGAGAACATTGTTTGTACTACAACAATGTTTTCTTATAATTGTTTCGATACCACTCAGCACTATTATTTATTAGGAGTTATTATAAGTTATTTGCAATCCAGCATACCCGCGACCCTAGTGAGGATAAGCGGTATAAAAATGGATGGCTGGATGCAATAAGGACACTGACTACTTTTCAGCACACTGTCACATTATCTTCTTGGTAAATTCTCTTTTCACAATATGATTAATGATTGAATTGTAATTGTGGTGTAATTTCTCTCCTAATAGATGAAGAGTAATTTGAACATGCGTCGCCTTGAAAAAGTTGTGTGTTTAAGGTGAGGAAAGTCACAGCAGCAACTTACTTTTTGCGACAATTTGAAGTCTCAGAAGCCCGATCTCTCACATATTGGGAGTGTGTGACCCAAAATCTAGCCTTTGTGCTGGAATTTGAGACATCTTTTAATAAGCCAGGACAGAACATGGTGTTTGTGTGTCAGCTTTAATACTAACAAGCTGAGCAGAGATTGGTTGTACAAGAAACTATACCTACATATTTGTAAGAAAATTACGGAACAATTAAGAAATATGAGTTTTTAATTTACCTGTGTCACAAAACAATGCTGATGCATTTTAAAATGCTTGTCCCTCAAATTATTACATCAACAATATTATTGTCAACGTTATTTTGAGCTGACTAATCAAACTAAACTACTGGGATTTCAGAGGGAGAAGAGAGAAATAATGTTGGTTGATACATTAACATCGTATTCCGTCCATTTTTCTGCCTTGTTGTTTACCATAAAGGAAAAAAAGTTAGAGGGAGGATGGTGCAAATGAGGAAGGAGTTTATTTTTATTTTTTTAGATGTAGAATTTTCCTTAGGATTTTGTAAAGTCCTCTCCCAACCTGAAGGTCGAGGGTTCAATCCTCTGCCCACTTGTGATCATACCGAGGTATCCTTGAGTAAAGATACTGAACCCCCAGTTGCTGCTGACGCTATGTTAACACAATATGGCCTTAGCAGCCTGTGTGGCATAAAGCAACCACATCAAAAAAATAACTGGCTACTCTTGTACAATCTACAGATGGTATGATTAGGACCTAAAAAAGCCACAAGAACAAAATATCAAGAGTGACTCACAGGTCTCTAACAAGACTTTGACAAAATAAATGGTCATTGTAAATAAACACACTTTTGAAAATATCAGTGTGTGTGATTGACAGCCTGACAGATAAAGGGACAGGATGACTGATGACTGTCATCCACTTCTGAGGCAGGTAAGGCTCTGAAGCGCTGATAATGAGGCTAAAGAAAGGGCAGCAGTTAATTTACCTTTTCTGCTGCAACAAACACTCATACACACACACCTCTTTAGACTTGAATCCTGACACGTTTTCTCTCTACTTTTACAGTTGTGCTGCAAGCTGAACTAAAGAAAAAGTAGCAAAGAAAATGTGCACATTCATTCATTTTCTATACCGCTTACCCTCATTAGGGTCGCGGGTATGCTGGAGCCTATCCCAGCTCATTTCACATATTATATGAAATCACATTTTAGCTAGAAAAAATAAGCAGTAAGTAGGTTACTGTCCTAATGTAGTTACTGACTCAGTATGGCTCCTATAGGATGCTATATGTATTTATATGCATTTTTAATTGTTTTAAGAACTACAAAAACTATAACTGTAAGACTATGACAATGTGTTTTGTGGCATTTTTGGCATACTGGAACAAATTTGATTTATCATCATTTTCAGTGTATAAGCCGCTGCAGTTTTCTCACAATTTTTACCCTGCGGCTTGTACAGTGATACAACTCATTTATGGCTAAAAACCACATTTCCCATGATGCTAGTGCAGCTTCAGGAAATAGTGTAGTGACGTGGTCGAGTGAAGTTGGAGGCAAATATATTTTGAGGTCTTGTGCAGTGATTGTGTTTAGACCTGACAATTTAAAGGAAGTTTGATCAAGTGTAGAATTACTGCAGCTTCTGTTTGGACTGCCCAGTCCATCAATGGTTTTCGAAAGGCTATAGCGTGATCCAGAGGTGAGATTAAGCTTAATGGCTAATTTGACTTGAGTGCAACAACGAAAGAGAGACTGACAAAGTGTGTGACAAAGAATTATGTGGCTGTTCAATTGCGCAGAAGAAGACTACTTCAGTGAATTTAGTCCCCAGTAGGAGGAAAGGGACGTGGACTAATGACTTTTCTGGTAGGTTATGGTTTAACTAGCCATGTTACACGGTACAGTTTGGGAAAAAAATTACATTAGATACATTTTAACATCTTTCTGTGAACTAAATTTCTTACCACCTACCACACTTGCGGTTTATAGACAGGTGCAAATATGTACAAATGGTTTTTTCTCCTTAAATGTAGTGAGTGCGACTTACATACCAGTGCACTCTATAGTTCGGAAATGACTGTACATTATTTCTTATGGGAAAGTTTGATTCGGGTTGAGTCAGACTTTTGAGAATAAATTAAACCAAGCATGCCATTTTATGACTTGATTACTGTACGAAAAAAATAATTCCAGAAAATCGCAATTTTAAAATAAAATCATGATTCCCATTTTTCGCAGAATCATAAAGTCCTGACCACTACACTGTATGAAATATAAAAGCTACATTGGAACTAAACAGTCATTTTATTACAGTTCCAGTGCTTGGGCATTATATTGCTCATCTTTGTGGTCAATCTCTAGGACACAGTGTGTTAATGTAAGTTAGTCAATTGCTAAAAATGTTGTTTCATACTTTGGTATTTGTAAGTGCCACACTCTAAAACAACCCTAAAAAGCTAGCAGGCCCATCACCTATGATTGATCGTGTGACTCTTAAGGGACCTCATGACGCCTATCAGGCCCTTGGCCTCTTATCTGATTCCAACTGTTTTTCAGTGTGCCGAGAGAAAAGACGGATCAATGGTGTGAGTTATGAAATGACAGTACTGGGGCTAAAAACAGTCTTTCAAACACAACCGAGAGACAGACACTCATCTGCCCACTTCTCCTCAATCACCATCACCACTGACACAGCACATTCATCACCCGCCTCTGTCCATCAGTCCTGTTGACACTGTCCGTTTGCACACTCTTAATGACTGACAGCTACACATTGACTGTTTGTTTAGCGCTACTCCATAACAGACCTGTATTGGCAAAAAATAACTTATTGCTTCAACATAATTCTGGTTGGATAGTTGAATCTGTCATGTCAAACCTAACCTAATTATGAAACCATCTGTACTAGTAGTTGTGTTGGCATGTTTCATAAAATAAATCTACTAATTACTGTATTTCCCTATAGCTGTGGCTGGTGAGTAAAGATGCCATTAAAATCAAATCTTTTGTTTTCGAACATATAGTAGGATAAGAATCAGAGTGTGACACTTACTCCAATAATCTAATTTTGAATACAGTGGGCTGCCAATAATGCGTGTAACACAAACAAAAAATCTATCCTGATAGTAGGGATGGTAATGATAGTGTTTTAGACGAGTATCCGCTACGGATCATTTATTTTTGCCTAGTACGAGCATGCACAAGTTCAGCTGTCTTATCCGTAATCGTGATGAAAAAAATCATTGGGTCACTACTTATGTATTCACTCTTGGCGCTCCGTGATTGGCCAGTCAGACAAAGCGACCGCCCTTGAAGCAAGTGTTTAGTGACACCCATGTGATTGCTACTTGCCGGTTTTGATGCTCTTCACGTTCACGTGGCTCCATGCAGAAAAATAACATACGTGTCACTCATTGGAGACATACGTGTGTGGGAATCGTACAAGGCTTGTGCAGCCCACTCACTTAGATTGTACAATGGGTGTACGACTATAGTGACCGGGAGAACCAAAGTGTAAAGTGGGAAGAGACACCCACCATGGCTGGCAAGGTGCATTAATGCCGGATACAGTATGTGAGCTGCGTCCGTGTGTCCACAGAAGTATAACCTGCCTTAAGTTACACTGGTAAACTTATTTCATAATGTACTCGCATTTGACAAGAGAGCAATAAACGGCCTGTGTTGCGTCGGTCCCTGACGGTGCTTGCTTCTAAATTGGCTAATGAGATGAAGTCAGGTGGAAAGCTTTGCTCGCAGTACTGAATGCAGTTCTTTTGAGAAAAAAAAAGTGAACATTGTTGACAGATTATTTCCCAGTGTTTGCCATCTCTGGATGTTTACATGAAACACCAACTTCACACATATCATTAAAACAACAATTAAATAACAATAAAAGAATTAAGTATTACAGATCACTTATACACACACACAATTTGGATCTCAAATTTGAGGCTGTTCAATAGTTTTCAAAAAACAAGAAATATAACCTCATGAAGCATGACAATCCAGATGACACCTGCAACAAATCTACAAAACAGCAGCACTTTACATTACTCTGCAGTGACAGAATAACTGCATCAGAGTGACACAGAATGAGGAGATGTTAGTGGTGAACACAGCCATGCATCCAAAACCACACTCCGTTCCAAAAGCGAGGGACTAACTAGGAAGACGGCAGGGCCAGGACCCCAGCAGGCACCCCAGAGATTGGACGGTGTGACCGCGCCACCCCCAAGAGGCAACCGCGAGTCCACTCCGAAGAGATGCAAGGGAGACCCAGCTGGACGCCACGCAGCACCCAAGCAAGGACCTGGGACGCCAACCGCCGGAACACCCACCGGAGGCCGGAAAGCTATGGGCAAGTAGGCCACCCGCCCCAGTGCCCTCAGGCCCAGAAGTTACCTGTCCCCCAAAGCAGGGGCCCCACCCAAAACCCCGGGAGAGCAGGCCACCCCAAACATCAACTGCCGCAGGCCATCGTCCACCCCGATGCCAGAGCCAGGCGCCCCCGGGGGGCTCATGGGTTTAACCCCCCCCCCCCCAGTGCTCAGACACACACACACACCAAAGCCTGTTCTCTCACTCACAGCTACCCACACTCATAAACACCTCCAACCCCTGGAGTGCCCCCCCCCCAATGCAGTGAGTAGCACCACGGCAAGCTCCCCCAAGACATGGCACCATACCCGACCGCTGGGAATCCCACAGTGGGCCCCCCCCAACCCATCAGCAGCTGCCACAGTCACAGCCCTATGCCCACACACACGACAGCCCTCCCCCCGCATTGCATCCGGCTGATCCCTGGAGCCGAACCGACCCACTCCACCCCTAGTGCTTGCTCTATATCTCGCCATGGCTCATCTGGATAACTCGATTTGAGCCTTTTGGAGACCTATTGAAGTTGATTGGCTAAGAAATACCAAGAAAAGTCCGGAAGCGCTAAACCACCCCTGTCTTTGGTTTGTTTTAATGTATTTAAGATAATACGAGATAGTTTGTTGTTCCAAAGGAATTTTGAGATGTGACTCCAGTGATTTAAACCACTTGGAGGATGGTTTAATGGCTATCATTGAAAACAAAAAAAATTTGGTATAACGGAATAAATAGGAATAAACGGAATTGAGCAAACACTGATATGCAGATATATGAACTCTCAAAGTTGGCTACATTAAAAAAATGTGTGTTTTTTTTTTACACAAATCAGTTCAGTGTTTAAATTAGCTCAGAGTAGGTCTACACGTGTAGCTGCACTTTTGTTTGTTAAATTAAAAAATTCAGGTAGAATTACAAAATACTTTTTTTTTTTTTTTAAAGTTTTGTAATGTTTTGCGACTACCAAACATTTTTTATTTTTTTTTTTTTTTTACTGGAAGAGGAGACAAAATGGCTCTTCTGATGGTAAAGTTTGCCGACCCCTGTTCTGGATGGATTATGAAAGGAGGCATTTTCTCTATCCTTCTGGCCAGAGCTTTACTAATTACAATAAAATCAACATTAAGGAAATTGGGCGGTAGTTAGTGTAGATGGAAGTGTGAGGTCTTTTCCTGGTTTTAATAAGAGTGTTGTTAGCTAAGTTCATAGTTGGAAGCAATTTATTTTTTTCCTTTATTTCTAATAATATTTTGTAGAAAGTTGGCGCCAGTGTAGTCCAGAATGTTTTTGTAGAATTCAGCAGGAAACCATCTGGGCCTGGGGCTTTATTATTTGAGCTTCCTGGAGTTCGCCAACAGATAGAGGTAAGTCCAGAGATGTTTTCTGGTTCTGCTGTAATATCGGTAGATTTAAATGATTAAGAAACGGATCTATATCATCTGATGGGTCTATTTGTGGTGTGTATAATGCTTTATAAAAATCCCTGAAAATGGTGTTTATTTTATCAGGGTCATGGCTGATATTTCCTGCTGAGTCTTTAACAGCGTAGATAGTTGTTTTCTCTTTGTTTTTAATTGATTAGCCAAAAATGTCCCAGATTTGTTACTATGTTCAAAGTTCTCCAAGCGAAGCCTTTGTACTAAGAATTGTGTTTTCTTATTTCATATTTCCTCAAGTTCCAGTTTGGTTTTTCTTATATCGTTTAGAGTGTGTTCATCTTGAGAGACAGAGTAGGCCTCCTCTAACCATTTCATTTTACCTTCCAAAACTGATATTCTGGAAGTCTTTCTTGTTAGAGGAAAAGGAAATTATTTTACTGTCTTCCCTGCCTCCCAGAACACACGCAGATGTTCCTGGTAAATCCTTGTTTTCTATGTATAGAGACCCTTGCCTCTTGAAGTAATTGATAAATTCCGAGTCTTCAAGCAATAATGTGTTCAATCTCCAGTTTCGCGTTGGTGGTTTACTGTTCTTATTACTTACCAGAGTAAGTGACACTGGTGCATGGTCGCTGATAATGATGGGATGAATTTGGGTTTCAGATATATCACTAATCAGTGTGCTGCTGGTTAGAAAAGAATCTAATCTAGAGCATGAGTGGTGGACTGATAAGAAGGTGTACTCCTTAACAGTGGGATGGTGAGAGCGCCAAGCATCACAAAGTCCAAAATCCTTCATGTATTGTTTAACAACCTCTGAGGATTGGTCCTGTCTATTATTACCATTGCGACTCAGCCTGCCCGCTCTCGGATCAAGAACTATGTTGAAGTCCCCTCCAATAATGAGTGTGCAGTCTGAGTGATCATAGAGTGATTTGAAAAAAAAGTGAAAAAAAGGGTTGTCAACATTTGGTCCATATACGCTTGCAAAGCATAACTTCATATTTTGTATATAAATTTAATTATGACTAATCTGCCCTGCGGGTCCGTGAGTATGTTATCAATGCAAAAGTTTAATTTTTTGTTGATGAGAATACCCCTCTCTGCCTTGAGTTGAAACAGGCTGAGTATACATGTGGAAAGTGTGTTGTATAAAGCGCATCTGTTAGATGTGTTTCATGCAAAAAAATAAAATAAAAAAAAACTGACGTTAGCACTATGGACTCCTGCAGATTTGTTTTATTCCCACATGACTTAAATACACCTATTGTGTGGACAGTGTGGACTTGCTGCTGTGCCTTATTTCTAGCCTGCTTCTGTGTTCTGGTTAATACTTACAAATAATGTGAGGTGTTCATTACCCAGAAAAGTGTGAGGGAAGGGAGGGAAAAAAAGGAAAAAATTAGGGTGCAAAATAAAGAAAAAAATTAGAAAAAAAAAAAAAAAAGACAGAAGATATTATTTTGGACGTGTGACATAACAAATAGCGAACGAATATTATATCAGTTCACATTTGGCATTATTCTTAGTTCAGTACCTTATTGTCCTTAACATGCTAGTATGTGCAAGTATTCTTTTACATCACCTGGTGCTGGAATTAATAGAGCCACGGCATGCGTGTTGTCTTTCCAGTTTTCAATGAAAAGTCAAACACTGAGGAATTTTTAGACCCCTGAGAAAAAAATCTTGCAAGATGCGACCCACTCATGCCACTTAGTCATGTATCTTGCAGCTGGAATGGACTACTACTACTATATATTTTCACTTGACAGCCGCTTCTGTAGTTTGAACACTGCATTATCTTATTATTTCAATTGTATGTGTACGTGCCATCATTTGTCTGGGGTTAAGAAACAGCCCATTCCATGTTTTATTTCACAATGAATTATGCGTGAATGTCAACCAAACTATCATTCTAAACCAGGCCTTGTTAGGCCTTGACTAAAGTCTACATGAACCTGACATACTAGATCAACAAAGTTCTGAGACATGTCTTGAAGTTATTTACAATGGCAAGAAAGTCTATACCGACACAATGAATATTTTGTCATTTATTTTCCTTTTTATGATTGATTAGATTTGAGGGTAACCTTTAAAATCTTGCTGTCTCAGAGAAGTGTCAGCCACTGGTGAGGTGATGAGAAGTGACTAGAAGATTCTTAGATATATTAGCACTCTGAGTCATTGTCATCAGATATTATGCCCCCCATCCTTCACCGTTCCATGAGCATGTCACCCGTCGAATTTCAATTTCCCCGGTGAAGGAATAGGAAGGCTCTGTCTAACGACCCCTGTTCGTGACCCTGGGGTTTCACAATGGATGGGGCAGGTGGAGTGGACGGATACAGGATGCTCATGAATTAGGGATGACTTCAGCAGTGCGTTCAACTTTGGCCGTGCCGCCTGTATCGCCACACAATCTCCCTGATAAATGGGCATCAAGTCAAAATAAGACTGCACCTCCTGGTTAGGTATTCAGGGGAGCTCATATTTTAAGCTTACCAATTGAAGACATGTTTAAAACACGTGGAACAGCTTTTTCTACATTGGATTCTGCAAGGTTAACTGATCACATTCTATCAATCCACAGTCGCTCTTATTGTCTTTTATGGACCTTGGGTCATGCTAGAACAGAAATCAGCATTCTCCAAGCTGGTCCCACAGAGTTGGAAGCATAGACTTGTCTAAAATAGGCTGGTGAGAAGAATAAGATTTCCTTGCATGTGCATGTTGAACTTGATCTGTACAAGCTTTGTACTTGTAGCAGAACAATTAAAACACTACAATTAAGACTAGCATATTTTCAAAAGCTTGCAGGAATGAAAACGGCTGCAGTACAGTATTCATATTGCATTGCTTTGTACTGACCATCCATTCAGAGACAATGACGTCCACCTTCTCCACAGGGAGGCAGATGTCTTCTATGCGGCCTTTGAGAAAAGTGATTTTGTCCTCTAACTGGTTTGACCTGCAGGAAACAAAATATTCAAGTTTAACAAAACTTACAATCTTATCAAAATAGTTCCAGTTCTTCAACCCAAGGAGGTCCCACGTGGTTTCTACCCAAATCCTGACACATTTCATTAAGGGGGTGTTTGCTCAACTCTATCCTTGCTCTCTCTAACACAGAGACACACACACGCACCCACACAGCAGGGAAGACTTTCTGCCCTGTTTTCGAATGCACTGGGATGGAATTGCAGTGCGATAGAGTAAGTTCAGAGAGACAAACTCTGAACTCTAAATTGTCCATAGGTATAAATGTGAGTGTGAATGTTTGTTTGTCTGCCCTGCGATTGACTGGCAACCAGTCCGGTGTGTAACCCGCCTCCTGCCCAAAGTCAGCTGGGATAGGCTCCAGCATACCCTCGAACCTAATGAGGATAAGCGGTACAGAAAATGAACGAACTATATATACCACATATATATCAACTCAGTGGATTGCAGGGCTCCAGATAACCATTTTTACTCATTGCACCGTAGCCCAGTAAAAATACTAGGGGCGCAAACAGAAAATGTAGGGGTGCACACCAAAATAAACTTGAATTTCCTCTCTCTTTCAGTGTACTACTGATAAATACTCTACAATAAAGGGCAACTGTCTTGCTATCCACCTTGTTCCTGTCCTTAGCTTCTGGCAGGATTTAATGGCATCATAATCAATTATAGCTCTTATAGCACACACCCTTTTTCTTTCTTCATATTTTGGAGTTAATGTCAGTTAGTAAACCAGCTTATTTCTACATTACCGTCAACTACTGGGCTGAAGTGTGGAGCACAAGTTTGCCAGCAACAAAAAATATTTATCCAACCATTTTCTTCCGCTTATCCGAGGTCGGGTCGCGGGGGCAGCAACCTAGGCAGGGAAGCCCAGAGGTCCCTCTCCCCGGCCACTTCGTCTAGCTCTTCCCAGTGGATGCCGAGGCATTCCCAGGCCAGCTGAGAGACAGTCTCTCCAACGTGTCCTGGGTCTTCCCCAAGGCCTCCTACCGGTTGGAAGTGCCCTGAACACCTCCCCAGGAAGGCGTTTGGAAGGCATCCTAACCAGATGCCCGAGCCATCTCATCTGACTCCTCTCAATGCAGAGGAGCAGCGGTTCTATTCCGAGTCTCTCCCGGATGACAGTGCTTCTCACCCTATCTCTAAGGGAGAGCCCAGCCACCTTGCGGAGAAAACTCATTTCGGCCGCTTGTACCCGCGATCTTGTCCTTTCGGTCGCTACCCAAAGCTCATGACCATAGGGGAGTGTAGGAACGTAGATGGACCGGTAAATCAAGAGCTTTGCCTTTTGGCTCAGCTCTCTTTTCACCACGACAGATCGGTGCAAAGTCCGCATCACTGCAGACGCTGCACCAATCCGCCTGTCCATCCTTCCATCACTCGTGAACAAGACCCCGAGGTACCTAAACTCCTCCACTAGAGGCAAGACCTTATCCCCGACCCGGAGATGGCACTCTACACTTTCCCGGGTGAGAACCATGGACTCGGAGGTGCTGATTCTCATTCCAGCCGCTTCACACTCAGCTGCGAACCGATCTAGTGAGAGTTGAAGGTCACAGCTCTATGAAGCCAACAGGACCACATCTGCAAAAAGCAGAGACCGAATCCTGCGGCCACCAAGCTGAAACCCCTCAACGCCCTGGCTGCGCCTAGAAATTCTGTTCATGAAAGTAGTGAACAGAATCGGTGACAAAGGGCAGCCCTGGCGGAGTCCAACCCTCACTGAAAATGGGTCCGACTTATTGCCGGCAATGCGAACCAAACTCCGACACCTGTCATACAGGGAACAAACCGCCTGGATTAGGTGGTCCAATATCCCATACTCGCGGAGCACTCCCCACAGTATTCCCCAAGGAACACGGTCGAATCCCTTCTCCAAGTCCACAAAACATGTAGACTGGATGGGCAAACTCCCATGCACCCTCAAGGACCCTGCCGAGTATAGAGTTGGTCCACAGTTCCACGACCAGGACGAAAACCACACTGCTCCCCCTGAATCCAGAATTCGACTATCCGGCGGATCCTTCTCTCCAAAACCCCCGAATAAACCTTACCGGGAAGGCTGAGGAGTGTGATCCCACAATAGTTAGAACACACCCTCCGGTCCCCCTTCTTGAAAAGCGGGACCACCACCTCGGTCTGCCAGTCCAGGGGCACCGACACCGACATCCACGCAATGCTGCAGAGTTGTGTCAACCAAGACACGCCCACAGCATCCAGGGCCTTTAGGAACTCCGGGCGAATCTCATCCACCCCCGGGGCCTTGCCACCAAGGAGCTTTTTGACCACCTCGGTAACCTCAGCCCCAGAAATAGGAGAACCCGACAGAGTCCCCAGGCACTGCTTCCATGTTGGAAGGCGCGTCGGTGGGATTGAGGAGGTCTTTAAAGTATTCCATCCACCGGTCCACTACATCTCAAATCGAGTTCAGCAGCACAACGTCCCCACCATACACGGTGTTGACTGTGCACTGCTTCCTCCGCCGGATGGTGGTCCAGAATCTCTTTGAAGCCATCCAGAAGTCGTTCCATGGCCTCTTCGAACTCCTCCCATGTCCGGGTTTTTTCCTCAGCGACCGCCAGAGCTGCAGATCGCTTGACCTGTCAGCTGCCTTGGCCCAGTCCCAAGACGGCCTGATAGGACTCTTACTTCAGCTTGACGGCATCCCTCACTGCTGGTGTCCACCAACGGGTTCTGGGATTACCGCTATGACAGGCACCGACCACAACTCCGATCGGCCGCATCGACAATGGAGGAACGAAACATCGCCCACTCAGATTCTATGGCCGCTGCCTCCCTCAGAACATGGTCAAAGTTCTCCCAGAGGTGGGAGTTAAAACTCCTGACAGGAACCTCTGCCAGGCGTTCCCAGCAGACCCTCACAATGCGTTTGGGTCTGCCAGGTCTGACCGGCATCCTCCCCCACCATCGGAACCAACTCACCACCAGGTGGTAATCAGTTGACAGCTCCGCCCCTCTCCTCACCCGAGTGTCCAAAACATGTGGTCGCAAGTCCGACGACAACCACAAAGTCAATCATCAAACTGCGGCCCAGGGTGTCCAGGTGCCAAGTGCACCTGTGGACACCCTTATGCTTGAACATGGTGTTCGTTATAGACAATCCGTGACGAGCACAGAAGTCCAATAACAAGACACTCAGGGGGGCCGTTCCTCCCAATCACACCTCTCCAGGTTTCACTGTCGCTGCCAACATGATCGTTGAAGTCACCCAGCAGAACAAGGGAAACCCCTGAGGGGTGACTTCCACTAAGGACTCCAAAATGCGCGGGTATTCTGAACTGCCATTTAGCGCATAAGCGCACACAACAGTCAGGACCTGTCCCCCCGAAGGCGTAGGGAAACTACCCTCTCGTTTACTGGGTTAAACTCCAACGTGCAGGCTTGGAGCCGGGGGCGCAACAAGAATTGCCACCCCTGCTCGTCGCTTCTCATTGCCGGCAACACCAGAGTGGAATGAAGTCCGGCCCCTCTCGAGAGGACTGGTTCCAGAGCCCTTGCCGTGCGTTAAGGTGAGTCCGACTATATCTAGCCGGAATTTCTCCACCTCACGCACCAGCTCAGGCTCCTTTCCCGCCAGAGAGGTGACATTTGACGTACCGACAACTAGCTTCTGTAGCCGAGTATCGGACCGCCAAGGCCTCTGCCTCCGGACGCCACCCAACTCACTTTGCACCCGACCCCCTTAGCCCCTCCCACGAGTGGTGAGCTCATGGGAGAAAGAAAAATATTTAACATAAAATCAGTAAATCACCTTTGAGGGTTGCTAACTTCAGTAAAAATATATAAAGGACATTTTGATGGCAGTGCCAACAAACCCAACTTTTTTCTTTTGCATGGAACAAATGTACATTTGATACAAACCTTAATTTAATGCTTGTTTTTGTAATATTACACGTAAAATTAGTTGTTCAATAATTTACTATATAAAAGCATAAAATGAGTGTGCAGGTTTCTGATAGTACGTGTGTATCCAACTTCCAGCACTATTAAAGCTACTTCGACAAAAAGAAAGGAGGTAAGCTATTTGTGGTTTATGTGACTGCCAACATTTTTTATTTATACTTTATTTACAAAGCATATGTCCACTCAGTGTGCACATTATCTTTGCTATCTTGTGCTTATTAGATACAGACATCATGTCTGAACTGAAATATAATAAACACAAAATAAGTTTTAGCAGATATTTTTGGTGAGCTACTCAACTGATAAGATGGCAAACTACTGGTAGTTCGGTAGGTACATGTTAAGATCCTGTGATAGCATCACAATTTTAAAGCTGACACCCTACATGATTGTTAAACAATTTCCAACACATAACTACTGCTTTGAAGACAAGACCTAATTATAAAAAAAGTAACAACTTTTGTTCAGAATCAGCTACTACAACTATCAGCTGCTACACAATGCGCCACAGCTGAGCACAGTCAGACGCTGAGTGTGTTGGACGGGCATTGGATAAATGCTGGACTCTGTCCTGCCCATTGGATGCGCAGCATCTCTCAGAGTATGTATATAGGGCTGTGGCCTTGCCCGGACGCTCCGTTTCTGCATAATGACTGGATGATCTGTCTGAGGCGAAATATCTTCTTGATTGACAGTGAAATGAGCAGATCAGCAATATTGAAATATACATATTATTCAGTTGTTCTGACCTGATCTGGAGAGTTCACAGACCCCCAGTGACTTTGTTAAAGCAAACATAGGGTTAAAATATAGGGGAGAATTTCAAACACATTTATGATGTAGGATGTAGGTCGGAAAAAAATGCTTCCCCTCCTTGATTGACTAGCAGCCATCACTGGTTAGCTCATACCCTATGAATGTGACACCCATCGCAGCTTCCCTGTAGGGCAAAAACGGGCTCCAAACAAACCCCATTGCTTGTTTAAGACAAAATGTCACTGTGGTTTAAAAAAAAAAGTCACATTTGGACCTGAGACCAGGCAGAGACAAGGAGACGGTGGAGCCAGGCAAAATGGGTAAACAAAGATGCTAATAGTCCAAATGCATCACTGTGATGTGTGAGCGATCACACATGCTGGCATTAACAGGCTTAGACTGTGACAAGCTGCTGTCAATTGACTACACATTTCACAGACTATTTTTCATTCTCATGGTAATAAGGGACATTCTTTTTCAATGGAAAAACAGGATATTTTTATCTGGTCGCACATGCGCAAATAGATGAAAAAAAATCACTTGCAATTTCTCATTTTAGTCACAAAACACAACTATTTAGTCGCAGTCTGGAGCCCTACATCAGCATTGACAGATCTCAATTTTCGGCTAATTAGGGAGGTCAACTGGAAAAATGAACTGTAGGCCAACAGAGGTGTCAGAATGAGGCAGGAACTGTAGGATTACCAGTACGGCTTGAATGAACCCTCCCTTCAGTCCAGACATTCTGGGTATCAATCTCTGTGAATATTCCATTATCATGACACCGAATGTTACCAGGGACAGAACAATTACTCAGTGGCCAAGAGTGCATTTCTGTTGCAGTGATCTTATCTTGGACTGCCTTCCCCTTCTCTGCTCGTTGAGCTGCTATCACCTCCTTCCAGAGTCCAAGACAACCACCCGCCTCGCCAACAACCCCCAGCCTTCACACGAGGGAAACACTATAATCTCATTATTGGGGATAATTTAGAGGACAGTGTCAGGGCTCAAAGATGAGAGTCAGTATCTGTGCAGCCTTCTAAGGAAACATATGTGTAAGTGTGGGAGAAACAAAGGCTGTGTATTTTATCAGAGAGCAAGAACAAATGTTTTCAAATGTCTTTACAAAAATGATAATAAAGCAGGCTGTAAATATACTTTTTTTTTTAAACAAAAGCGTTCAAAGATATCTTCATATAATTGCAGTTGCACTTTAAAATATATGACAATGTAAAAATCTTCTCTAGCTGGACAATATAAAAAATATATTTAGTTTTATTAACTTTTTTAGTTTAGTTTTAACGGTTTAATGCAGGGGTGTGTCCCACGTACCATTTGTGGTCTAAAAATTAGACATTTTAATTTCACATAAAAAAATACTCTTTGCTCACTTGTAACAAAGCAGAGACCTAGGTTATTTTTTTATTATTTGTTTTTAATTGATTGTATGGATGTACAGTAATTCGGCATATCTATGCATTGTTGTTAGCATCTAATTAAGTAAAAAAGGTGAAGAATATCACTTCAATGCTTCATTCATATTTGTTAACATCCAATCTACGAAAGTGTCTTTGTCACAATATTGCATTACACTGACATCAGATGCTGCTGTGCTTCCAATACTACTTATGACAGGTAGCAAATAAACAGATTTTACTTTGTATTGACATACAAAAGTGGGTTACAACATATATACATAAATGCACACCCTTCCTTTATAACTAATAAAGGTTGATTTTCAAGCACCTATTTCACTTTGTGGTCACAAGCCACAGCATTTTATTGGACAATCCATCAATTCCAGCCATTAAAAAAACAAAAAAAAGTATCTAGACATTACCCATTAAGGAAGTGACTGAAGGAAGAAATTCAGCCTTTCATTTAAACTTCAGCTACGAAGAGAAGACAGGAGATGGATGCTCTCGCGCAACCAACAGAAGCCGCATTAATTACCATCCTGATATCAGCAGTAAGTGAAAAAAGTGGTATAAAGCCACAACCAGAGCAGAACCTGCTTGCCACGTGCGTTGCTTTGTGGGTGGAGCACAACGTTCACTGTTGGCGAACCTGCAATGCACCCTGCATGCCAACTCGTGCTCCCACAGCGAGTCAGTGGGCTGCAAAATTAAAATGTCCTATTCCTTCAGCAAACCCTGTTGTTTTGCTTATACAAAACACTTTGTAATGACGATAATAGCAGCCGTAAAGACTCTTAACTAAAAAAATGTTTCAGGCACAGTTGTGAAGGAGGACAAGCAAGTAGGTACATAGATGTAGTAGCAGAGCCGACTCCGGTGGAGGTAAATGGATTTGAGAACCCAAGCATATACTAGAGGACTAGAAATAACACCGCACCCTTAATAGAATACATAAAAGTTCCAGTGGGCGTCTTCTACATGTTTTATGTGCCCACGTGAAAGCTTGCACTATTCAGTCAGACCACAAGTGTAAATTATGTGTTTTAAGGCTAACTGACAAACACTCAGCGGGAAGGAAGCTCATGAACTGTACATAATGTATCTGCATGTCAACTGAGAGTTTAATATACACTACACATTTCTGTAACTGCAAAGGATAGTATGCTCAAGGAAAACCGACGTGTGCCGTGTATGAGCCTAGTTGACAAGTCTGCACTGCCCCTTACCCAGCATACATAGTGGGTCAGGGTTTTGCATGATTTCATAAAACATGGACCAATTACTACAATATAACCTCTCACTTCTTAATGATAACCTCTATGCTGCAGAAAAGAAATTAAACAGAGAGACTGGACTAAAACCTTCTTTACAGCAGTAACACTGACATGGTCATCCAACAGTAGTGCGAAAGACAGGTGAGAGCATGGTATGACACAAGAACGCAGTGAAATTAAATACCCTTCATGAAATTAAAAATTAACTACTGATTTTTGAACTCTAAAGTTAAAACATTAGTGTTCGGTTGTTTAAAATTGAAAACTGCTTTGAACATGTTTCATTTTTCGCAAATGCACTAAATTACAATATTTTAATTTGGAGGTAATGTCAAGTCATGTATAGAATAAAACAAATATTGATTTGCTTCTCAAACACAAACCTATAAAAGGAAAAATCAGAAGGTGATTATTTTGATGTGGTCTTCCTGATTTTTTTCCAGAGCTGTAACTGTGGTGTAAAGGGGAAGAGGACATACTGCATTAAATACTTGCTAATTAAGCCTTAAATGTTCTGTTTCTTCACATTTGATGTTTTCTATTAAAGAAGCTGAGAAACAATTGCACATGGTAGTTACAGCCATGCTAAAACCCTGTATTTAGTGGAAAAGCAACAGGGACACAAGCATTATTTTGGTTGCTTCGAAATGCCTTGTTCTTGTTTTCAATAAATAAATGCCATGAAATTTATATTTATATACGGTGACACCTAGGGCTTTAATTTTGTGGATGGCGCAGCATTGCGCATGCCACGCAGTGGTAATTTAGTCTGGCATAACAGTGCGCAGCAAATTTGGTAATTTGGTAGATCAAGGCACACCGCAATGAGTTGGGCAGCGCAGCAGATGGAGGTGCCGACTGATTCAGCCTGGCGTAGTGACAATTTCATGCCAAAAGGCTTCGCCGATGGTGCGCTGAAAGCTCGCCAGCTCCAACTGGTCTACTCTCGGTGTAAGGCGAAGCGCAGCCGTTCTAGTGATAATTTGGCATTTTTGTTTATTCATACTATATATGCATATCATATTACAAATATAGGTTACTAAATACAAGTGTCTTTATTAGTGTGGAAAAACCTTACCTGTAACACCAACCTCAACACCACCAAAACCCTCACTTACAAAATTGCAAAATGCGCCCATTGGCGAGGCGCAGGCAAAGGTGCGCCTGGTCTACGAAATTAGAGCCCCTAGTGTCAGACAATGGAACTGTGTTGCAGTTCAAAAGAAACCATGCACAATGCTAAGTCACATTTTTTAGGAAATTTATCTTGACATGTCACTGTGTGTTACCTGACAATGTCCATGGCCTGGTAGATGATATCTGATTGGTCAACAGCAATGACCTTCTTGGCTCCAGCCCTGGCAGCAAACATTGATAGTATGCCGGTCCCACAACCCACATCTAGGACGACCTTTAGGAGGAAAAGAGGATAAGGCAAAATCAAGTTTGAATAAAACATTTGTATGTTAAGAGTAATGAAGGAGAGTCATTCAGGGCTGCATCGGTGGGATGCCACAAACATGTCAAAGTCTAAATACAAGTGTGTATGTAATGTTTGACTATGTATGCATGATCTGAGGATACACCTCCAATTTTGTCTGTGTTTTAATTTGGGAGTCTCATAAGATCTTGCAAAAAAAGTCTCATGGGCAAAAGGTTGGGGGTAATCAATTCATCACAATAAATGAAAATAAACTAAATCATTTTGCTGCCCGCAATACAGTATTTTGCCATGCGCATGTGCATCTGTTTTCCTCATCTCTCGCCTCCAAACAGGCAGGCAGGCAGAGAGTTCATGCTGTGCATTGCTTTCAGCACCTTGACACATTTGCGCCATACAAAAACACCATAAACCGAGTCAGTCATAGTCTTTTTGTCCCAGTGGGTGGAGGCGGGGCAGTTAGTGTAAGCACAGAGGGTAGAAGAGTGTAACTTTAACTTAGAAATTAAATTAGTAGATTGCGATATATTGTCAAATATCCTTTATGTTTTCATTGTACTCTTCTTAAAAGTAATATTAAAATCTAGACCGTGTCTCATTCTCGTAGTTTTAATAGATGGACAGAACATGCTCCGCTCAAAGACTGCTACAAAAGTCAAGGTGAGAGATACATAAAACGTGTGCTGTTTTATCAGGATTTGGGTGGCAAACTGAGCCAGATAAGGTACGGCAGGAAGAAAGATGCAACATGGTCAGAGAATGATTGTTGGTCATCAATCACTCAGCTTTTTCAGAACCTTGCAAATGGAGAGATGCTCGTGTTGACATTATTTGCAGATGGAGTAAGCAGAAGGACCAGAAACTACATAAAGGTTAATGAAATGGACGGCAAAGGGTGAAAAGGGTCAGAGCTATCTATGTGTTCGTTATTCTGAGGGAGTACAAGACCCGATTGAAAAAGCACAATTCATACCCAAAGCAGTATTATCGGGTGAACCTGGTGGCTGGTTGAGTTACACCCAAATCTTGATGACTTGAAAAATAACACTGACTCATGCCAAAACTATGACCAACTATGAGTGTCTCCTTTTCTTTATGCTCCACGCTGTCCATGCATTATGTTGTCGATACATTCAAGCGCCTTACGTAATTCAGGCTTAGCTGGGTGTTAGGCGAATAGACATTCAGACACAAACTGAATGCAACAAAATTTGGGCTGTCAAAAGGAAGCGTCCGTTAACTGCAATTTTTTTGATGCGCAATGAACGTGCACATGTCCTGTTTGACCCTCGGCCCACACCGTAGTTTGTGTGGAGCTAGGAGCGGAACCAAATATTGAGCAGAATTGGGCAAAGTAAAAAGTATTTTGAATGGCAAATTAGCGTCAAAGCCCTGGCAGATGGCGCTCTCAAGACCAAAGTTAATTCTGTCGCTGTGACTTGAGTTGTCATGAAGTACACCTCTGACGTTACTGGCGCACTGCAGGTATTGTTTAATTGTCACGAGTGTCCCAACTAAAGAGTTTTTCAGATGCCAGCGGTCTCTCATTTTGCTTTGAGCTTCCATTGACACTGGCATAGTGATCGTACGTACATTATGGCGATCTGATAAGGGGGGTTGCTGGCTTTTTTTTTCTTTTTAAGCCAAGCTGGCTAGCTGGGTGAGCAACCTGCCGTGGCCAAGGAAGGTGCATTGTGGGTGGACACGCTCTGAGAAGCCTCACTGGAGCAATGGGAAAACCAGAGTAAATAGCAAGTGTATACAGGGGCATTGAAAAGTAACTCCCAATTTTGAAGTAATTTAATCCTTACAAATAAGCTAATATGATAAGCGTATGGAGCATTATTTAAATTTCAATACGGGTGCCAGCATTTGCCACCTGAGATCAGAGACTGGGATCAACTCATTTCACGGGGGAATCTTGTGGGATGGACGACATAACTTCTTGTATCAATTTCGATATGACAAGAAAAGAAGAGCAAAGAGTCCATTCCCACATATCATGGAAAATACACAAAATATTTTGAAAAGGTTACAATGATCTGAAAAAGTGTTTTAAAAAAGGAAATTACTTTTCAATCACAATATAGCTAGCAAGCGCAGAGTTAGCCAGCATGAAACGTCTTAGGATTCATTTCAAGAAGGGTGCAAAACAAAACCTGAGCAGCCAAACCAACAGAGGCCAGTATGGTAACTTTTCTGCTTTGTTACTTGGAAATGAAAGCGTTGAAAAGCCTATGTATGGGATTGTTTATTTTTTCAGGCTAAAACAGCATTCCTATTGCACTGATGTAAACAAATACTCTATTTACTTATCTGTGCTTGGAAGAGATGTGTCACTATTTAAGGGGATTTGCACTAGATACAGTATTTATCTTGTATTATTGATGGTGGCATAGAAGATGGATGATTGCGTTTTTTCCATTGTTATATAGATGCTGCTTGTCATTGCATACACTATACAACAAAACTTAGTTTCCAAATTAGTTCGTTCCAAATACGTATGAAATAGATAAAATATAGAATGTAAAATATTGAATGTAATATATCCATCAAACAACAAGATTCATCAATCAGCAAGTCTTTTTTGGTCTGCATGTATATAGATACATTTGACATGTTCTGTTTAGTTTCGCCAGTGCCGTACAGCATGCTCGGGAATATGATGTGCTCTTTCAGAAATTATAAAACGCTGTAAATTCAAACCGTATCGTTTGTATACTGAATCGAACTGTTTGTAAAATATATCGCTTTTGAATCACATCGTAACCTGTCTAGATTTGAATGGAATCGTTTATCACAAAAATGTACAGAAATGTAAGTCCCTACTCATTACAGCTGAGGTACGCAACATGGTGTCTGCCAGCTTCTGGTCACCTGGCGGGAGCCAACGCAGAGTTGCCTGCAGAGCCCCAAATAGTCAACATTCAAAAGGGGGGATGAAATCAAATGTACTTTATATAGCTTTCATATGGTTTCTTAATGGTTGCATGCATAAAAGGCAATTTGTTCCAAACACCTTTGCTGACCTAAAAATCGGATTCCTTAACATGTCACTGCTGTTGACATCCTACTCACATCTATTTGGGGACTTCTGGGGGGACAATTAATTTGATTATCTATGCCACCACTGGTGTTAAACGGCTGACACCAGCTGTAGTGAGCATACACTCATCTGTACGTAACACTTAGTGTCGCTATTTGAGGCAGCTGTGTCGCAGGTATCCTGCAGCCCTTACGGCCTGACATAGGGCTGCATGCAGTGCTGACAACAACATTACGGTGTTCAGCCACATTTTTGTGCACTCGACTAAACAATATTTGCAGTACAATAATAAGAAAAATCCTGCTTTGTTTTCAATCTCCTCCTGAAGAAGGTGATGCCTTCCTCTCTGCCAAATGCGCCACTCTGGCAGGGATAATGTACATTCCTGTCTTTGCGACCTGCCTCCCACTCCTACATGCTCATCCCAGTGCTAACCAGCAGCCATCCAATTAATAGATGGCCATGATAAAGACCACCGCTTCCTGGGACTATCGGCGATGAAAACGGGTTATTTGTTTATGTTTTGTTAGTTGAAGCCTGTGTTTACTATCAACGCACTGCAGTCGGCATTGAGCGTGCTAATAAAGTCAGTGTTTTAAATCATGACTACAAAATGTCTTACCTGGAACATGCACACCATTTTCCGTGAAACGCCACATAGTCCATTAAACAATGTACAATGTCTCAAGCGCATACTGCAACTAAAAATATAAAGACTTGCAGTAGAACATGTGAAAGTGTATACCAGGGGTCTTCAATTAAAATTTCTCACAGCCAAACAGACAAGCTCATCAAACAGACTAGCGTATATGAAAATCGAAAGTAATGAAACCCTGCACCTCACCCAATTATCTTCCCCTCTAAATTGCATTTAAAAGACAGCAGGACCAAGTGTCACATACTGTATATAATACAAAAGGTTTGACTGTACATACAATGATCTCTGAAAAAGTAACAGTAAATCACAATTTAGTAGGTGTCACTGCTGCAACAGTACAGCCTCTGAATGTTTTACATTTTCTTATTGTTGTAGCTGACATTGGAATTTGCCTGAATTTGTCACACAATTCCTCTTTGAATAAGATCTTAGCAGGAGTCTGCGATCACAATTCTCGTCAGGGAAAGATGTTTTGTTTTGCTCCAATATCCACTCGATCCTTAGTGAGGCACACTACTCATTTGCACGTTGCTGTGCTACAAATCAATGTGTATGATTCTCGTTGTCATATTTTTCCCGTGCTCTGCATTCTGAAGTTAATGCAACATTACACCGTGCCTTGCCATGACACTATGGTTCACTTCTCGGCAAATAAACTATTTCATTTTATTTTGAGTGATGTCATGTAAAAGGTCATCACAGGGTCAGATCCAGGGTCCACCATTTGGTGATGGCTGGTATATACAGTGGTGTGAAAAAGTGTTTTCCTACTTCCCGATTTCTTATGTTTCTGCATGTTTGCCACACTTAAATATTTCAGATCATTAAACAAATTCAAATATTAGTCAATGACACCTGAACACAAAATGCAGTTTTTAATTGAAAAGTTTTATCATTAAGGGTGAAATAAAATCCAAACCTACATGGCCCTGTGTGGAAAAGTGATTGCCGCTTAAACCTAATGACTGGTGTGGCCAACCTCAGCAGCAACATCTGCAACAAAGCATTTGCAATAACTTGCAATCAGTCTTACAGCAGTGTGGAAGAATTTTGGCCCACTCATCTTTTCAGAAGTATGTATACATGTGTGTGTGTGCGTGTACACACACAAACACGCGTACACACACACACACACACACACGTGTGCGTGTATATATATGTCTGACCAATGTTTCAGATAATCAAAGAAATATAAATATTAAAGTGTGAAACATGCAATAAAATGAATCAGGAGAGGGTAAACACTTTTTCAGAGCACTGCGAGGTTTCCACCACATGTTAGTTATTGTGGCGGTGCGCAGCTACAAATTAAAATCACACCCTCAAAAGGAGTGTTTTTTTTTTCTAACTTTACAGCAGTAAGTAATGGATATACATCCTATACAGATTTATATTTACACATATGTTTACCACAATTAGTTTGAAAACAATTTAAAATAATATAAAAATGTTTCACTGCAATTTATTTTGAAAAGCCTGCACTGGAATTGCCTGTCTGCCTTGCTGAAACTTGTTGACATGTTTCAAGGTACGTGACACATATTGAGTTGACTTTCTCTTTACTTTTTAATTATCAGAACAAATTGCAGCCCGGAAAATGTGAAGCCAATTGAAGACGGCTTGTTACATGCTAAATCGATCTATGCCAGCAGAGTGATCACTAACGCTTCAATTTTATTCCACTTTCTGCATCTTTGCACACACATGGTGCTTGGCTGGCGGCATCTAGATAGCTTGTTTTTGTCAAGCTACAAGTGGCTATTTACGTTCATTGGATACATCAATCATCATCACAACTTATTTTTAAAGTGTCACTTAATCTTGCACTCATTATCATAATAATGGCTTGTCTTCAAACCACTACTAGTGTCAAAGTTGTTCAATAGAAACAGTGTGCCCAGCTTTAAGACGGTGATGCTTTCACGGGGGTTTCCAACAGGTAGCTCGTAAACTAGCAGTAGCTCACCTGTTGAGTAATTATTATCATAAGTGTTCTTTTCAAACAGGATGCATGTATTTGATGACAAATGAACACACTGAGTGGTGATATGCTTTGTAAATAAAGTGCATTTTAAATGTTGGCAAGCACAAACAACTCCTTTCTTTTGGTCAAAGTAGATTAATAGATGAATAGTGAGGTGATAGTGCTGCAAACTGGATACACCTCTGCCATCATAACAGGACACATTTCAATTATGATTTTGTTAATTGTCTTATTTTGACCTAAATATATATTTTAATTAATTTCCGATGTACTTGTATTACTTTAAAAACAGGTATCCAATTACATTTAGGTTTGTGTCAAATAGTACTTTTGTTCTAGTCACATTGTACTATTGGACTAAATACATCAGGTAAAAGGAGGCTCAACATTTTAGACTCACTTTGTATGCTCTCAGCAACTCTGAAATTAAATTAATGTTTTGCAATGTTCAAAGTTCATGTTCTGCTGGTTGTTAAAAAATAAATAAGTTGTAAAAAATTGCTATTTGTCATAAAAACAGCAACAGCAGTCCCTTGCAGCCCACCAGCACAGCTTCAAAAAATTCCTAGGGGAAAACCTGCCCTGTATGTATTAATGCGTATGTTGAGTTGACTCACCTTGTCTCGGAACACTTCAGGGTTACTATACATGAAGTCGCGGTAATTCTCAGTTCGCACTTTATCCTGTGAAAAGGACATGACAAATGAAGTACAGTATACAACTTCCAAACTGTCTTACATGAAACAGCAAGGGAGAAAATAATGGTCATGTGACGGTGAAAATTTAAGCATCTATATTTGAAAGACAAATATTTAAGATAAAGAGGTGGTGAATACAACCATATGTTTTTGCTTTATTACAGAATATATACAAACAATCTTACTGTACACTAAATTTGTAATTCATGGTGGCCGAGTAGTAGAGAAGATTTGCACCAGTCATTTCAAACTAATGCAAAACTAGAGCAAAAACGCCAACATGTAGGTCACCAATGTGTGTCCTGTGTCTGAATGACCAGAAGTGTGATACTTTTTTTTGTTTGCTAATTGTCCTTCTTTTACTCTTGTACTACATGTACTTGTCCAGTGTCTGCAGTACAAAATAAGACACTGGCTAAAATGGTACATTTACAGAAATATTTCCCATGTGCACTGTCCCTGTCGCTTTAAACCATTGAATAACTCAAATAAAATGTTCTACCAGCTTTTTGATCTAATTTTACTGCATCGATTTCTGGTGCAACGTGGGGGCTTGGTCGAGCTAACAAATGTTGCACAACAAATGATAAAATGATACCCTATTTGTGTTGGGCATTTAATTTCCTTTCAAAACAACTCTTACACAACACACTTAACTAAAGCCCTCTATCTGCAAATAGCCTTAGCTATTTATTACTAATTGGTATCCATCTATACAAGTGGGGGACAATTTAAAGTTGTGCAAATTAAAGCAAACACCACACCTTGTTCTCCCTACTTTCTCCCAATCAGACAGCAGCATACATCGTGCGTCGAAGGTGAGCTGCATCAGCTTGATGCAAACCCGACACAAAACGTAATAGTACTATGGTCCAATCAGGCCTCCCAATAGGATTTGTGGAAGTACTGCAGTAACACACATGCGAGCACACACACACACACACCGCTACATAAACCCTCCTCGCTGACACTCCAGCGCTTAAGTAGTGAATACATTCATTTGTATTAAGCTGGAGAGTTGATGTTCACATAGGAACTTATTGCGGACTTATCACTTTTGACAAAATGTCTTATCAGCATGAATATGCGCGTACTGAATGATCATTTGCGGTACACTAGCTTTTTAGCCAAGACGGCCAATGCGTTGAGCTCTGTTGCAGGGAAATGCCTCAAAATTCAGAAAATGACCTTTGCAGAAAGTCCCCGTGTGTGTGTGAGATTGCAGCTCAAACCTTCAGCATCTCCTCATGGATGCCATAATGGCCATAGGAGCTGAAGTAGGCTTCCTCCTCATCATCCTGAAGCTCCGCTACACTTCCCATGTTAGCGGCTCTTCTGGTTTCCACATTCAGCACCAGACCCTGAGCCAGCAGCCTTTAAAGAATGTGAGATAGATTTGCAGCTAACATTTCATATATTGGGACACCAGAAAAAAGCAGTGACCAGAAAGCACACCCAACCTTTATAGCATACAGGACATAGCAGTAAATGGAGCAGATGAAAGGCATTTATCTTTCTGGCGCACTTTTCATTCAACCACCTCCTCCCTCCCCTAACTCTCGCTTTCTGTAAATTTCCCTAACTGCCTCTCTTCCGGACACCCTCCTCACTTTAACCTCTGTGCTGCAGTGGAATTTTCCCATCCACTTTTTTATATTTCCCCTTCTTCTAAAACTTCTTTCCACATGGCAGTGTTTGTTATGGTTTCAGCAATACTGTGTTCCCTCTGCTGGTGAAAAAACAGTATTACAGAGGTTCTCAGCAAAGTCCATACAAAGGCAGTGTGAAAGCGTACAAAGATACCAGAGAAAACCCAAACCCCTCTCTGTAAGATTGTAAATAAATAACCTAACAGCATGACCTTGTTGTACTCATAGGTTTGAATGAGACACAAAGATGACTGACTTAAGTTTATGCAAGTCTTCCACTGCTCGAGCCAGAGCCTCTTCTGAGCGATGGGCTCTCTCCTCAGCAGCATTTGCTCTTTGCAATATTGCATAGTGGGGCTGCACTCCCAATGGCTCGCATGTTGACAGACCCTCCCTTTGCTGACCACACAGCTCCTCTGCGTCTACAAAGAAAAAAAAAAAAAAAGTACTTTAAATGTTTTGCTTTTTATGTTCACTTTCTGTAAATGTGCCATGACCAATTATGAAAAAAATTGACGATTACGTCAAAGCCTGCAACCCCTTGACTTGTTGGGAAACACTGGATCGTGCCAACTATATTTTGCTTTGTTTAAAAATGTAGATACATAGCATATCAGTTCTGTATGGTCTGAAAATGAACAAAGCACCTAACCCTATGAAAAAATAAATCCATATGCATCTGCAAGTAAATCATCATCTTAGGCACCACAAACACCAATTCATCAGTTAAGAATCCTGCAAAAGAAATGCATTGCCACATATCCTCTCTGTTCCACAACGCCCTTTTTCTCAAAAGGCAGATATGTGTCTTGACTGGACAGACAAACAGAAGTCAATCCTACCAGTTTGGAGTAGAGGGTCATCCTGTATTACGGGCCGCAGGAAGTCTTCACTCTCCCAAGGTGAAGGAACATCTGGCAGCCCCATCAGGTGTGATGGTTCACATTTCTGTAGATACATTTGTTATCACAACACAGAAGTGTCTGCAACTGAGCAATTTACTCTCTCACCGTTGCGCGTATAAAGTTGATCAGCTTTATGTAACTGTAGTCATCTACATCTAGGAGAGATTATTAATAAGGTTATCTCCCACTGGTTACCAATATTGCAGTGTGTACGTACTGTGTTTTTTTATCACATCGACAAGGTTGACATGGTGTTCAACTGTGCAATGCTGCAGGGTGTCAGTCACCGAATTCAGCAATCTGGGAGAAAAATAAATCATGACGCTCAACAAATAACATTCCCAAATAGGCTTCAAAGATAGACACAATGAGGGGGTTCCTAAAAATGAATACTGGCCACTACCAGTTGTCTCTTCGTATCTTGATGCGATTGTTATATTTATTATTGATCAAATGATAACTTTTATTGAAACCTTTATTTAGCTTGGAGATGGATAACATTTATTTAGCAATCAAAAATATTCTGTAAACTACCGTATGTAATTACTGAATGACACCGCACATGGTACTTTACATGGCATTATATAGCAAACTCCTTTCCTGTTTTCCTGTCACCATTGAGAGAATATGATAACGACTTCACCATCGCTACGGAATTCCAAGGTGGTATAATGGCTTAAGGTTCTACCAATGCAGAGGACCGGTGTTCAATCTTAGGTTATCTGTCATTTTAAACTAAAAATATATTACTGAACAATTTGTTTCCCATGTATTCATATTACTCCAAAGCATGCATCTAAACAAAACTCAAGTCTTCGAATAGTCTAAAAAAATAGCTATTAAAGGGTCAATTTAGGTCCTAGACATGTGTTGACCTCAGCTGCCCTGGGAGGCCCAGTGTCATTTTTTTACATTGGCATTAAATACCTGGCAGCCTCCCTGACCAAATCTATATTCAGATCTGTACCGTAACCTAAGGTGTTAAGGAAGTTCATTCATCCTTGACTGAGCGGTAGGCGGGGTACACCCTGGACTGGTCGCCAGTCAATCAGGGCTGACAATTTAGAGTCGCCAATTAACCTAACATACATGTTTTTGGAATGTGGGATGAAACCGGAGCACCCGAAAAAAACTCCACACACAGATGTCCAACGGAGATTCAAACAAGCTACCCACTCATCTACCGTGGAGCTGCATTAAGGAAATTCATCTGTTGAAATGTGTGACCCACAGAATATTCATTCATTCATTTTCTATGCCGCTTATCCTCGTTAGGGACGCGGGTATGCTGGAGCCAATCCCAGCTGGCTTTGGGCGAGAGGCAGGGTACACCCTGGACTGATCGCTAGTCAATCGCAGGGCACATACAGTGGTGTGAAAAACTTTACTCTTTAGCATGTTTGTCACACAAAATGTTTCTCAAACACATCTTAATATTAGTCAAAGATAACACAAGTAAACACAAAATGCAGTTTTGAAATGAATGGTTTTATTATTTAGGGAGAAAAAAAATCCAAACCCACATAGCCCTGTGTGAAAAAGTAATTGCCCCTGCACCTAATAACTGGTTGGGCCACCCTTAGCAGCAATAACTGCAATCAAACGTTTGCCATAACTTACAACAAGTCAAGATAATGGCTCTCACTGTGGTTCACATGAGTCCCAAAGCTTTAGAAATGGCTTTATAACCTTTACCAGACTGATAGATCTCAATTACTTTTCTCATTTGTTCCTGAATTTCTTTGGACCTTGGCATGATGTCTAGCTTTTGAGGCGCTTTTGGTCTACTTCTGTGTCAGGTAGCTCCTGTTTAAGTGATTTCTTGATTGAAACAGGCGTGGCAGTAATCAGGCCTGGGGGTGGCTACAGAAGTTCAACTCAGGTATGATAAACGTTCTCCACACAGGGCCATGTAGATTGAGTTTTTTCCCCCTTCCTTGATAACGTAAACCTTAATTTAAAAACTGCATTTTGTGTTCAATTATGTTATCTTTGATTGACAGTTAACTTTTTTTATGAGCAGAAACATTTAAGTGTGACAAACATGCAAAAGAATAAAAGGTCAGGAAGGGCCACTGTATAGACAAACATTCAGTCACATTCATACTCTAATGGACAATTTAGAGTCGCCAATTAACCTAACATGCATGTTTTTGGAATGTGGGAGGAAACCAAATTTGCAAAGTCTACCATACAAACTGTTACGTAGTAAGTAAGTTTTTTTTTAAGCCTGAAACACAAATCTGCCTGTGTCATTAATTTGGTACAAATATGAGCGTGCTTGACATTTCAATTCTTGTTTTCTCCAAAGTGTGACACAGGTATAATAACTCATTTTGCAAAAAAGATAAGTTATATTAACAAATGTTTGTTTGGTAAGGGTTAAGGAGCCCTCCTCACCTGTCACAAAACAAACAGGTAATGTGCTGATTGTCTTCCTCTAGCCACTGCTCTTCGTCGTCAACGGAGTAGTCATCATCGTCCGAGAGCTCAGGCATGTCCTCAACATCAGCAGAAGGATCTGTTCAAGCCAAACTCCGCAGTTAGAGAGCAGGCGGTCAAACGGTTAACGTAAGCTGTTCCATGTAACGTAGCCAGTAACACTAAACGACACGTTAGCTTCATGTGCTTTAAGGTTGATCACAAGGGGAAAATGCAATTTTTGATGTCTTATCTTCTCTTATTCTGGTTATCCAGTGTTGAATGGACTCACGTGCGTCTGCGCATTCCGCCATGATGCCGCCTTGTTTTCCGATTACTTCCTGGTGACGTTGATGACGTACTAGGTACGTATGAGTGGTAGTTTCAAAACATTACCACAAGAAGTCGCTAAAACACAAGAAACCACACTTGCCAGAGAACCATGTATTTCCATGTTCTAGTATCGCAGCTTTAATTCCCAAATACTTTACTCAGCGGCTCAATAAGACACAAAAAGGGAAAATAATTTGACTTTCCAAAAAACAGAAACGGAACTGTCCAAACAAATGCTGACTTAAATCATACATGTTCTCATTTATTCATTAAATACCATTTAAAAACACAAAATGAGCACCAAGAATTTGTGTGGTTGATTAAAAGATAAAAAAATAAATAGATTAAAAATAGGTGTCCGTTGGGGGGGGGGACTAAAATAGTCTTGGATGGCTGATCTTGTACTTAAAAGGTCATTCATCCATTTTCCATGACCAATTGTCTTCGTTCGGCTTGCAGGTGACTATGGCGAATGGTCTTATCATTAAAAAAGCACCTATATGTAAAAAGTGGTTTACTTCAAAAGCAGGAGACTGACACTTATAAACCAGTCCCCTTACATTTCAGCCCAATAAAAGGTCACTCAAATGCTGTTAAAATAGCCGGAGCATGAACAACACCGCTGGTTCCAAAACTATCCTGTACACTATGTGAAAACCAGCAAAGGTCATTTAAAAAAGTCAGACAAAAATTAGGACCGAGTTCACAAGTAACAGCGTTGCCATTGCCATTTGTTGGCAGTCGTAACCAGACATAACCTGATCAACAGCACCGACAGAGTCTTCTTCATTTTGCTCTGGGGCAGAATCTAGATGCAGTTCAGGTTGAAAAGGAGAGTCTGTTGATGGAGGTAGAATAGGCTGTGTGCGCGTAAAATAAGGTGTAGTGTTCATCTTTCCAGAGGTTGAAGGGACAACGGTTGCGTAAGCAGTCGCACTGACAAAAGAAGGCCTTGGTGTCTGCTCTGCATCATGAGTCGCCATCTTCGCCCTCCTTGAAGGATGGATTCGAGTAGCGGGATACAAAAGTCTTTGGAAAGGTTTATACTTGCCTTGCACTCTGACTTGCTTGACTTCTGTTGGAGGACGCCAACTGACGGGCTGGCTTCCTATTGAGTAGTCATCAAGAGTTGATGAATTATAGCGTTGCTCGCTTTGGGTCGGGAAACTTCTTTCTGAGAACTTTCCAGTTGCAGAACCAGTGTTGGCTTGCCTTCTGTCAAAACCGGGCCGGATGCGGCGAACTTGGGCGTAACCTTTGCCTTCCGACATCCCATCACTGATGAAAACCCGGCTTTGAGGAGACATCGGATTGCCTCCAGATTCCCCCTGAACTCCAGACCCCACCTTGGTGCGGACATGAAGTGGCCTGATGTTTGAATGAGATGCACTGCTGTGTGAATAAACACCTACTGGAGCTTCCTGCTTTTGAGAACGTAAAAGATTTGCAGAGCTGGCGTTGCCCTTGAGGGGCACTCCACCTGGCGACATTAAAGAACCCGCTCCAGTGAACTTGCCATCAGAAAATGAGACTTGTTTGTGTGAAGGTCGGTTTTGACCTATACCCGATTGGGACGAGCTAAAGCTAGATAGAAAAGGTTTCATTGGGCCTTTTGGAACGTTCTCAGACTGTATGCCAGGACGGTATGCGTGAGGATTAAGACTTCTTGATCCTCCTTTAGCAGGGTATATTTTGCCCCTTCGCTGTTGTCCCAAAGGTGGCTTCCTTGTAGTCAGTCTGGAAGGTTGAGGCCATCTTTTATGGTCAGCACTATCACTGGGGAAGCCCACATCGCCTTGTCTTGCCTGGATGTGCCGCATGTCACCTACACAAACACAACAATGACACAAACTATTTCAGCTAAATCCTAAACTGCTAATTCATACCATCAATTGTTACCTTTTTGTGTCATCCCACTGTTCACCTGACCAACTATGAAAAACCACAAACAGAACACAAACAGCCTGCAGAATGAAAGCATAGTTAGCAATGAATCCTAGTAAAACACGCTTAATGTTATAAGATCAGATACCTCATATAATCTGTGAAAGTCATTTTTATGTAGTGTCAGCAGTGCTGCAGCAACAGTGCCAAGTGGCCACATTTAAACCGCTGTTTGGAAACTCCCTCAACTGTTCTTCATTTGTACTGATTGCTTTGGTTACTGTGGTAACCACCTTCCATGCAAGGATTGAAGGTCTTTGCAGGTATAAAAAAATCTCCAACAAACTGTGAGACTATTTGTACCTGTGTTATTTGCTTGGAGTAGACAGAAAGAGCATGTATTTCAGCTTCTGTTTCTGTTAGTGATGCAACTTCATTGCTTCATTGACAAAAATAAAATATGTCAAACACAACATCAACAGCCCAATAAAAATTATTTATTAGATTCTTAGGGAAAATGAGAATAGATTCTAAACAACAAAGGCTGTCCTCCAAAAAAACGTAACCATCCTGTAGGACAGTGGTGTCCAAAGTGCAGCCCCGGTGCCATTTTGAGCACACGGGTTTATTTTTACTTATCTGAACGTTGTACACAAATGTTTTGGGCCAAATTGACAAGACAAAGTTGTTGGACTCAACGTATTGTGAACTACAAAGGAGTGTTTTTAGTGTGTTTAATTTTTTTTTTTTAAGTTTTTTTGATGTATTTTTGTTGCATGTGGCACTTCATGGAAAAACCCCTGCTGTGTGACAATTCCTCATATATTTGAATTTCACAACAAATTCGTTCAGACCGTATGTTCCTGTGTCAGCTTCCAAGTGCAAGATGAAAAATATTGCTGTAGTACACTACCTGGCCCAGAAAAAAAAGTTGCCACCAAAAAAAAGGTGTACATGTACTCTAATATTTGTTTGGAGCGCCTTTAGCTTTGATTACGGCAAACATTTATTGTGGAATTGTTTCCATAATGTTTTATTATTTCCATAATTACTGCAATGTCACAATATTCATTTCCATCCAGTGTTGCATTCATTTTTCACTTCATCATCATCATGCTTTGATGATGGTAGAGTCTGACCGCTGCGCAAAGCCTTCTCCAGCACATCCAAAAGATTCTCAAGGGGGTTAAGGTCTGGACTCCATGTGTAAAAATGAAAGAGAAAATGCATTGATGGAATAACCTGGTCATTCAGTGCTGAACCTAGACCTGACCAACTGCAGCAACCTTGTACCTGTTTGCTTAGTTCAATCCAGGACAGTGTATTTGACCGACGTTTCAAAGCTCAAACCCCCTCGAACCCTCTCAGAGTCTTAGCATGGCAAATACAAGGTCTTTATTCGCATGCACACACACAGCAAAGTCAAACAGAAGTTGAGTGCACTTTCATTGGCGTTCATCTCCTGCACCCATTTTCTTTACCACGGCTAAGCTGGAGCCTCTTCCAAATGACTTCAGAGGTGTGTAAAGTTTATACAATGTGTGCATTTAGGCCACTAAATCTGAAATGAGTTGCATATTTCGAAATGTTTAAAATGCAAAAGAAAACCTCTTGTCCTTGCGATTGTATGCCTTTACAAACCTAAAATATAATCACATTGCATTTTTTTTCTTCCATTTATTTTTATGAACATTTGACAGGACTCCTTATGTCAACTTGGCAAACCTTGCAGCAAATGAGTTAAACATTGAGTCACAAGAGGGCGCTAAGTACATAAGAGACTCGCGTTCTGAGGATATGCTTTTTTTTTATTCATATAAAAATTCATTCCAAGTGCCAAACACTGTGCCAAGAGAAATATTATAAAGTCAACTGTTATTTACATGATGCGTCATACAAAATTCGGATCACCAAATAATTAAAAGTAACGTTTAAAGCAATAAACTGACCCACATTTTTATATTTCATCAATGCATAATTAAATACGTATCAATTCTAAGCATGGAAAAATTGCAAAGGTTAAGGCAGTGGTTCACAATTTATGTAGCGTGAACAATGTGGGTCTACATCCCTCTGCTTTCCATATTTCACAGCAGAAAACACAAATGTGTTACAGCAGAGAAAAATAAAAGTTACATTGCTTTGACATGAAGCTGTGCTGACTGAGCAGAATGTCACCAAGTGAATTAACACCAGCTGGATACTCTTAATGTAACTAATCCCACCTGAGAGTTACTTCTCATCACTTTTTCCCCAGAGTGCTGATGGCTTTGTTCTCCAGGATCTCAGCCTTCTGCTCGGCTTGAAGCAGAGTATTTGACACCATCGCTTTGGCCACTGTTCGGATCGGGACGGACATAGATGTAGAGCAAACTGCAGATACGACACCAAAGAACTTTCTGGCCAGCCATTCGCCCGGACGACTCTCTTGCCGGTCCACCAGCAAAACCCTGTTAGAAGCAACAAGTAGAGAAGCGACGGCACTTTTAGGAAAGGCCTGTGATAACATGACGATGTTTCCCAGACAGGTAAATTCCAGACAGGTAAATTCCAGTGTCACATAGTGTTGTACAATCCCAATCACACAGTAGCATAATTAGCCTGATTACCTCCCTTTTCTATGCCGCTTATCCTACAGCTTTGGGATTTCCATCCAACCATCCATTTTCTATGCCGCTTATCCTCATTTGGGTCACGGGGATGCTGGAGCGTATCCCAGCAGACTTTGGGCGAGAGGCGGGGTACACCCTGGACTGGTCGCCAGTCAATCGCAGGGCACATATAGACAAACAACCAGTCACACTCACATTCATACCGATGGACAATTTAGAGTCACCAATGAAGCTAACATGCATGTTTTTGGAATGTGGGAGGAAAGCGGAGTACCCGGAGAAAACCCACACACGCACGGGGAGAACATGCAAACTCCACACAGAGATGCCCAACGGAGATTTGAACCCAGGTCTTCCAGATCTCCTGACTGTGTGGCCAATGTGCTAACCACTTTGGGATTTCATCAAACTAAAAACTACACAGCAAACATTACATCATAACAAATCATGAAGAATTACATAATGTTTTGTCTAATAAATCAGCCTTTCCCAAATTTAAGCTTATCAGTTATGGATCAAGGTCAGGGTGAAATGCTGTCATGTTTTATTGGCACACATATTCTAGGTTTTTCTTTATTGATGTTTGTTGTCATCAATTCTTGCGGTTTGTGTTTTTAGTCATGTGTTGTTGTAGTTTAAGTTTGGGTCCCAAACCAAATGTGCTTTTTAAAAAATAACAGCTATCCAGTTTCTAGACACATATTCATTAGAAATTAAGTATTACTTTGTATTCTGTTAGCGCAAACTTACCCAGGTCTGTAAACAGCATATCTGTCAAAATCCAGTGCCTGTACATCTGCTTCCACTTGTCCCTGAAGCAAATCCATTATTTTTAAATTTAATAAAGAGAGAAACAAGAGTGAGGCTACAACATATGCAAAAATGAGAGGCACCTTCACTTTGAGGTAGAGGAAGCCGCTGTTTTTATCAGCTCCTCTTGAAGACTCCAGATGAAATTGCACGCAGCCTCCAGCTTTTGCGAGCTCAGCAGACTTTAATACATAGTCATGGTCAACCCTGACGAATCCTTGCTGAAATCAGCAAGACGCTAAATTATCACTGTAGGCTAAATGAATTAGCAATCATATTATATGACTTGACAGTAAATGCATTCTGGCGAAGTTTAACTCACAGCCCCTGCTTTGGCCCTGGTGGTTCCCAGGCAGCAGTAGCCAACATCATGGCCCTGAAAGGCAGCTGCATAATCATCAAGCTTCTCAAAGTCCACCACTTCTTGAACCTGAAGGCAGAAAAGATCCAATGTGAATGAAATAACACAATACTTTTGCCACACCAACAGCAACAGGGCTCAGAGTCTTGAACTGGATTGGTAGTCTGTCAACTGACCAGGTTTTTATATGCTTTGCCCTCCAAGGTGAGTTGTCTCCTCCCTATGAGGGTTATCTTGGAGAAAACGTTGCGCTCCAGCAACTCCTGCAGCAACACCTTGCCAGTTTCCCCAGAAGCCCCTAGGATGAAGCAGCTCCTATTCTGCTGTCTGAAATGTTCCTCCAGAGTTTTTATGTCTGCTGCAGCCATTCTGTGTGCCGGAACAAATTACACACGCGCATCTTCACTGATGCAGGCAAGCATTCCACAAACTAGTTATCATCTTAGCTCACTTGGTACATGGCAAGTGACTTTTACAGGCTAAAAAGCTTGGTGAAGGACACAAACGGAATATGTCCGAATCAAACGTGCCATTGAGGTGGCGAGATGTGCCAACAAGATGTATCCAGAATACTACTAACACTTCTGGCTCCGATTTGTGATGTTTTATACACGAAAGATTAGTTTGTGGCTGACGTAACCCACTTAGCTTTAGCCCCAGTAGTACATCCGTGTTTCCGGGTAAAAAAAAACATCAGGGCCGCGTTCATCTTTACCTGGAGAGGTGCACCACTGGCTCTGGATCGTCCAAACACTTAAGAACGACCGCGACGATGACGACCAAGAGGGTTAAAAAGGCTGCAGCTTTTCCTAAGGGGCGTCCAGCGGTTGGTAGAAAAGGCATCACTCGGAGAAGTGGCCCCAGTAGCAGAACACTTCCTGGTTGTCTCTTCCTGCGCCTCTGATTGGCTGAGGAATGCGGAAGAGCCAGTTGTCACAGAGAGGTGTTTGGTAAACATACACGTGGATTTGTAATTAGAACTTGTATAGTGGAGTAATTACTAAACTAAACATTTAGACAGAACATCGTATAATAATAAATCATAATTATACAGCTCTTAAATTAGATATAAAGGTCATTTTTATGTGAATATTACAGTTAAAATGCACTCTTCCACAAACCTGAAAGACAATGATTTCTGCAGCTTTTTGTCATCATCGTCACCTGTATGTGATGTTTAATGAAACAAAACGTTATTACAATGTTCTTTTTGTTTAAATATAGTGTAAGTCTGAATAAATTCATGTACTCAGCGAAAACTTCCCATTGATAATAGTATTAGTTGATACATGGAGACTAAGATAAGTTTAGATGAACCTTTTCTCATATTGTGCACAGAAACGGGTTTAGTGCGTAGTGCAGGGGTAACATCAAGCGGGATAAAACATAAGGAACAAGTGAGAACCAGTTATGAAAAAGTAGTTTTTTTAAAAAACTTTCTCTACTTTGCGAGGAGGTCTGTATTGTGGGCACACTGCGTTTAGTCAATTCATTTTAAAGCTGCTTTAGTAACTGTGTTGGTGTGGGACCTGATTCTGTAGTGTGAATCAAACCCTATTAAATGCCTTTCCCTTTTCTCAGACCTTCAGGGGGTTTCATTAGGCAAAAGCGTCACACAAAGAAGGCAAGTCCAGTCACATGCAATGAATTCATCAACGCCCCATGTTTTTAACACCCCCGCCACTTGGAACACAAGGAATCGACCCAATCTAATAGAATATGACGGCGCCAGGGATGATCCTTTAAAGATGTCAGCAGTAAGAGACAGAAAGAAAAGAGGCCTTAAACTGGCACTCTGCTCAAATGAAATGTCGCGTCTTTGTTCCTGAGCCGCGGGTGCTAATTGGGCCGAGCGGCGGGGAGGAAAGCTGCTGCTGGGCTCCTGTCTGTCGCACCTGTTGGGTCATTGTCTCAAGCATTGATCGGACAGGAAGTCGGAGTAAGAAGGCTTATGGTTCACTGGGTGTGTGGCAGAAACGTGGTTCAATTTCCTTTTTACAGCTTCGCTGCTGGAGGTGGAAATGCCAATGGTGGTCAGTGGTCAGTTGCATTTGACCATTGTGTGGCTTTTACCAAGGAACGTATAGAATTCATGTTGTTACACTTTACCTGTCCTTCTGGCTTTTCTCAAATTTGCACAAACAGTTGCCGTACCGTCTTAGCTAAGGCCTTACTTTCACGCACCACCTGTTCAAACTCAGAACAGCTGTATGTACATGAAGTACGTGTAGAACACAAACATACATCCTGTGTTAGCGATATGTTTTACTGGGTTTTTAACTCATGGTATTTTACTCATGCTATTTTAGTCCATAACACCTCTCAGCCAAAAAGCAAACCAAATTACAATTGCGCCATAGACAGGAGGATGTACCAAATGCCAGAATTTCAAGAAGTCAGAACATTTGGACCAATCAGCTCTGGCTTTTCCGGTTTATGCTGGTAGCCGAGAAGTGCAAAACACAAAACAAACAATTACAATTACATCACCCGAAAGGAGATTGCATCACTGTTACACCCTCATTAAAATATTTGATGGACTCCTGTAGTAAATGCACAGTACTTTGTCTTAGTGATGCAATACAGCAAGCATACTTGTACTATAGGAGTCCATCAAATATTTTAATGAGAGTATAACAGAGGTACAGTTCCCTTGCGTGTGGTAATTTGGTTTGCTTTTCGTTTTGTGTTTTGCAATTTTCGGCTGCAGACAAACCGGAAAAGGAATGTACCAAATCCCCAGAGCTGATTGGTCCAAATGTTCACTTCCTATAACTCTGGGAAATGGTACATTCCCCTTCTGTGTATTGTAATTGTTTTCACATCTCTCGACCAGCGTATGTTAGTGCCCATTGTGCAAAAAAAAAAAAAGCTCTGGAAAGTACCTTATCAAATGTCTTGGAAAGGGCTACACTCAATAAAATAGAGACTTGTTTGGACATCTGACAATCAGTTTGGCTTCAAATCCAAACTTGGCAAAGATATGTGCATGCTTGCTTTGAATGAGATAATGGACTTGTCACAATACCACTATTGGTATGCGTTTTTTGATGCTTCAAAACCATTTGACCATGCAAATGTGATAATTTGAATAAATCATGCTAGTTCCATTCCATCCAGGAGAGTGTACACCCTGGACTGGTTGCCAGTCAATCGCAGGGCAGACGAACATTGACACTCTAATGGACAATTTAGAGTGGCCAATTAACCTAACATGCATGTTTTTGGAATGTGGGAGGAAACCCACACACACACGGGGAGAACATGCAAACTCCACACAGACATGCCCATCAGAGATTTGAACCCTGAACCTTCTGACTGTGAGGCCAACATGCTACCCACTCATCCACCGCGCGGCTCATCATGCAAGGTATGAAAAGTTATTAAAGGATATTAAAATAATTTTCCCGACTTGTGGAAGTATTGCTTATAGAAAAAGCAGTATGCATAATACAATGGCATGAAAATGCTGCTTAATGTTGGACCAGTCAAATGTTTGTTCATACTGCTGTGCTATGGAACCTCATGTACAGATGTATGCCAGTGGTTCTCAATTATTTTCTGTCATGCCCCCCTAAGTGACAGAAATGTTTTTGCGCCCCTGTACCATGAAAGTACTCCCTGCCTCTCATGCCCCCCAGACAGTTCCCAGGGGGGCCCGCCCCGCTATTTGAGAAGCACTGGTGTAGGCTAACATGCTCTGCAAATGGCATCATATTTAGCATCATATACTCTGACCAACCCTGTACAAAGCTAAGCCAGGTTATTTTCTAGTTTGTTGAAACACTGGCGCCTCAACTTACAGTATATAACGATGGACAACCATTTTTTACTGAGTACTGTGTTGTTCTTAATGTTCTATTGACCATGCATGAGCCTGAATTAAGTTGATGATGATACATACTTTTCACCAATATCAGTAGCATTCTGATTGATAGCGATAGATAGATGTTATACATAACCTTAAAGGAAAACTGCACCTTTTTTGAAGTTTCGGCGACAATCCTGATGTGTAATATGAACACACGTCTTTCCTTTTTCTGTACGTTCTGAAGCAAGAAAATGAACTGCGATGAGGTAGCTAACAATGCACGTGTGGGAGACACCAATTTCACCAATAAAGCCCTCAAAAAAACCTCCAAAAACAGGAATAATGTTCCATTCACATAATGTGACCTACCAAGCTACAGCAACATGGTTATCGTAGGCGCTAACACAGAAGAACTGCTTTCCTGGTGTAGTGACACAGTGCCACTACCAAGTAGAGATTTATTGATTTATTAATTTATTTTCTGATTCAACACTGAGGCCGGTATCAATGTTACCAAGCCGATATCAATACTTTGTGCAATTACACGGGTTGGGTACATTTTCTCGAGGTCTCAAAAAGGTAGTTACTTTCCACCGTGTTCCTGTTAAATGATATACACTACGTCAAATGACTGAACTATCAAAGTATCGAAAATCCATTTTCTGGTATTGGATTGACTGGTTCCTCACGGCTGTATTTTGTCAAAGAAACTCGTAGCGCCAGTGCTACATGCTGATGATATGAGAATAGCTTAGTGTTTCCCTACAGCTGGATCTGCTGAGCACTCGGCAGTAGTAGTCGTCTATGGCTCTCACAAAGTCACGATTAGTGATAGCCAACACTCTCTGTATGTCGATGGAAGCAGCGTTCGTTGCTATGGGCTCATGAAATCAATGCAGGCCGGAAGGAGGCTTCAGTAATGCCACTAAAATACTGTAATGATTGTTATCATATTATTAATATCATATTACATTAATAATATAATAACACTATTTTATACTAGTAATATAATAATACCATTATAATGTTAATACACATTAATAATATATGAATTAATTACCGTATTCATATTAATATTATTATATGATGAGTGTACCTGCTACTACATTTTGGAGGTGTTTTAATAAAAGGCTTTATAGGAGGACTAGGTGATAGCTTACGTGCTTTGTTAGCCGCGTCGTGTCGTACCTCCTCTGGCCTAAGAAATTCATTTAAAAATGACGATGGGTTATGGTTTCATTTGTTTCAAACACGCATACATTGGCAACAAATGATTGAAAATATTTCACACACACACTAAGTTGGAATAAACACATGACTGTGACTGTTTAGAGATTTTACTTTTTTTAAAGGCAAAAAAATAGGTCAGCACAAACTGCAATTAAAGATTACCCAATAAGTGTTAAGTTTGTGAGCTTAATGTTATCTTACAATTGCATGGGTGCGCATTTGGAAAAACTAGAAACGGATCCAATTCTTCTGTTATCCTTCTGTTAGTGATTGTTCCGTTCCATGCTACCCCTGAAAGACGTATTTATTTTCGATGAAAGGATAGACACACAAGCCAACGTGTGCATGCAGCACACATGAAGACGTCGAGCGCTGTTCACAGACTCTGGAGTGTGATGCTAATGATGGTAATTAATGGAGCCTGACAGCACAATCTGCTTCCCATTGTCTCCCAATAAACAGCCTTACAGGCCACATGAGCCACCGCGGGGACGGCAGCTTTAAGAAGCAGTGAGAGCAGCAGACTGCAGCCTGGGTGGAGGGTCACACCTCAGGGGACAGCGCTGATCCTGAAGTGGGGATTAACTCAATTAGAGAGGCCCTGTTTGATCAAGATGCACCGGTGGCCACTACCTATGTGAGGCGTGTGTGTGTGTGTGTGTTTTATACGACTGTTGCCATTATTTGTTGCGGTGTGAACTGATGCAGCTGGTGTCAAGATGATGCCTTTGACTTCCATGTGACCTTCTGCCACTTATCCATTTATTGTCATACATTTCAATACTAATTACGCTCTATTGCATCGGGCACTTATTAAATGATCTATTAATGTCCAACTCATGTTTGTCTCCACTTCTATGTCAGACTTTCTATTTCCCGAATGTGTGTTTATTCATTTGTTAGAAGTTTTGTGTATGCAGATGTTAGAAAAGTCGAGTAGTTTTTCCTTGTAAAAAGATGAATTCATTTTTATATCGCCTGTCTTCATTAGGATCAAGGGTGAGCCGGAGCCTATCCCAGCTGACTACGAGCACGGCGCTAGTTAAAACACACAGACAACCATTCGCACTCACAATAACACCCATGGAGAATTTAGAGTAGGAAATTCAAATGGAGCCAAACTTTCCTCTAGCAAAACATTGTCATGTATAACTTGTGTTATGATGTAGTGTGTGACTGTCAAGCTTTAGCTTGTCCAGCCTGGATTGGAGGGAACATTGATTAGCCTGCTCTTGAGGAGTGAACGAGTGCACGAGGATTCCAGTGGATTGTTCATACTGGCCTCCAAGACTGCTCAGTTTCTGCCACTTCAGTTCAGACTGGAATGGGTCAAAAACGTTGTGCTTCTTCTCATGGTGGCATTTCCACTTTTTATGAGTGCCATGGTCTCTTGCATACGAGACAAAATTGGATTTGTGCCTCCAGAGGGAAGCATGAACATAAATGAGTCTGTCTATTCTGTGTTGAAAGCTTAATTTTTGCTGTCCACTTTTATTTTCCTAGAGAGCACCATGTTTATTTTATTTTTCATTCATTCATGTTATTATTTTTTATTTTTCTGTTGCCCCCAGCTCACTTGTCTGGCTGTCCTCTCACCACATTTCTGTCTTTTTTCCGTTCTCTTCTGGAATCTGGAAGAGACGATGGGTTTCACAGTGTGTATGTGCGTAGGTATAATGTAGGTCTTCTGGTAAAGACAGACAGACGGGAAAAGTGATGATGGTAATAATGTAATGCACGGACAGATATATGCATACTGACTAAAACTATGTCTTTGCCGTCTTTTGGATCCTTTTCTCATACAATAAAATCTCCAGATTAGCGCAGACACAGCAGACCTCCAGTATCTTGTCTCATTTAATGCACAAGCATTGGACCAAGAGTGGTTATGTTGCTAGAGCTCAGCCCCTCTCTGGCAACAGAGTTAATAATAATGCATGTTGCACGTGTGTGTAGGTGCAATATGCTATTTAGGTGTTATTATGGCATGCTGCATATTGTGTTAATATAACTGGCTTCCCTGTTATGAATAGGGGCTGGGTGTAGATAAGCCTGTCTTGTTCCCACTCCTTTTTGAGCCATATTCTTTTCTCTTTATATTTGTATTTTGAATATGATCTGTGTATCTGCCATATATGTATTTTTATATGTTTATATATAGGGTACGGTGATGTACAATGTGTGTTTAATTTTTGTGGCTCGAAATAAAGTTCAATCAGTCAGAATCAAATCAAACAATTTATTCCAAAACCCGTCTGAAAGTCACACTGCACGTCACAAGAGAACATCTAAGAAATGGGAAGGAAAATCCATGGGCGATAAGAGGCAGCCTTAAAAACTTCTTTGTAACAATACAATGTAATAGTATATCATGCAAAATGGACATAAACTCTCTAGGTTACAAAAGATGAACTCATCAAAGGGGAAAAGAACATGAGAAGTTTAAGATGGCCGATAGTTCCTTGGACCAGGTGTGGGTGAAAAAGAAAGCAGTAGAAAAAAGTATCTCCACAGCAGGGCACAGGCAGGTCTTCCTCGATCTTTGTTTCAGGCTCAGTGCGTGAGCCAAAGCAGGGTATCAGTGGTGCTCGGAGCAGCTTTCACGCTCAAAGAGCCACGGCTAAGCGGCGATGAGACCTGCTTTTCCTCCTCGGATGAACAAAGAGCTCATTAAAGGAGCAAACAGATTATGAGTGTTTTTCAAAAGGCGGCCCTAAAAAGAGTCTGGGGGACCTGGAAGCTCCCAGCAGGTTGAGATAAGATGACTGACACTTGCACATCTGGTCAGCTGGCTTCTTATTGCCTTCCTGTCTGTCTGTCTGAGCTTTCTAATACTGAACTAAAACTACTGAAGTAGTGACTACAATATGTATTTGGAGTAAAAGCGTACAACTTGCAAAAAAGCAAGTCTACTGTTCTCAGAAGCCTTCACTTTTGCAGGAAACCAGTACTTCCGAATTCAAACTTGTATTTGTAGCATACAAGTTATTTTCCCACTTGCTGTTCTGATGCAGAGCTGCACAGCCCGGAAGGAGGCGTATTGCCCTCCTTGTCTTCACAATGGCTTTGTTTAAGTCAATCATCTTAACACGAGACTCCCTTTTCACTGTCACTGAATTCATGATTAGGACTTTACTCTTAAATGCATTTAGAAGTGTTGTTATGCATGATGACACACCAGACATTCATGGAGTCGCAAAATGCCAATATTTTGAATTTTGTGTTTCTCCACAGATAACACGAGGAGAGAAAATGAAACAACACTTACGTATGCTGAGATGTTCCCAAAGAAGAATCACACTTGAAACAGTTTAATCTGCATGTTTATTGTAATATTAGGTAATAAAAGCATAATGCAGCAAAGCCTCTTAGTGAAAGCCAAACAGAAATATCCATCAGATCTATTTGCTGTCTCCAATCTCTTCTTTGTGGAAGGAGCGGCGAGGCTCTTTGAACCGTTTGAATCTTTACCAGAGTGGCTTTGGGAATGTCATCCAACTAACCTTTAGTCTCTTTCCCACATCCAGCAACAGCGAAGAGCGCATAATCTTTGCATTTTTGTCCGGCTCTGATGTTTGCTTAATCATTTGCTCCATCCCGCATGCCAAAATAGAACAATTATGCTGTCAAACACAAGTGTCCTTATACTCATTTGAGTGTCCATTCGGGACAAACTGTCCCTCATAACTCAAAAGGCAAATATAATATATAAAACTACTATTCACAGTTTTTAATCTGGATTCACACCAAACATGAATTAACATAAACATCAAATATGTTACCTGGGAACTGCATTGTCACCTGAGACACCTGTTTTTAATGTTTAGCTCCTTGTTAAAGAACAGCAAGTTATAAGAGGAAAGCAAAATGAATCAGTTGGATCTTTTTAGACTGAAAGTCAGTGACGTGTGGTTGAGGGGAGGCAGAGCCTCGAATAATGACATAAAATAAATATTATTTAGAATACTATTTGTCTGTTGAACTACATTATAAGTGTATTTTGTGATTGTAATTGTTTCTAACCTTTTCTTAAGTTAAAATAGCACAATTTGCAGATTTGGAGATCCAATACCTGATGCCCTATCTCATAAAACAATTTGGCCTATCATCCACATGAGCCTGCAGATACAGCATATGGCACTAAAAACAAAGGTTTTCAAAACCCCTGGCCAAAGTGTAGATTTGGATATGGACGCAAATAACGGGAGTTTTACGTTTCCTAACGTCACTGCCTGCGACAAAATATGCTGTGAACGTCACGCCCGCGATCTGTATTTACATCAGAAACAACATGGATGCCCTCAGAAGTGTGTTGGTTGTAGCCATTCAAATCCTGCTTCATGTTGAAAAGCAGAAGCACTTTGAGGTCGGCCTGGCGTCACGTTTTATGTTTTACGGAAGTGACGAAAACAGAGGATGATTCTGATTGGGTAAAATTCTAGTAACTGTTGCCACCTAAAGGTGTGGCATACTTATGACTGTGGTTCCCAATGCATTTATGCAGTTACGTGAGTATGCATTTCTTTTAATATGCGGTTGTGTGGACACCATTATTTTCATAAACTGAGAGGAAGAAATATGCGGTTTTACAAATACACTGCTACATGTGGAAATGGCCTTAGTTCGCAAGCCCCACCTACTGTCTGAGTGCACATTGAACTGGCTCATGGCGCCTGGCAGTTTGTGTGTTTGCACGCATGTCACCAATAATATAATGTTGCAGAAAAATTAATTACCATATAGCCCCTGGCTTTCTACAGCCTGTATAATGTCTTTCATGTAAGTGCTGCTAATCAGGCAATAACATGCTTAGAAATGTCATGGGGAGGCACTTGCAGCACTTGTTTGTGAGCAGGAAGCTCCTTCTACTGATGTCCTTCCATGAAGCAGAACATCAAACGCATTCAATGTATTTGTGTGCTCTGCTGACTGGATTTGACTGCCGAGATGGAGGCTGATATAACCAAACTCACCATGAGGTGGGTCAAACAATTTTTTCAAAGCTTTTCCTGAAGAAGTGCTTCATGTACAAACACGAGGTAAGAACACAAATGCTTGCCTGTTTATAAAAATACACCAATAATTCAATGAATCTAAGAAGAATCTGAAAACATTTTTAACGAGAGTGAATTTTTGATTACGCTCTTGATTAACAATCTGTATTAACATAAAAAAAACTCCAAAGGAGTCAGGAGTCACCAGCCATGACTGGAAAGATGATGAAAGTGTACCTCATTTAAAGTATGCTGTATACTAATATGTCAAATTATACTTTGTTTTGTCTGCTTGATAAAAGTGCTTCGATGTTCTTGTGGCAGTTGTAACACACCGCGGGACAAATTTTCAACTAAAAGTCATCGTTTGCTTCCATCTGATTGTAAACATCTGAGCGATGCCCACCATCCCAATGTGTTTTGGCTGCTCTTCCTCCTAATACCATGTGATCTTGTGTCTGAGATGGAGGAAGGGAGATCATGTCAGATCAAGACAGACCCACCACAGCACAGAGACCTCCCTGCTGATGAGCAAACATGACTACAAATGGCAGAGCCCGCCGGACAATCACTTGGTGAATGGAAGCTAATTAGCTGGAGGCTAATGCCAGTTTACTAACACCTGTATTAGCGCGCCTGCTCGGCAGGGAGTCGGAGATGGCCAACAAGCACTAATCCCTCATAAGCCCAAAGTACTCCTCCATAGAACCGACATTAGAATATTACCCTGCTCGAGACTGCCGAACCGTCTCGTGAATTTAGCTCGGGTAAGCCTGCAAGGAAACCCTTTAAATGAGGCTGGGCTATAACTCACCCGAATACCCCGAACACACCTTGACCACCTAAAAGGGATTACGCAATGTGGCCGTTCACACACTATGCGCAACGGTCTAAAGAGATTCAATGTGAAGGCTGGATCCCTAAAAGATGGCATAGTTTGAGAACAATCGTGTCAAGTGTAGATATTGAACCATATGCAAGGACACTTGAAAGGTCCCGGACATAATTCATCAACTTGGCTTAAATGTTATATATTGCTTGTAGTCATGTTCACCATTGTTTGATTTTTAAACGTAAACAGGAAATTACATTTACATTGAGGGCGCCCCCCATGACAGCCTCATTTCCAGAAGTGACATTATTCGTATTACACCTCAGATAAAGCATAGGAAAGAAACGCTTCTCGAGGTTGACTTGGATCAACCTCGACTTAGATCGCTTAGACTTAGCGTTGCTGCTGGATGTTCACAGTATCCGAGCGATACTGTGTGTTTTTTTCTTTCCCAGAAGAGGAACGTTTAAGACAAGAATGGACAAAGTAATTGCAGAGAACGAGAGATAGATGGATGCCCATCTCAAATTTTTTTTGTTTTGCAGTGATAATTTCACTGTTGACAGTTTGGCTTGAATGGAAAAAGGATGCTATTCCACCGGTACACGGGGGGGGGGGACAAGAACACAGCCCATTAGACAAGAAGAAGTACCACTCTGTCAAAGTTAGTACACGAGAGTCGTGTCTTGTTTACAGAATGTCTTCTTACACTACATGTTTACTGGGCTGGAGCGAAATATATCACAAAACACAGACAGAAGCTCAAGACAATTTAAAGCAATAATTAAAGGATAAGCGAATCCAGATAATTTACATTTACCATTCTCTGTTTTGAAGGTGACCAGTATTAATTTCCATGTCTTAAAGCTTCTGCATGTCCTGCATGTTCTCTGTTCCATTTCCAAATGTTTCTTCCTTATTTTCTCCTCAAAAACTGTTGACACATCCCTCAAATCTTTGCTGTAAACACTGTAAACCTCATCTGTGACAGTACTTTGACTGTAACTATAAATGTAATTTTTGCAAATTTACTGTTCGCTTTCAAAAAAGAATAATGCGGAAGATAAATACAAATAATATATAACATTTTAAGCAATGTTGATGAACGTCAGGGACCCTTTAAAGCTATTTAAATCAGTTGTATAATTATTTTTACAAGTTAAACTGTATATATTGCATCCATCCATTCTTTTTCTATGCCGCTTATCCTCATTAGGGTGGCAAGGTACACTGGAGCATATCCCTAATCTCATTGGCTCGTGGGAACTCCGATCACATCTACGTTTGCACCATTCCTGAACTCTCACACTTTCTCATCCTCTCCCATGCACTGCCTGGGTGGTGCGATGATTACTCAGTCCCTGTGTGTGTAGCAAGAGGTGTGCAAGGCCAATGTGTGTGCAAGGGATTAGCAAGCTTTAGCATTATCATCAGGACCGGACTGGCAACATTCCCTGGCTCCACTAATAATTTGAGGGGAGGAGAAAGCGGCTGGTCCATTAGCTCAGTCTGTTTGCTCGGGAGTCGGCCCGCTCTGATCCCCTAATTTTGCTCCCTGATTCCGAGAGGATCTTTGGCTTTTGTGACAGAGGGGTGGCCAGATAAAGGATGGGACTGAGGAGCACATTGATTCGGAGATCACCGTCCTTGGGACATTCTGTACACTTAGCAAACTAATCAGGGTGTGTAAACACAGCTCGACATGTTAAGGGCTGGTGGTTGAAAAGTGGAGGGCACTGGGGTTGATTAGGACGAGCTGGCCGTGGACCACACTTGGAGTCTGCAGCTCGGCTGACGTGTTGATTTGTTTTATTGTAACTTTCAACAAACAATGTGGTATTTTGGCTCTTTAAGGCACGTATGATATGATGACTCTATTGCAAACATTATTTCAACAATCTTTAGAGCAGGGCTATGGCTCAGAGACAGGTGTGGATGTTTTGGTGACACAGTTACATGTATTTGTTTATTTTTTGCTGACATTTCAAAGTAAAACATTACAGAACTCACACTGTTGCAAAGTATGGCAATGATGGCCTGCTTCATGTACGTGGTCTCTGCCTAGTTAAATGGCAGTTAAGCTCCGGGGCAATGAACATTTTCATCATTTATACACAACAAAGACACAAACATCATAGAAATATCAATTATTTGCATTGCTATCCTGATTTGAACCAAAATGTACACATATCCCACACCTACGCAATCTGGCAGTTTTGTGGAAATATGTAATGGGTTTTTTTTTTGCATCATCCTGTGGAACACAGACTGCAGCGCATCGTGCGCTCCGTCGAGAAAGTGATCGGCTGCAGCCTTCCATCTCTCCAGGACCTGTACGTCTCCAGAACTCGGGGGCGAGCGGGCCGGATCCTTGCTGACTCTTCCCACCCTGGACATGGACTATCTGAGCCACTCCCCTCCGGCAGAAGGTTACGGTCCGTTCGGACCAGAACCTCTCGCCACAAGAACAGTTTCTTTCCTGCTGCTGTTGAACTCATGAACACTTTATAACATTTGCACTATGCTCACTTTAAACCAGTATTTTTGGCACCTTATAATACCTGCACTAAAAACACCCTCATGCCTTTACTTATCAGTGATTTCACCTTTTTACTCAGGGTTCTATGTTTAGTTAGTTCTATCTTTATTTCATGCTCTATGTTTACTTAGAACTCTACGTCGCACTGAGTCGCCAAAGAAAGTCACTTACAATGGCAATAAAGTGTTTCTGATTCTGGATAAACTGATGATGAAATTGCAATTATTGTATCAATAGTATAGCTAGGAAAAGAGGATTACTACATGTGCACTGAAAATCAAGTGGAGTAACTCCTATATCACACATACAGTGGTGTTCACAATACTGTAACAGCAGTGCAATGTGACTAACCAGATTAATTAGTATTAGTATATTTTAATTGCTACATGGAAAACAAGTTACCGGTAGGTGCAGTAGATAATCAGAAAACAAACAAGACCCAGCATTCATGATATGCACGCTCTTAAGGCTGTACAATTGGCCAATTAGTTGAAAGGGGTGTGTTTGGTCTTATTTGTTTTCTGAGAGTCTGCTGCAGCTACTGGTAACTTGTTTGCAATGTAGCAATACAAATATACTAACCACAGTGATTCATCTGGTTAGTCACACTGGACTGCTGTTATTTTTAACACTACTGTATACGTTCCTCCGTAAACATGATTTCAGAATAATAGCAACAATTACAAGACGGGGTTCCCAAAGTGGGATAAATCATCATGATGGTATGTGAATAAAAAATGAACAAGCTTTGAATACACTGGGATCTGAAAGCCTAACACTCAGACTTATGCAGTGCATTTAAACGCCCGCACAGCACAAGGAGTATAGTGCACAAGAAAGGAGACAGGCACAAAGTTCTGCATTGTCCGGTGCGGGTTAAATAAACAACCTAGTAGGTTTGATGATTATGCTGTGCATTGAGAGGGTTTAATCTTGAACAGTGAATTTGTATTGTGTGTTTGATGAGAGTTCTTTTAGGTGGTGCTATGACTAATTAGCACATTTTCTGAGATAAGAGCCTGTAATTTGTGTCACGATCCGGGTGTTGTGCGCGTGACAGTTTAGGTTTTATGTGGGGTTTCCTTGGTTGTGGTGGTTTCCTGTTTTCGTTGCTGGTTAGTTTTCCGTTGATTAGACACACCTGTTCCTCATTTGTCCTTCTTGCTATTTAAGTTCAGGTGTGTGCATCTTGTGTTTGTCGGGTCATTGTAATTTTGTCATTTTGCCATCGGATGTCGTGTGTGCTTCTTGTTCCTGTTTTTGTTCCTGCCCAGCAACATTATCATTAAAAGACTCTTTTTCTGCACCTTACCTGCCTGACATCCTGCTCGCTGCTTCCCCGGGGTTCTCGCTATGCCGCGCCGAGCTAACCGAGCGCCGGAGCGTGACAATTTGTTGCTTGACCGGATGCACTGACTAGAATTTTTGAAGTTGAAAAATAAAGCACAGCATTTTCTCAGCATCGATTAAGGCGAGAAAAACTAAACAAACCCTCAAACAACATTGTTTCACTGCACATCAATGACATGGTGGAGGATTTTTAAAAAAAAAGCTACTATAGAGTATACGAGCCAGTGAATTGTACACACTACAGCTGGATGAGTGGACAGATACAACCAGGCTGCCACATGTCCTGGTATTTGACATTCATGAATGGGCTATTCAGGAGGACATGCTCTTCTGTTTAGGTTTCCTTTCCAAACAGAAAGATGTTTTATTGTGTGATAACAGATGCTGGCTGATGTTTCTGAAGTGTGCAAGAGTAGGGGATAGATGGCTTTAGGTCAAATGTCTAAAGGGGTATGGGACAGTGACAATGTTGGGAACCAGAATGCCTTCACATGGGACCAATCACCATTTTGAAACGAAAAGCAACTTACACCGTCATGGATGAAACCATTAACTCAGATATTTTTATTTGGCCTGTTTGTGACCTACAATGCCAAAAAGCTAGCATACAGTAATATGTGTAATTGTCCTTTGCACAATGGAGACTCAAATGCAAAATCTCCCAGGGGTGGGGTGGGGAGTTGTATTATAATATTATAATAAGCCATCAATCATCACATCTTAAGCCGTGCCCCAGAGGAATACTGTTCTGTAACTACTCAGTGACTCACTGACGTCCTCATTTTAAGTGGACATCAGATCAGATGTCACAATTAATTCCCCATGGCCATGACCGCCACTAATACTCCTCACAGCCAATTAGGGAAAGTAATGGTAGCAAAAGATTCAAAGATTGCGTTAAGTGGTGCTACACATGCTACCCTGCTGGTTGCCAGTGGGAACAGGGGGGTTACGTTGCAAATCAGTCCATAAGACTCTACTGGGGATTGCTGTCCGGATAAGGATGAACGTGGCGCTTGTGATCCAGTAATGACTGCTTTGGTGTGGATCTGAGGGGGACCTGAGGGAATTCCGTGTCAGGCAACCTTAGACTAAACTGAGCTTTGATTGGCAAAGTGGCTTGGTGCTGGGTACATGGACAAACAGGTCCTCACTAATAGGATGTGTCACTACTAGCTTGTAGAGAAGCAGCTGAAACATGGGCTGAAAAACGAAACACAATTAACACGTACTGTAGATATACAGGTATATTATGTTTCGCATACTCACACTATCACAGTAGATCTTCACCCAACTTCGATCAGTTGCGGTTGTTCAAAAAATAGCTAATAAATGATCGCTTTTGTGGTGTATCATTAGCGGTGGTGAAACATTGTCGTGTTCCCTCGAGGAGCTGAGTGCCGACAGGCAGACAGGACTCAGTAGGGGATTCGGAGTTGCGCTTGAGCTAGGCATAAGTTACAGCCGCAACATTGTCTGCGCTTTTATCAGGGATTTTTGTGGCGGTGGTGAGATAATGCACCTCTGCAATAAAAGCCTGTTTCTTTGGCCATCAAGTCTGACGTTTGCATGTCTCACCGAACATTACGCAGTACTGTACCTCTACAGTACTGTACTGTACCAGTGTAGAATACTACATATCTTTCTCAGCGTCTTTCAATGTATTTTCCAAATACCTTACTGTTTTTGTTCAGTTAGTTATTTTTAAGCTTGAAAATGTTTGATTTTAGTAAACAATATGTCAAAATGCATTTTTATTACTAATAATAGGCTGTGTTATATATAATTCCAAAACAGGTAAGTACAGCAGCGCTGGCATACTGCAAGTGGGACTAAAGTAGAAGTAGTGCATCACGCTGGCAAATATTTACTATATATGAGAAATAGTTACTATTTATGTGGACCCAAGGACATGAATTGTCAAAAATAAACATGTACAAAGTAAAACCACTACACTTTGCTCCACTCTGCACGAATGTGTCTTTTGACACATGCACATTGTATTTGAACAGACTTTTGAAGAGGTTTATGTAAGAATATTTAATAGCATTCATGAATAGAATCATCATATTTAAAATGACTGTAAAAATACATTTTCTACTCCTTACAGAGCATTTTTCTTTGAATGAAATTCGACTGAAATCTTAGAACAAGCTGAAATCAGTAAAAAGCAAATGAGCAAACACAAAAAAGATCAGCTAAACTATTGAAAACAACTTTAATTGTGACATGAGCCATTTAAAATTGTAGTGCTATGGCTCTTAGCTTTCCTGAGCTCTGGGCTGACCTGTCATTATGAAACACAGCGACGATGCCAGAGTCCTTATTATTTCGAAAAGGGAATATCCAAATAGTCACATGTGTCTGCCCCCCTTAACACGGAACAGAATATTGACATGATGGAGAAATTGACTGTGATCATTTCTCATTGCTCCTTATTGATTGCTGTATAATCCTGTTAGGTGGGACACCAGCTCTGTCAGTGTGTGTGTGTGTGTGTGTGTGTGTAAATAGAGTTTTGAGGGCTAAGTTACGGGGGTTTCTTCCGTCTGCTGGTCTTGTCAGTGAAGGGCTGGTTGTGTGGTGAAGAATGATGAAGGCAGGTGGTGTGACTAAAGCGAGGACAGGACCAAATTGGGCGGATGCAGTCTTTAGCAGCAGGAGGAGGAGATGGGACAGGGGTGTCACCAGTCGACAGGGCCGGACCCAAACAGCGCCATGCACCACACCCACCCAACTGTTCCTCTTTCAGCTCCCTTCTGCCCGTTTTGCCCTCTCTCCTCCACTCTCTCTCTCTCGCCCTCCTTCGCTTTATTTCTTTCCTCTCCTCCTCTTTTCTTTTCTTCTCAAAATGCATTGTTAACAAAACGGTTTACAAATCCTGGCTGGTACATTATCCACGACCGCCTCCAGTGAGATTGATTTAGGCAAATGGATTCAGAAAGGGGGGTGCATGGAAAGGATGGAAAAAGGAGAAAGCCAAAAGGGGTGTGTGGCAGCTTTACAAATCCACCACATGGGCCACGTTGAATATTCCTTTTCACTTGCATCTTGAGCTGCCATACATTAAACGCTCATTATACAGCCTTTATGTGCAAGAGGAGCCTGCGTCTCTGAGAGGGCAATGCGGTCTAAAGATGCACTATGATCTCCTTGCATATGCATGCATGATATCATCATGACAGAGTGTGGACTTTCAAAGAGTCAAACCCAGGGAAGAGAGGGTGTGTCTGCTGCCAGGTTCACTGGGAATTGGATGAAGCTGGATTGTCTTGTTACAAGCCAGAGAGGTTGTATTCAACTTTTTGGGTGGCTAAAAGCTGAATGAAAGAAGAGCTCATAAATCAAAGAAGCGACATAACCGTGTTGGCAAAGAGAGCAGACTATTACAACCACCGTCGTGAAACAAAACAACTTGTGTGCAAAATGTATTCTTATCTATTCTTACACCCTATTCACCTTTTTACACTTTTCTGCCCAATATCCTCTGAATTTTACTATTCGTTTGACTTTTTAACTATATTGTTTCACAATCCTTCCTTCTTTCTGTGACAATAGCATCCTTTTCTAGAGGTGTGTGTGCAAGGGGAGGGGGCAAAGGTTGAACCGGGCATCCCATCATGATAAATCACTGCTTAATGAGGAGTCTATTGTGTCTTCACATATTGTGTCGCTCTCCTTGCCCTCCCCTCCGCCGCCACCTCCTCCTTGTGTCCCTTAGAGCGCTACCTTTGGGTTGTTAAGCTGACACAGATAATGAACTGGCCGCTTTGAACTGTCCCCACAATATTGACTGGTTGCACACAGCAGATGTCTCCCTGGCAGAAAGCAACTGGTAAAAGCACATTAGGTTAACAAAGAGAGCTTTGCTTTGCAGGGGCGGAGACTTGAGAGGAGGTGGCAGTGGGTTCGTGTGGGTGTGTTGTGAGGGATGGAGTGGGGCAGAGGGCAAGCTTCAGGGTTGACAGATCTGGGGGATTATATCAAAACAACACTTCTGCCGATTAAATGACGGAGAAATGACAAAGATGTGGACACCTTTTTAATGAGAATATCGTTGCTTTCATGGCGTTAACGAACATGCGCGGCTTGATCACTGCAGCCCGCACTTTTTAAACACATTTGATTGTGTCCTTTTTGCATTTTCAGAAACAGTGCAGTGGATTTTAGCAAAGGAACCATAACTGATAACATAAGTGGGAATAAAGGATGAAGCTCAAACAACTCATAGACCTTAGAACCGTGTGATTTCTCACAGTCAACTATTATATAATATTTGTCAATTTGGTCTCTATTTAATTAATTGTTATTCTATAACTAAATAAGATAACCACAAACCTTTACTATAAATTTTTCTATGTATCATAATTTACTTGTTTCTGTATTTCTCCAATATGAGCCTACATAATCCACACTGCATGTCTGATCATTGAGGAAGAGAACAGACCATCAGTAACTGCTAAAACTCAGAGAAGCGGTAGGATTAAATAAGATCTGCTTCTTTCCTTTTCTGACATGTTCAATTGTGCAACCCTAAATGTGATGTACTAAAATGAGAGTGCATGGTACGCAACTATGCATGCTGCTGTGTTGTCAGAGAAAACGTTTCTCCAAAATGAGTGTACATCTATACTGCTTAATCCACGTAATTCCAGTTAGGAATTATGATCATTGCGGACAACTTGTGGTCACCGTGATGCAAGTTTTATGCTAGTCTGTAAGAAAGTTGACCATAGGAACAAGTGCTTCCGTACCACCACATCATACGTGCGAGCCGTACTGTCCAAGCTTGACTATCACATAGTTAGAAATGAATACCAACTTTGGGTAAATGAAATGTATTTCCAGCAGAAAAAACTGCCTATTTATAAAGAAAAAAAAATGTGACAATTTGCGAGGCCGTGAATGCTGAATCATGAATTTATGGGGATCAATATTTTATATTTCCACATGCCGGCAGAACATTAGACTCTTCAGAGTGCTTATGTCCAGTCAATGTGCATACAAAGTGCATAAACAAGCTCAACAATGTGTGTGCATGCATAGGCCCCATTCTGACAGAATATACAAAACTAATTCAGTTCATTTTCACTCTCATTTGGGTTATTGTCGTGTCAGTGAATGCAACTTTGCCGGTAAGGCGACATGTTTCTTTCCTGCAGAGGGTGGGTGTCTAATGGGTCAATAATAAGCCGTGACTAAACGTCTCCCTGAGGAGCAGCTTGGCCAGACATACGCTTGCAGAAAGCAGCAGAAAGGTATGAGCCACCAACACTGATTACCATATAATTGCGGCCATTGTATTTGACATGGAGAATTAGTAGCCCCGCTAGGTGGCTTACTGGCCTTTTATTCTGCCTCTGACTGGACAAAAACACACAGACATACACAGTTCTTAGTGGATATAATGAGCCACTATGCACATAGTTATCCGGATAAATCATTTTCTTTCAAAAGCTTCAACTTTCCAAGTTATGGCAATACACAATCATAATAATCAAGGCGCTCGTGATTATTAAGGAATACCAAATGAGAATATTTAAAAATTGCAAGATGTCTCATATAGCAATATATTACAGTGTCAAAGAGTTGAATTCTAAGCTTCAATCTGATCAATGAAAGTCTCTCAGCAGTTCTTAAATCTCAGGTCAACCGTTGACCACATTTCACCATCTTGGTGATCATACCCACGGAATAATCTTTTCCTTTCCGCATTGAAAATGTGCATCAACGTGTAAGCTTTATCCACATGGAATGACTCCTTGTCTACTTGTTTTTGAAGCACGGAACAATTTGATTTGGTTTTTGGCAAAGAGCTTGGGAAGGTCAACATGACCCGTCTCCACGGAGTTCCGTCACCCCACGTGTGGCTAAACGATCACTTCCCTGTGCACCTCACATTGCAACAAATCTCCTTTCATGATTACTTTTCACTCTTTCGCTTTCTTGCCTGACTGGCTCTTTTCTAAACGAGAGAAAGAGAAAGTCCGAGGGAGAATTTTTTTTTCCTCTTTAGGGTTTTTTTGTGTGATGATGGCTGAGTGAGCGCCTATTATAGAAGGCCCAGACCACCACTGGATGACCCTGCTAGGAGTGACAAAACCCAATTGGTCACGGCCGCCAGCGGCTAATGGGCCAGAGAGGAATAACCCTGAGTGGGTAATGACTGTATTCTCTGCCTTTCTCTTTTCGCCCTTCTCTTGCCCTCGTACCCCCCACCTTACCCCAAAAGCCACCAGCCCGTGCCCTGCCTTTGGAACCAGCCCGCGTGCCTCCGTTGGTCTTAGTGTCATTTACACTACGCGTTCACAAGGCTATTTGTCACTGTGTCTGCGTGGCCTACTTGACAACAGATGCTGAAGACAGATCGGGCGCAGGCAATCGTGGGCCCATATGGGGGTCCCATTGCCTTGTCTTACACTGCACTGCCCCGGCCAACAGAAACTAGGACCTCACTTCATGGACTAAATAGTCACGTAAAAGAAAAAAAAGGCTCATTATTATTTCAAATAAGAATTCCAAATGTGATCACTGTACTGTATAGATAGACACACAATTATTCATCTATTTCCCTTCATGGGCTTTGCAGTGTATATAACTAATTGCTTCATTCTGGGAACGACGCTGAGATATTTAATTATTGAAATATCAAGTCAAACCTTTAGTCAAGATCAACATCATTCATCCTCTAATACTCAAATTTAAGTTCAACCATTTTTGAAAATATATTAACGCTTAAGATACCAATGAAAAAGATCATTTTCATTGTGTTTTTTCGCAGTTTGAAAGTATTCATATTCCTGATAATACTGCGAAAATGCATTTTCCGGTTAGTTTTCCTCAATTATTTCATTTTGTTATTGCCTGTAATTTGTGTGAATCTATGAAGATAGCAGAAAAGAGTCTGTCCGCCATAACAGTCCTGTCTGTTCGATATATTAATTCCTTGGCTAGACACTGTAATTGATGCTAAGGCTTGTATTGGCAAAGGCTGGTTGGTGATGCTAGTGGTGGATGGGTTGGCAGCAGATAGAAGGGTGGATGGAGCAGAAGGGAGGAGGTGGTGGTGGTGGGAAGGTCACAGCAGCTCTATTGAAGGCCTAAGACAACACGGCACAGAATGATAGACTCTTCAGGATTGTTTGTGCCTCATGGGCCATTCTCCCCCAATGGTACCCTTAACCGCACATGACAGACTCTCACAGGTACCAATGTGTGAGTGTGTGTGTGTTGGAAGGGTGGAGCTCGGTGGTGGAGGTCGGGTTGTATTTTAGAGATAAAGCCTCCTAGTCCTATGCTTGATTGCCCTGCTATAGACACTCTCTCAGTGACTCTGAATGGCTCCCTTAGACGCCAGTGAATAAACTCTTACTCTTACGCTTCCATACATCACCAGGCTCCTCTGGCAGATCCTCCCCCTCCTCTCTCACTTTGAATTTTCCACAGAGTTGAGCACAAGCCTTCAAAACCTCTTCCCTCCCCAAAAAAGTCCCCACACTTCCTTGCAAGTCTTTTTAATAAATCCTATTCATGCTCACAAATTCATGACTCACAAAACGCAAAGAAGTTGCTGCTGTTTGTGCATTCATGTGCTATTGTATTATTTTTGCTGAAGCAGTAGGATTTAAAAAAAATCATTAGTGTAAAACTGACATATTCCATAAAGATTTTAATGTCAAAACACTAACTCTTTAATACTAAAAGGTTTGAAATGGTTGCGGCAACATATGCCATGTTTGTAGTTATGCTCTTGCACAGGGGTCCACATTGAACACATAGGTCCTTTCATACAATATCCAACTGAAGTAAACAGTAAAAAGAAAAAAAGCAGCCTGTCAGTTTACTTCCTTCAGGTTGGCGTGTGAAAGAGATGCTGAGATCGTGATGTTTTTTTGACAGGCTAACCATTAGCCTGCTTCTTTAAAGGACTTCTTTTGCATTGCTGTGGCTTCTGTCAACAGTTTCCTGGCTGCAGGAGGGATCTATTTGCCTGACAGGATCAGACTGCTCAGCAGTAAGAAGTCATTATAGGACCCTAGTTAATTAGTACTGCAGGTACACTTTTCGGATCCACTCTTATGTGATTGGTATGAGTCACCGTTACAGACTTCATGCTTGGCAGATTTATTTACAAAATTCCAAACTGGAATAATAAAAAGAAAATACCGCAAGCAAGAAATGCCATGTAATGTTTTGAAGACTTTAAGAAGCAATTTAAGCTAAGCTATTATACATCAGGTAATCAAACAGTGACATCATAAAGGTATTTGGGAGGAAAAAGTAAGAAACGGTTAAATTAAACGCAGCTGACCTGCAAAAAGAAGTGCAGAATGAAGACGAGCAGTGACTCAGTACAAGCTCAAAGACAGGAGCGGTGAGGTTTTTCACTTAGGATTTGTTTGACAGTGCATCTCACGAGCACGCCTTTGTAGTCACCCTATCAAGAGAAGAAAATACGTTTTATTCATTTATTTTTGTTTGACCATCAATTAGGCCTACTGTTGTCTCCCAACTGAGATGCTATGCAAACTCGTATTTCCATTCGTCAACCCCTCCTAGCACAGCCCCAGTCATACATTCACATTGTCTAACCTTTAAATGCAAAACCAAGTCGCCAAAGATGGTGATTGTTGAATTTTGGCGCAGCCTAGTTGACGCCAATCAGATTCAGTTGGCAGTGTGGAAGTGCAGGGCTTTGCATATTCCTCAGTCCTCAGGGACCTGAGCCCAGGCTGGTCTACCTTTGTATGCACCTCAGCCATGTAGGCCTTGGGGAGTTTGTAGCTCTGATCAGGCCTCTATTTGAACAAATGACACAAAAACAGCATTTAAAACAACCATTCTCCTCATCAGATTTACTTCTATGCTGTTGCCCTTCTGCTCCTATTGAGAATGCTAATTCCTCAACATGCCTTGGATTTATGATTTACAGTATATGAAGGGGCCGCACGGTGGCTGAGTGGTTAGCACATTGGCAACACAGTCAGGAGATCTGGAAGACCTGGGTTCAAATCTCCGTTGGGCATCTCTGTGTGGAGTTTGCATGTTCTCCCCGTGCGTGTGTGGGTTTTCTCCGGGTACTCCGGTTTCCTCCCACATTCCAAAAACATGCGTGATAGCTTCATTGGCCACTCTAAATTGTCCATAGGTATGAATGTTTGTTTGTCTATATGTGCCCTGCGATTGACTGGCGACCGGTCCAGGGTGTACCCCGCCTCTCGCCCGAAGTCTGCTGGGATAGGCTCCGGCATCCCCGTGACCCTAATGAGGATAAGCGGTATAGAAAAGGAATGAATGAATGAACAGTATATGAAGATAGAACTCACAGATGGTGCAGAATAGTTAAGTAGATTATTTTTTCACTGCATTTTTATTGAAGGAAAAATAAACCCAACAGATTACTTGTCTTCCCCCTCCAACTGTTATTTTCTTTTTCCACATTCAGGCACTTCAAAATCTGCCTGAACAAAAGATCTAATATAGAGTCCTAAAATAAAGATACTTTGAGCCCATCTAACCCTTGTCCTCACTTCTGTTTTTTCACACTTGTGAAGAACTGTGGCTAAATTAGTCTGCTTAGAAACGCACAAGTGCCTTAATTAAAACTTCATCCTCTCCCCAAATCCTCCTCTCTACTTTATTCTTTCCCACTCGTCCTCCTTCGTCGACCAGAGCTGCGTCTCATCTAGCAGACGGAAGGGGGGCATCGTTGACTTGCACTCTCAACACTTTTACTTGATCATCAGTCTCCATAGAATCTCTCGGTTAGATACAATGACGCCGCAAATTAAAAGGAAAGACTGTCCAAATTAAATCAAGCAAGGCAGGCCTATACAGGCGGCGTGGTTTTCAGTCTGAGCTAAGCTCCCCACACCGCCTCCCCTTCCCCAGCAGCTCTTCAGGACTTTCTCATAAGGGAGAGCAGAACAGAGAGAATGAATGGAGGTTTTCTTCATAGCGCTCCTTGAGATGCTACTTCTCGCTAATTAACTGGTGCTCTTTGTCATCTCCTGTAAGGATGGAGAACCTCAGCCAGCTGAATAGCGCTTTCTCAATCGGTAAACCCTCACCAACTGTCGGCTGCTCTCATGCGCGCTTCAGTCTGCTCTCTTTGTCACATGTTGCAAAAGCGCATGAATTGATACCGCTTTTAATTAATTAGGTCAATGTGTCTCATCAAAACCATTATTTCGGCTGGGCTTTGAGTTTTTGGAAGCAAACGGATGGGGATTATCAACAGTTTTTGTACTTCTCTGTCATTTAAAGTACATTTTCATATGAAAGAGGAGTAAAAACATTGGCTCATTGATGCATGTGCATGTAGTATCTGCATGTCAATGCAGCTGTGGGGCTTTGGCATTTTCACTCTCAGAGGAATTTGGAACTGGAAACTGTTAGCTATAATTTATTGTCAGTCTGCTGGGGTTGCGGACAGTATCTGAGATCTTGGACACACGTCGTAAAGCTAATCGGGTTAGACTCCAACACTGTGACGATTATTTTTTTTCTCCGGTGATTAGTCTCTGTTGGTCAGCATAGGAAGACAGCTGTCAAGCAGAGCATTTAAAGACAACACTGCAGCAAAAGGAAACGCATAGCACTGGGTAAGAAGCTGAAATCATCATGTGCTTGTCTGTGTGGGGTTTGGCCCGATAATAGATCACACTGTAGAAGTGCAGATTGGTAAAGAGAAGGTAAGGTGTCAGAAAAGGTCGTCCATCTTCCATGATTGAAACAGCTCAAAGTTGAGGCAATCCAAGAGCTGATGACTCCTCTTCAGTTTTACTTGAGTGAAACTTTCAAATTCTTGCTCTGGGTCTCGCTGGTTGTCTTTGGAGTGGACTCTCTCTCAGACCATTGTTCTCTTCTTGACCTCAAACGTCTTTTCATTTGGCCCCGCAGAGCAGAGGTCACACTGCAATAGGTGACCCTTACCCTTGCCCACTCTATTCTGTTTTTGTACAAGTACAAGAGGTCCCTAGCACTCTCCAGATAAAAATACGATTAAGTACTGTGAGTACTCCGGAATAAACAGCATTGAACAACTGTGAACGGGAAGTCGTTGAAGAAGACTCAGAATTTTTTTTGACGATAATTTTGGTGGACTGGCTTAACCACACATCCTGGCCTGTATTTTACGGGATAATGGCTAGGAGAAATGAAAATGAAATTAAGCAGAGTCATTTTTTGCCTATAAAGCTCAAAGTGGTCAACATGGTGAGATGGGAAGCGTCGGTTCAATGGGAGAGATGGTTGATGGTGTGTAGAAGTGACAAGCCAAAAGGGGTAAGTTAAGACCTGTTGGAGCAAAGGGCACCTCACCTAGAGCTTATTAGAGCCCATATAATACAATGAGGGGATCAATTACAGGCCACAGTGGGACTCAAAATCAGTACAGACCAATGGTCCATTATGTCACATTTCAATACAAGACTGCACTGGTGCAAGAATCAAACCTGGGGGGTCTTTTGTGTGGAAAGTCAGTCACAACGCATTATTGCTGTTTGTCTGACCAAAAGACGCTGACATCCCAATGGTCATCATGCCTCAAAGAGTTTGAACAGGTTAAATGGACCAGCTGATAGTCATATCCGGGTTGAGAAAACCTGCAACGGCCATGTTGACCATGATGTAGGCTGACAATACTGCCAACACTGAGGCCTACAAATACAGTATATGATAAATCATCACTGACACTAGCAATATTGCGATTGTAAGTATATTATAGCTATCTATTTTCATTTCCATTTTCCTCCACTTATCTGAGTCCGGGTCACAGGGCCAGCAGTCTCAGTAGGGAAGTCCAGACTTCCCAAGCTCCACCGGGAGGACCCCAAGGCATTCCCAGGCCAGCTGTGAGACATAATCCCTCCTATGTCTGCTTCAAGGCCTTCTCCAGGCTGGGCATGCCCAGAACACCTCACCAGGGAGGTGTCTGGACTAGATGCCCGAGCCACCTCACTGGCTCCTCTCGATGTGAAGGAGCAGCGGATACACTCTCAGCTGCTCCCGGATGGCCAAACTCCTTACCCTATTTCTCAGGGTGAGTCCAGCCACCCTACGAAGGAAACTAATTTCCTCCGCCTGTATCCGTGATCTCATTCTTTCGGTCATGAACCACAGCTCATGACCTTAGATTAGGGTGGGAACATCGAGTGATAGGTAAATAGAGAGCTTTACCGTCCTGCTTAGCTCTCTCTTCACCCCGACGGTCCGGTACAGCGACTGCATTACTGCTGATGCTGCACCGATCTGTCTGTCGACCTCACGCTCCAACCTTCCTTCACTCGTGGGCAAGATCACGAGATACTTGAACTCCTCCACCTGGGGAAAGACCTCATTCTCAACCCGGAGGGTACGATCCACCCATTTCTGACCGAGAACTATGGTCTCGGATTTGGAGGTGCTGAGTCTCATCCCAGAAGTTTCACACTGAGCTGCAAACTGCTCAAGTAAACGCTGAAGGTCACAGACTGATGAGACCATCAGGACCACATTGTCTGCAAATAGCAGAGACGAGATCCTAAGGCCACCAAACTGGGCTTACTCGACACCTTGGCTGCGCCTAGAAATTCTGTCCTTGAAAGTTGTGAAGACAACCGGTGACACAGGGCAGCCTTGGCGGAGGCCAACGTTCACTGAAAACAGGTTTGACTTAATCAGACCTGGTTCGGTTCGAATAACATTGCCAGGTTTGGCAATGCGACCCAGGCTCCTGCTCCGGTTGTACAAGGACCGAATGGCACGTATTGGTGCGTCAACAATCCCGTATTCTGGGAACACCCCCCACAGGACATCACGAGGGACGCGATCAAATGCCTTATCCAAGTCAACAAAGCACATGTAAAACCGGTTGGGCAAACTCCCACATACCCTGCAGTACCCTTGCAAGGGTGTAGAGCTAGTCCAGTGTTCCGCGCCCGGAAGAAAAACCACATTGCACCTCCTGTAACCGACGTTCGACTAATGGTTGTATCCTTTAAACACACCCTCTGGTCACTCTTCTTAAAAATGGGGACCACCACCCCAGTCCAGAAGAACTGTTTCAAACCTCCAAGAAATGTTAAAGACGCGTGTCAGGCAAGACAGTGCCTCAACATCCAGAGCCTTGAGAAACTTGTCCACCCCAGAGCCCTGCCACTGGAGTGTACCCCAGATACCTCAGCCACGGTGATGGAACTGTCCACGTTTGTGTCCACTCTGCTTCTTCTAAGGAAGGTTTGTCAGTGAGATTGAAAATGCCCTCAAAGTATTGCTTCCACCGACCGACTATATCGCCAGTCGACGTCGGCAGGCCTCCATCCCTACTGTAAACCAGTGTGAACCGGGGACTGTTTCCCCTTTCTGAGGCGATTCATATACAGTGGTGTGAAAAACTATTTGCCCCCTTCCTGACTTTTTATTCTTTTGCATGTTTGTCACTCTTAAAAAATAGTTAACTTTTAGTCAAAGATAACATAATTGAACACAAAATGCAGTTTTTAAATTAAGGGTTACGTTATTAAGGGAGGAAAAAAACTCAAAATCTACATGGCCCTGTGTGAAAAGGTGATTGCCCCCTATTTAAAAAATAACTTAACTGTGGTTTATCACACCTGAGTACAATTTCTGTAGCCACCCCCAGGCCTGGTTACCACAGTGAGAGCCATTATCCACAAATGGCAAAAACATGGAACAGTGGTGAAACTTCCCAGGAAACTCAAGCTAAAGCGATCTTGGGTTCTGCAGCAGGACAATGACCCAAAACACACCAGCAAATCCACCTCTGAATGGCTGAAGAAAAACAAAATGAAGACTTTGGAGTGGCCTAGTCAAAGTCCTGACCTGAATCCCATTGAGATGCTGTGGCATGACCTTAAGAAAGCGGTTCATCCCAGAAAAGCCTCAAATAAAGCTGAATGACAACAATTCTGCAAAGATGAGAGGGCCAAAATTCCTCCAGAGCGTGTAAAAAACTTGTTGAAAGTTATGGCAAACGTTTGATTGCAGTTATTGCTGCTAAGGCTGCCCAAGCAGTTATTAGGTGCAGGGGCATTTACTTTTTCACACAGGGCTGTGTGGGTTTGGATTTTTTTCTCCCTAAATAACAAAAACATTCATTTAAAAACTGCATTTTGTGTTTACTTGTGTTATCTTTGACTAATATTAAAATGTGTTTGATGATCAGAAACATTTTGTGTGACAAACATGCAAATGAATAAAAAGTCAGGAATGGGGTGAATAGTTTTTCACACCATTGTATATATATATAATATATATATGCCGGGATGCAGGCAATGCTCTGCCGGAGTTGAGAGTTGAAGACTCGACAAACGAGAGACTCTGCCAGATGTTCCCAGCACACCCCTACTACATATTGGGGTCTTCCAGGTCTGTCCGGCATTCTCCCCACCATCTAATCCAGCTCATCACCAGGTGGTGGTCAGTTGATAGCTCAGCCCCTCTCTTTACCCGTGAGTCCAGAACATGCAGACGCAGGTCTGATGATCCGACTACAAAGTCGATCATAGACTTGCGGCCTAGGGTGACCTGGTGCCAGGTGCACTTGTGGACATCCTTATGTTCGAACATGATGTTTGTTATGGACAAACTGTGGTTCACACAGAAGTCCAGCCACAACACACCACACGGGTTCAGATTGGGGAGGCCGTTCCTCCCCATCACGCTTCTCCAAGTCACACTGTCATTCCCCACAGGGGCGTTAAAGACTTCCCGTAGAACTACGAAGTCACCGGCTGTGGTGCATCCCTCTGATAGACTCCAAGAAGGCTGGGTACTCTAAGCTGCCGTTCAGCGAGTACACACAAACAACAGTCAGGCCCCTTTCCACAGCCCAAACACACAGGGAAATTACCCTCTGGTTCATCGGGGATGACTCCAACACAGAGGCACCAAGCCATGGGCTATTAATAAGCCCGTACCAGCTCGCCCCCTCTTCCCTGCAGCAACTCCAGAGTAGAACAAGCTCCAGCCCCTCTACAGAAATTTGGTTCCAGAGCCCAAACTCTAGGTCAAGGTGAGTCCGACTATATCTAGTCAGGATGTCTCAACCTCTCGCTCAAGCTCTAGCTTCTTCCCCACCATGTCCCAAGAACCAGATTTGGCCACTGAAGACCAGGTCGCCCGGATGCCCGCACTCGACCGCCGCCCAAATCAAATCACATAGCACCGGACACTTACGCTTGCTCCTGAAGTTGGTAGGTCTGCGGGGCGGAGATCCTGTGTTGCTTCTTTGGGCTGGGCCTGACCGGGTCTTATAGTCATCTAATTTATCTTATTTACTATGGATTTTGCAACACAATAACAGGAACAACATCACATTAAAAACACTAAATTAATACAAAACTACCATCCACCTGGACTTCAGAGAGGTTGTGTACCACAAACATGCACATTAGCACTCAGTAAGGTCATCAAGTCGTACCTTTATGCATTCTCACACAGTATCAGCATTTGGGAGCAAATATGAGAAGAAAAAAAGACTACAAACACAGTGTAATAGTCCTGCAATGTGTGAGAAGGAAGAAGGTGTGTTCAAGAGCTGTCAAACAATGGAACAAATCGCTGCTCACATCAAACATAAAAAACATGAAAAATGTTCTAACTATAATATTTTTTAACTAAATATTAGCCCATATTTCCAATATTTATATGTCGATAACTACATCATATTTTATGTAAAATATGATGTAGTTATCATAGTTTTAATTGGCGACTCTAAATTGTCCATAGGTATGAATGTGAGTGTGAATGTTTATTTGTCTGCCCTGTGATTGACTGGCGACCAGGGTGTATCCCGCCTCTTGCCCGAAGTCAGCTGGGATGGGTTCCAGCAACCCCCACGACCCTAATGAGGATAAGCCGCATAGAAAATGGATGGATGGATTATCGTAATTGCAAATTGGATCATTTATCGCAAAGATTTACATTCCTACCTTTTATAGATCAAAACTTATTTTAGACTTAGACAGACTTTATTGACCTTCAGGGGTAATTGCTTACAGTATCTCAATTGTAGAAGAAAGAAAAAGACAAAACACTCTTAAATTAATAAAAACAATGCAATGTAAATAAAAGAATGATATTATCTATATAGACATGTACATATATCTATATATTATATTGTAAAGGTAGATAGATACATTATAATATGATGAAGTATAATTATAGTATATATTTAAGTATAATATAATAAACTACAAATAAAATAATAATTGAAAAGGAATGTGAGATAAACAATGTTAGCATATTTACAACTACTACTGCAAATAAAGTACTGGCGATTAACTATGGACAAAGTGTGATTAATCGCAATCTAATATTTTAATTGATTGACGGCCCTGATATATATATGATTATAATTTATATTTAATAACTGCAATTAATAAACATGGGCAATACATACTAATAAAGATGAGAAATACTGATCAACACTAGTAATGATCATTGATATACACGAATAATGGTTAACTTATATACTCATTAGTTTTAAGAACTTGAGTTCATTAGTAATGGATTATTTTGAACGTAAGACTTTAGGTAAGCAGAGGTTGATTTGTTTGGTTTTTGATTTTGTAATAAAAATCTTAAGACATCACAGGGAAATCACTTCAGTAATGATTCCTAATTCGGGTATACAGTGTACTGGATTTGGTAAGAACAACTTGTGCAATCATGTCATATAGGGATCTCTTTCCCAAAACTGCATTAAGATATCTTATTATACAGACTCCAGTGACCAGTAAAAATGTTCACTTTGCATGGTCTTTTGTCTTGCTGTGTTGTCCTTGGACAAAATACACAGAAAGATTACACTTTTACCCCATAGAGCCCTATAATTATATTATATTATTTGACAACAAAGTACAAGCCAATGTTGAGTTTAGACGATGGCAAAATGCAGTGTTGATTCATAACTGACAAAATATTAAGAGTTTAAGTTGCTTGAGTCTGTTAGATATACTGGTTGTTCATGACCATATACATGTTGTATTTGCAAAGTACTACAAAAGCCAAATAGAGCCCTCCGGGTTAAGGGTCAGTCTTCTTCAGACATTTGCCAACACGAAGAAGATGGTGTACATGGAGGTAAGCTAAATGTTTTGTTGTGGATCTTGGATCTAACATGAGAGGCTAAGTGCAAGCACTGTGTCCAGCCCTTTTTATGCTCATCTAGGATCCTTGCGAACACACACCCACACTCACTCACACAGCGGCACATGCAAACAGACACTTGTGCAGCAGGAGCAGCAGAGGCCTTGAAAAGATCACTGGTTTCCTGCTGTTATGCAAATTCATCAAAACGCTTGAGTGAGAATTATATATGAATCCAATGAGGGTTTTTCTCTTTTTTAGGAATGCTTAGGAACAAGTACTGAGAAGGCTCAATGGCCAGCGTCCGCTTCACTCCCTGGCCATGCGTATTATTCAGCTTGACGAGACGCAAACTGACATAAGCACCCAGGCTCACTTTCACCCAAAGGCAATCCGATTATATGGCCAACACGGCATCAATGCTGCAAGGCCAACAGGCAGTGAAGTCCGTCAAGCATCCCCTCCTCCACCCAAGCTCCTTCTTTGCCCATTCATACCTCCTTCTTCATCTGTCCTGCACACTACCCCTCCTACACACAGACCCTCTCTCTCACACACACACACGCACACTCACACACACATACACTGCTTCAGAATTCCACCCTGGTAAACAACAAACCACCAGAGCAGGGGCCTCATATTTTTAAGCAAAGTTAAAATTTTTCAAACCCCCCACCTCCTCCCAAAAAGTTACCGTCTATTTGCCCATTTAGGGATTTTGCCCCCCTTTCATAAGCCACTGCTGCACAAACACAGCTAAAGAATCCTTCACACAGGAATATTAATACATCTTTCAAACATCCCAAGCTAACAAAGACAGTATTAGGCAGCTGCATGTGGTGGCCTCCTGAACCCTGTCTAGGGCCTGTTCGTTCCATATTAATCAGATATAAGCAGCTATATCTATATCAAATAAGTTCTGCAGGTTGGCCCGACGAGAGTCACAGCTAATGTCACCACGGGGCTCCTAAGCTAAACCGGTGTTGACAACCACACAGGCCGGCCTTCTTTAACGTGCTGACGCTTGGGTCCTCAGACGGGGCAGTGGGTGTTTACATGACGCTCCCCAAAAAGACTGCCAGGTGCTGTAAGGGGGATAGAAGTGGAGGATCTTCTTGCAAATCGTTCTGCGTCCGTGAAACTAATGTAGAGATGAGATTAAACTTGCAGAGGGACACATTTGCAATAGATTCACACTGTGTCACTGTGACAAATCGTGAGGGTGTGTGGTTGGAGGGCGGGGGCGACTAATGCTCATCAAGACTCCACAAGAGCTTAATAGAATATCGCTGACGGATTATTGTTTAAACTTGCATTAACCACAACACACCTGACTATGAATAGTCTTGAGACCTGGTGCTATTTGACATAAGCCATAATTTAAATACGTATTATGCATTCCATGAATTAATAATATGTTCAGGTGGACCTCAATGAGGCCCAGGCGGGTGTTCCACCTGCCTCTCACTCCTCACACAAGGATTTAGAGTCAGAGGACTATACTGTGCTTCCTCTGCACCCCTCTGTTTTGTCTGGTATTAATGAGCAATTAACTCTGCATACAAGGTCATGGACAATGGTTTTGGTTGTCAGATTATGCAAATGTTGCTGGTTGTGCCTTCGGTGTGTGAATGGAGAGGGTTGCGCTCTCCCTCTGAGATAGAAAAATGATATGCAAACTGTACCATCAAGCACTCCTGGATTAGGACAATAATCAGCGCATATTCAGATGTTTACTAATGAAGGTACCGACGGAAGGCATGATTTCCAATATGGGACATAATTAAATAACTAACAGCAAGTCTGGGATGTTTGGTTAAAAAAGTGAAGCTCAAAATAATGGTAGTGTGAGTGCCATGTAACGCCAAGAAGTTGAACTCCTTGGACGAGTTAGAGAGAACAGGTGCAGCGTGAGGTCATACTGAGCGCTTTGTGCACTGACATGGCAGCAGTCCATTTGGGGGTAAGAGGAAGGAGGGGGCAAGTTTAATACAAAGTTAATATCGATTTAATGCTTGTCACCGCTTCTCTGAATCGTTTGGCTTGGCTAATTCACTCATGTTGCGAGGGGCTCTTTGCGCCGCCTGTGGCAGATGCTAGGGAGACCTTGGGTGCTGCTGGTGAAGTGAGGTGAAGCTGCGGCCAGAACACCCCGAGTAGGAATTCGTGTTAAGGTGAAGCCTGGGGGGGGCGGGAGGGAAATGGAATCCACTGAAATAGATCTTTGGCTAACTTCACATGGCAGCAGGAAGGAGACAGTGCAGCATATTGGTCACCATTGGTCACTGTGACTAAAATGTGATAAATAAAAGACGCAACAGAAGTACAACAACTAAGGATGATGCTGATATGGATGAGCAGAGATAGATAATTTCATAAGACATGTTTAAAGTTCATTTTCACGTCACCTTTAAAGCAGGTTGGTTGGCTTTAGTTGATTTCAAACATGCATATAAAGCTACATTGGAGTACATCTCATGTTTAAAAGTACACACTGGGGAACTGTTAATTACCTTTAATGTTGGAGAACTGGGTGGTTTGATTTATATGTGTGTTCCATACCATCAAATCAGTTGAACTCAACTCACCTAGAACCTCTGATTCATTCCCAGTAATTTCATGTGTTATCTTTCAAGTGTTATTTTATAACTAGAAGGCACAAATTATTGTATTTTGAAGGTTGTAAACAAGTTTTTTATGCATATAACTATGAAAATTTTCCATTTACAAAGAAGGAATTTACAAAAAATCACTTGTCATGGTCAGGTCTAGAACCAAATAACCGCAATAAATGAGGGATTACTGTACATGTTAACTTTGGCCATGTCCAGACGAACATGGATATCTAAAAAATACCTAATTTTCTATGTGTTCTGTGTGTAAGATTTTGTCCTGAAAGGGGACCTGTTATACGCATTTTTGGGCCTATAGAGCAGCTACACACAATAATCCGCACAGAAAACGATCTCAATTTTCCAGACTTTGCTCCTTTTCCAGCATTGTTTCCTTTAGTTTCCTGCCTCCCGCCAAAACAGTCTGTGTAATTTACTCCACCCCCATCCCTCATCCTGGTACGCCTCCCGCCGAGCCCATTTTGCTATGATCCTAAGTGCTACCGTGGACTTCCGGACAGCTGTTGAACCCCACTTCCTAGACGGTACAGGAGTTGATAGTAAAAGGCGATTTGACTTTTTAAAATGTCCGCTTTTAACAGCTATTAGTAGCTCCAGACATCGGTGAGCTTGTAATTTGTATGCATGCTGGTAACACTCCCTGTATGCACACTCAATAATGTTACACAGACAACTGCTTTTGTCCGATTAGGTACACAAAATAAACACAGTCAGGACACTGATAACGTAGTACTTGCAGTTTGCTCTTCTGACTCTTCAAAATGACCTTGTAAAGTTGGGAAGGCATCAAACTTAAGCAACAGTTTGGTGGATAGTCCAGTTTCGCATTGGACAATGTTCACTAAACAGTCCCGTGTGAAGTACCGTGGACAGATATTTTTCTCTTGACGGCCAGGAATGAGCAACTCCAACCACTTCTGCTTGATGTTTGCCTCTTTAAGAACTCTAAACAAAAATAGCTTTCCCTCACACCTAAACAAACATTTCCTGAGAGCCATTGCTCAAAGGTGCTAACACAGTGAAATTCTTGACAACAGAATGAAGTTGAGTGGGGGAGGGCAGGCCTACAGCGTGTACCTCGCCATGCCCTTATAAAGAAGTCCGGGTTTTGTGACGTCAGTGGAACTTGGTGTTGAAAAAAACAGTGAAACACAGAATCCAGAGTCATCCAAAACTGCTTTCAGGATTCAGTTCCAAATGCACAAACATCATTATCTCATGCTTTGGCATCGTTTAACACAAGAATACAACATTGTAACAACATTTGTTACCTCTTTAAAACCTAGGTGATGTCCACACAAACAGATATTTTCAAAAATACATTTTGCCCATTCGAATGTTAATCCACACCAAAATGCCCAGTCAGTTGGTGAATGCGTTTTCATGTGGACAGAGAGTTTATTTAAACTCTGTAGTGTGCATGGAGATGGGGTATGGGAAATTTTGAAAAAGTCAATTTTCGTGTGGACGTGGCCTCCTTGAGCCTCAAGATCAGGCGTTCCATCCACACGTAGACTGTATCTCGTAAAATAATTTTTTTTCCAACGTTTTTGCCTCTCATTCACATGAGTCTGCAGATATACGGCACTAAAAACAAAGGTTTTCAAAACCTCCAGCCAAAGTGTCGGGATGACGGAGGATGATTCTGATTGGATAGAATTTTAGTAACTGTTGCCGCCTACAAGTTCGTCATGCTTGTCATGCTTAAGACTGTGGTTCTCAATGCATTTATCATTTTCTATGCCACTTATCCTCATTAGGGTCGCATGTATGCTGGAGCCTATCCCAGCTGGCTTTGGGCGAGATGCGGGGTACACCCTGGACTGGTCAGCCGTCAATCAAAAAAGAAAAATTACATGATGTAATTATATATACATTCCATTCCATTCCATTTTCTTCCACTTATCCGGGTCCGGGTCGCGGGGCACCAGTCTCAGTAGGGAAGTCAAGACTTCCGGGTCTCCAGCGACCTCTTCTAGCTCCACCGGGAGGACACCAAGGCGTTCCCAGGCCAGCTGTGAGACATAGTCTCTCCAGCGTGTCCTAGGTCTTCCCCGGGGTCCTCTCCCGGCTGGGCATGCACAAAACACCTCACCAGGGAGGTGCACCCCCCGCAGGACACCACGAGGGACACGGTCGAATGCCTTTTCCAAGTCTACAAAGCACATGTAGACCGGTTTGTGCAAACTCCCACATACCCTCCAGTACCCTTGCAAGGGTGTAGAGCTGGTCCAGTGTTCCGCGACCGGGACGAAAACCACATTGCAACTACTGTAACCAAGGTTCGACTAACGGTCGTACACTTCTCTCCAGCACCCTTGAGTAGACTTTGACAGGAAGGCTGAGGAGTGTGATCCCCCTATAGTTGGAACACACCTTCCGGTCACCCTTTTTAAAATCGGGGACCACCACCCCGGTCTGCCAGTCCAGAGGTATTGTTCCCGACTTCCATGCAATGTTGAGGAGACGTGTCAACCAAGACAGTCCTCCAACATCTAGAGCCTTGAGAAATTCAGGGCGAATGGGGAGTGTTTTAACTACCCAAAATACCTCAGCCACGGTGATAGAACTGTCCACGTACGTGTCCTCAGACTCTGCTTCCTGTACGAAAGGTATGTCAGTGGGATTGATACGGCCTCAAAGTATTCCTTCCACCGACCAACTATATCCTCAGTCGAGGTCAGCAAGCCCCGTCCGCACTGTAAACAGTGTGAACGGGGGAGCGCTTCCCCTTCCCAGAACCTCTTTGAGGCCGACCGAAAGTCGTGCTCCATAGCCTCACCAAACTCCTCCCACACCCGGTCCTCCCTCGAGACGCAGCGGAAGGTCTGCCGGATATGAGAGTTGAAGACTCGACGAACGGGAGACTCTGCCAGACGTTCTCAGCACACACCCACTACGCGTTTGGGTCTACCAGGTCTGTCCAGCATCCTTCCCCACCATCTAATCCAACTCGTCACCAGGTGGTGGTCAGTTGACACCTCAGCCCTTTTCTTCACCCGCGTGTTCAAAACATGCGAACGCAGGTCTGATGATACGACCACAAAGTCGATCATAAACCTGCAACCTAGTGTGTCCTGGTGCCAAGTGCACTTATGGACATCCTTATGTTCAAACATGGTGTTTGTTATAGACAAACTGTGGTTTGCACAGAAGTCCAGCAACAACACACCACACGGGTTCAGATTGGGGAGGCCGTTCCTCCCAACCACGCCCCTCCAAGTCACACTGTCATTGCCCACATGGGCGTTGAAGTCTCCAGTGGAACGCAAAAACCACTGTCAGGACCCTTTCCGAGGCCTGAAGGCATAGCAAAATAACCCTTTCGTTCACCTGGGATGACTCCAGCACAGAGGCACCAAGCCGAGGGGCTATTAATAAGCCCACCCCAGCTCGCCGCTTCTCCCCTGCAGCAACTCCAGAGTAGAATAAGGTCCAGTCCCTCTCAAGGAATTTGGTTCCAGAGCCCAAACTGTGGGTTGAGGTGAGTCAGAATATATCTAGTCGGAATGTCTTTGCCTCTTCCACAAGCTCGGGCGCCTTCCCCACCAGAGAAGTGACATTGCATGTCCCAAGAACCAGATTTGGCTGGCAAAGATCAGGTTGCCCGGACACCCGCCCTTGACCACTGCCCAAATCGCATGGCACCGGACCCTCATGCTTGCCCCTCCAGGTGGTGGGTCTGCGGGGGGTGCGGGTTGGTGGGNGGTATGGGAAATTTTGAAAAAGTCAATTTTCGTGTGGACGTGGCCTCCTTGAGCCTCAAGATCAGGCGTTCCATCCACACGTAGACTGTATCTCGTAAAATAATTTTTTTTCCAACGTTTTTGCCTCTCATTCACATGAGTCTGCAGATATACGGCACTAAAAACAAAGGTTTTCAAAACCTCCAGCCAAAGTGTCGGGATGACGGAGGATGATTCTGATTGGATAGAATTTTAGTAACTGTTGCCGCCTACAAGTTCGTCATGCTTGTCATGCTTAAGACTGTGGTTCTCAATGCATTTATCATTTTCTATGCCACTTATCCTCATTAGGGTCGCATGTATGCTGGAGCCTATCCCAGCTGGCTTTGGGCGAGATGCGGGGGGGTGCTTTTGTGTTGCTTCTTCGGGCTGGGCCTGGCCAGGCCCCACGGGAGAAGGCCTGGCCACCAGGCGCTGGCCTGCGAGCCCCTCCCCCTGGCACCAAGGTGAGGCCCCGGTGTCCCACGTCCGGGCGAGGTGCGGTCACTCCTATATATTCATATGTCTGTAAAATGTATCTATGCCTTACACAAATAGTAGCACTACATTTGAATCTCATGTTAACTCTTAGGTTCATTTGTGTTACCTTGTGTGTTACCTTACCTTACCTTTTGCCCTTTTTGTTTCCCCTTAGATCCTGTGATTTCCTGAGAGGGCGGTGCAATGAGACACACCTGTAGTCACTAGAGCAAGGGTGGCTGAGACACTGCAGTTTTCTTTTCAGCCGGTCAATACAGCAGGTGTTTTTAATGATTAACACCTTCTTCAGTTTGAGGGAAGGAGCTAACCAATCAAATCACCTTTTGGGGGAACTGGCTGGGGAGAAAATCTGCAGTGTCTTGGCCCTGCATGGCAAAAGTCTGACACATGTGCACTAGAGGTATTTAGCTACCTGGCTACAAGAGGAGGACATGGGATAGTACTGCTTTGCCTGCATGCTACCTGAGACACAGTGGAATGTCGGCGGATTAATTTTGCATGTCTAGTTGGTATTTGTAGTGCTCCAGCCTAGTATTTTGTATGCCTGTCTCCCGTCCTCCCAGCACATTTTGACACCATCCTGGTCACCTAAGATTTCTCATTTTTTTAAAATGAGCTCTTCGTTTATTTGTCTATTCTTAGTTGCGTTAGTAATTTGACCTGTTAATGTTTTACTTAATGTGCCTATTATTTTTTGCTATCCTGTTTTGCACCGACTATCTCACTTTGTCAATGTTCACCATTTTGTCCTGCATTGGAGACCCATTGCATATTTTTGTTCATTAAAAGACTTCTATTTTTGCACTCTGACTGTGTGGACTAGCTCTGCATCTGGGATGTTTAACTGCAAAAGTCATAAGAATAACCGTACTAATTACAGGCCAAGAAGTTCAAAGACACCACGTAATGGTGTCATGTTTCGACAACATGTTTTGAGTGTAAATGTATTTCCTGGGATTTCCGAGCATACTCAAATGCAACAAATTGTACTTCCACAGTAAGAGTTGTATTAGTGATAAGAATATCCAGCTATTGTTGTCTTTGTCTTTCTGTTTATCTAGACAACACATACTGTGACACACATAATATAAAAAAGACATTAAAAGACATTACTGTAATATGTGGAGTGTCAGTCAACCCACCTCGCGGTGGTTTAGTGACAATGAGGAAGTGTTGTTACGAGGAAAACTAAAAACGTCTCTATGAGTTGGAGGTGTTGGAATTGCACTGCTGTTGATGTGCTCAGATCAGAATAAAGGTATTAAATCGCGGAGGACTCTGCGTGACAGTGTGGGGATGCAACACTATGCTTCCGTCTGCCATCATAACTGAGGGGTGTTGCATGGTGTGATGCACATGATGCCCAAAACATTTTAATGTAATATTTTTTTTTGAAGTTACCAACATTAATGTGCTATTTTTTGACAGCCCTTACATATATTTATATATTATATTACTTCAAATTTGTACTTAATGACATTGCATCACTAAAGAAAATGCCCGCCAAATACTAAAACATTGTAATATAGCACACTACTATACCATGAATAAAAACTATTTGAGTATGCTTTTAAAGCTCAAAATAATGTCAGGATGTACGTGTGATATACTGCTATGTTAAGTAGTTTACCAGTGCTCGCTGGTTGAATGAGTGGACATGGTGAGTGGTGCCTCATAAGGCTGCAACCAGTCAGCACAATCTGTCACTCCACAACCTGCTGAAAAGATGGGGAGTTGCGTCCACGTCACCAATAAATAATGAGGGAATAATAAACAGTAACCACCTGTCGCACCAGCAACAATGGGATGACCCATGGAGAGGCTCTCATGCATGCTTAACATATTTACTCAGCCCCTTTCACTTAGCACAGCAGAAACAGGGGTGACACAATGGTGGATCCATTTAGTAGACCAGTCTATTTCGTAAACTAGTCTGCAAAAATGCTACTACCTGATATAGTACAAACATGTTCAAAACATGCCATTGTCACTCACATTGTATGTGATTTCACAAGCAATATAAATAATTTAATATTTGTATTAGATTATACCTGCACAGTGAGTCTGACCTTTGTGCTTGTGATGTAGGCAATGGTGTACAGTATGAATGCGGAAGTGGTGGGGGGGTTGAGGTAGACTAGGCTGGGCAAATGGGTAGCTAGCTACTGTATGTACAGTATACGCTGATGTATTTTCAATATGGCTCCATGCTGGCTGTTGAAAAGCAGAAATACTGTACAGCCTCCATTTGACAAACTGCCTGCACCTAAATGTTTCATCTTCAGTGAACAAGTAACAAAACGGTACACTCACCTGAAGGTACACTTGGGACGACGTGAACTGCAACAAATTTTCTACATCCATAAAGATCAGTAGATTGTCACCCAGGAGAACGCAGACCTCCACCAAGGGCAGACTATGCACAAAAAAGGGGAGAGTTTATATGAGTTTATTGGTCTTGTCTATTCATTTGTTAGCCAACAGACTACATCCCGGTTCATGAAAGTAGTTAGTTAACGCAAAAACTGTACTTTTTTTGGAATTTTACCCATCATCCACAATTGTAAAAAAACAAAACAATAAGTGAGTCCCCTACGTGCAGTAAAGAGCTGTCTTTTTTCATCATTTTTTATATCTTTAGAATACTCCGAAAAGAGAGATCTGTGCTCATGTCAAGGACTGCGAATGATGGGCAAAATTTTAAAAAATTAAAAAGTGCATTTTTTCTGTAAGGGTGGATAGTGCCATTTTATTGAGGAGTGGACCGAAGAAAAATAAAGAAGACCCTTACTCCAATAATAATAATAATAATACATGTATTAGAATTAATACAATCTCTGTGTACATACAGTATGTCACCCTAAGTCAACATATGTACCCAAAGCCTTTGAGGGTATGTTTAAAAGTTTTAATCTTATGATTTGTTAGGTTCCTTATATGACTACCGTATATGCATAACAGTAGAGCATTTTTCTTTAGAACAAATTTAGCATCACATCCACATGAACCTACGTTAATAATTCTTCCTATTAAATGTGCAGGATCTGCCTATAAGGGCGACCAGACACAGGACAAGAAATAAGTGCGATAACCTGAAGATGGATGTGGATAAACGGGTGCTGGGTGTTGAAAAAGAGAATTGGGGGGAGTATAGGGTGTTGTTAATATCTTCGAGATGTGCTTTTAATGGCTCTAATTCAGCTTCAAGCAGCTGTTTTAACTGGGCGCGCAAGAGGGGAGTTTGGACGAGGCCAGCCAGCAAAGCTCATAGAAATTAGTCTCGGTCATGCCGGGCCGCCCATGCTTCCTGCTAACCATCTGCTTAGCTCTTACAAAAGGAGGATTTTGGGGAGCCAAGTAAAGGAATATGGGCTCATAAAAAAGCGTTTGAAGGCCTTGAAAAGCGCTTGTTTCTTGGCGTTGTGTTGCAGTGTTGTGGACGGAGCATCGTGTGCGCGTCCTGCGCGTGCACACCGATCAGACGAGCCCCTGATAAGCGTTGAGTGCATGTGCAAAGCGTCATTTCACGGAGGCGTTCCCGTGGAATTATTCCACTGTGGCTGCTTGAAATTTGACTGATGTTAGACACTAGACGTCACTATTGAAGATGATCCCACTGACTGGTTACTGCTTTCAGCCCCCAATGTCACTGAGAATAAAGAGTCCAGGTCAAAAGTCCCTTTTTCTACTTTTGAAAATACAGTTCTGTTATTTGTACATCATACCTAAATAAAGCTTTATTACATTTTGGGCCTTTTTCATATATTTCTGTTGTAAATTGGAATATTTAGAGTTTTTTATTTGCATTTCTTGAAAATAAAAACATTTCATTAAACCGTGTATTTAAACTATACATTTTCAAAAATGTAAACGTCAACGCCTATTAAAACTGAGCTTTTATTTACAAGATATACACAACTATTGTGAAGTTAAAAATAAACCCTTGGTTAAGATAGTACATTTTATTACCTTCCTATTACAATTTAAAATTACAATTACATACTCTATGCCACTTCATCCTCATTTTGGTCGCGGGGAGAATGCGTGCAACAATTTGATACCTTTTTCAATTAAAAAAATATTTCATTGTCCAGAAAAAAATCCAACAATCTTTCGTTGTTCCTAACTCTTAATAGGCAATTAAAATTGCAAATATTTGAAATTTAATTTTAGGTGGGTCATTTGGAAGCAGTTGGACTGCTCTTTGGATGTGCAATATCTTTTCGCCCGATTGCTCTGCTTGAATGTGTTTTCAGGGTAAAGCTGACAGAACACGACTATCAGGCTCCAAGGCGCATTAATAAGAGTTTTATTTGGGCTCTTGGTGTCTGCTCATATGAATGCGTTTTAAATCAAATCACAGATGCACTTTTATTCAGCCGGTTAAAATAGCAGAACAAAACCGTCTTTAGAATTAAAGCTTTTTTTCCTAAGCGGGGAGAAGGAGGCAGAGAAAGGCCGAGGGGCGCCTCCTGTGCAGCTGAGGCTGACAGTTAGTTCATGCTTCTAACAGGATCAGGAGCGCACACTTCTCCCTGTTGTGGGCGCCGAGCTGATCCTGGGCGTGCAGCGCCCTCAATGGAACTTGTGCACAAAGTGATATTTAACACAACTGTTAAAGCGTTTTGATAGCAGAAATCCCTTTAAGACATTATTCCATGACGAAGGCCAGATTGAGTGTTGAAAATCCCATGAAATTCTAAAAACTGATTTACATTTGTGTTGCACCACTTGGCGGAGTCCCTGCATAATATAAACAATTTAACAATAACATTTTTTACAGTGTCTAATGCACACCAGCACTGTGACGCCAATTCTATGTTACTTATTATAATCTATAATAATACTCACTCCCCCTAAAAATAATCCGCTAATTAAAAGTTCATACATAATGAGACGATGTGGAAATTTGCTCTTTAATTAGGCAGCTTGCCTTGGCCCATCACAATAAAGTGAGAGGAAAGTGGCCAATATGCAAAAATGATGACTGGGCCTCCTTTGTGGTGGCCACATTGTGTGTTGCTTGCTTATGAAGTCTAATGCAATCATAAATTGGGTTCTCCGGCCAATCAGGGAGCCGGGAAAGGCACCATGAAAGCAGTCCATGAGGAGAACTTTGTTTGGCTCCATTGTTGAGTCTGTCAGGCCTGAGAGGGGCGTCGGGGGGGGGGGGGTCAGCTGCCTATAAAGCTCCTCTCCCCACAGCAAGGAGACCACAGAGGACTTAGCAGACACTTGACAACACAGTCCCTCCTTTTAAGACACACGGAGTATTCCCCGGGCACAGTTCCAAGTGGGGACCATGATGATCCCAAGCGTCATCGCGCCCCCCGCGATCTACCCGGGCCTGTACCGGCCTGCAACCGCCACCCTCCCGCTACACCATAGCCTGCCCGCCGTCTTCCCGGCCCACTCCAGCTTCCTCGTGGAGGACCTACTGCGGATAAGCCGACCCACGGCCTTCCTAAATCGGACCGTCCAGCCTGTCAGCGTGTCTCCGCCCACGGCCACCACCAACTTCAGCGACGTGACTGTGGACCGAGGAGCTTCCACCACGCTCCTGACGCGGGAGTCTTGTTCCCCCAAAACATCGAGCAGCAAGGACCCAACTTTCCTCAAGTTTGGCGTGAGCGCTATCCTCGCACCATCACCAAAGACACGTAAGTGCACGAAAGTCCGCACGTCCCACGCCACTTTCTGCACGTGGATGTAACATGTGTGTTTCCCCACAGCGTCCTCACCCCCAACACTCCACAGCTTGCACTCCAAGGGCTTCCACATCCCGTGCTTTGAGGGAACCTTCCACCCCATATTCAGGACACCTTATTTACCAGGTAATCACGCTAAAATGTTAAAGTGCCTTTAAAAAGAAGTAGACATTGAGAGCCCTGTTGGCTCTGGCCTCTGCCCAGACCCACCCACCTCCCAATTAACCAATTATCCCAAATCGTCACACTCCATAGTTGAGGCGGGGTGGCCATTTACATCCCCACAGCTTCCCATTGGAGGGTGTTTTTTGGTATTTCCCCTGAGCCCCCGTTTTCCCACAGAGCCAGGGGGGCCACCGGGCTGCAGTGGCTGTCAACAAAGGTTTTGGCACCATGACGAATTTGGTCAGCTCCCACTGGGTGAACCACCCACCCTGGAGAGTGACTTTTACCAGTCATGCACTAATTTCCCCATTAGGCGCTATTGACACATTTCTATATTCTCACAAGACCACATACAGCGGCCCTGCTCAAGAAACTGATGGGGGCCACATTGGTACTGCAGCCAGGTGGGGTCCAATCACATCCACTGTGACTAGTCGAGGTGTTCCACGTTTTTTTTAAGTGTCCCAGATGAGGATGTACCTCGCTTACGTCAGGGGTGTCCAAAGTGTGGCACGGGGGCCATTTTTAGCCTCTGCGTCTCGTAAAAAAGAAAATACATTTATTATTAATGCAATGCATTATTTGATAATAGTCATTTTTTGCTTCATCACCTATAAACACACAAATCTGGATGTCTTGTATTGGTTTTAGCGGCAGTAGTGTGCAAACTGTATCAAAGAGCCCCAACCCAACATCGTTCAATTCCTCTGTACGCGGCCCTCGGTGCATTGAAAGCGTTTGTAACACCTAGCTTTTAGGCCACGCTGCATTACCATGTACCCCCGTACTCCCTTTCTCCTTTGCATCCCTCCAAATCTAGTGGTGTCCAATGTGCAGCCCGTGGATCACTTTCAGCCTGCAGCTCTTATTTGATTTCATTAGCCCTCTTCATTTTGTACAAATAAAATCCACTCAATATTAATGACATATAATTATATATATATTAGATACGGCACTATTTTGCTTGATCAACTATAACAAGGCTAAGATGGGGATGCTATTCACCGACATTTGATTGGTTTTAGCATCTTTAACGCTCAAAACGTATGAAAGTGGACCGCTTGCATCCTTCAATTCTTCTGTACCTAGTCTTCAATAATAAAAAAAAAAAGTTTGCACACCCCTGGCTTCCAGGCTAGATAGATTACCATGTCCACCCACCTTTGCCTCCCTTTTTGCCCTAAAAGCTCCTCTCTAGTGTGCAAGCGGGCCAATCAACGGGGCGAGATAAAGAATAATCTCTTAGAAAAGTCTATAAAGTTGCTTTCATTCAGACAAATCATAATGGCGATAGAGTCCTTTTCGGGGCTCAGCTCAACAAAGAAACTCAGCGTCCCTCAATAGCTTTTCGTGTTCATTTGATGAAAATGATTCAAGGGCACGAAAGGGGGTGCCTCCTTTCAGGCATCAGTATTCTGGTATGCGGTTGTGTTTAGTTCCAAAGTGTAAATCTCCTTTTGTGCTCCTAATATATGGCCTTCGCCGCCTGTCCGGAGTCCTTTCTGTGTTAGTTCATTACTACACAATTACCGTTCACGCTTTATTAACTCTTCTATCCGCCCTCTTAGAGCAAACGCTGCCTCTTTTCCATACCAATGCTGCTGGGGAGCGGCCAATGTGCTAATTAGTCACCTCACGCCATTTCCCTCCCAACCCACACCCAGAGCGCCAACACAAGAATGCCATTCAATTAGCGCCCATTCAAGCGGTTTCCATGTTTGCGTGCTACTCGTGTCGTCTTCTTCTCGCAGCGTCTTCACCCGCCGTGCCCATCCCGGGAACCTTCTCGTGGCCGCCGGCCGCCAGAGGGAGGCCCCGCAGGGGGATGCTGAGGAGGGCGGTGTTCTCCGACGTGCAGCGCAAAGCTTTGGAGAAGATGTTCCAGAAACAGAAGTACATCAGCAAGCCAGACAGGAAGAAGCTGGCCTCCAAACTGGGCCTCAAAGATTCACAGGTGAAGAAAAGTCAACATTTCAAACGCCTGCCGCGCTTGACGCTGATGCGCATGCGCGCCGGATGCGCGTTGGCTAACTGTTCCAAAGCGGTGCTCTCTTTGCTAACTAGCTTTCTTTTGCCCCCTGAAGGTGAAAATTTGGTTCCAGAACAGACGGATGAAGTGGAGGAACTCCAAGGAGCGTGAGCTGCTGTCCTCAGGCGGTTGTCGAGAGCAGACGCTGCCCACAAAGACCAACCCACACCCGGACCTCAGTGACGTGGCCAAGAAGTCCTCCGCAGAAGAAGACGAGGACGAGGAGGTGTTCTCCTCTCCTCTCGTCTCCTCTCCTTGCCTTTCAAGCAAGCACTCGGACTTTTCAGAGTCAGACGAAGATGAAATAACAGTGTCTTAGTAGTTGGTTCATTTCCCCCCGTGAGACTCTTGGGAAGAGCTACCGTCCCGACAGGAAAGCCCAGCCCGGTAGACGCCATTGTTAATGATCAATAAAGTTGGAACACAGCGCACGCGCAGTGGACGGGATCAGCTACCCTTTGCTGTTTTTGCACAGCTTTGTTCAATTGTACAGTTTTGTACAATTTTGTATGGATATTTTACGCCAAGAATATTGACTTCATTTTACCTTCATCTTGAATAGAGTTGTTTATTGGAGAAATGTAGCCATTTCATTAATAATTTATATGAATGTGTTTTATACGTATGCTGTATAATGTGGTGTGTATATATATGTTCATTTTACTCTCTTTGTACAAATACCAAATAAACAAAACACATTCCACCTAAGTGTGTGTCTTGTAACAAAAAAAAAAAAAAAGCTCATTGAGACAAAATCCAATCATAAATAGTTATTTTTAATTGAATCACAATAACTTAAGACCGGGACAGCGATATCAGATTTTTGAAGACAAACGGCACCAATGTGCTCTGTGAAGAGACTGTACACAAAATACTCCTTTCCAAGTACTGTAACAAACCAGCTACAAAAGTGTAGTCCAAAAAGATTGTTAACTATGTACAAAGTTATGTTACAAAGAAGGCTGGACATTCATTGAGCTTGTAAGTCAAACTAGTTAAATGCTTCAACAAGACGAGTCAGTCTCTTTGTGCTTCCAAGGACCCAGACACACAAGTTCCAACAACCAAGCACAATAAAAATGGGCCACAAAACTGCCAAGTGTTCCATGCTGTCTATACGTCTCTCTGGGCAGTGCTGGTAGGGACGAACGCACATTCAGCTTTTGGCGATTACGGTTACCATGTTGCATAGAATTGGTGACAAAAACGGAATTTGGCATGAAGTTGCTGGGCTTCATGACCCCCCCCCCCCAAACTGCTTGTCGGCCCAACCCAAAAGGCAGCTGGGAGGATCCAACATGTACATTGTATGTTTCAAACTACACACTGTTAGCCACTTCTGCTCGACAGTTCAACCCCAAGTGTAATAACAATACCTTTATCCTCCAATCAATGATATCACTATAAACAAAGCAGCATACACACTTGACATGTTTCATACACCTTATAATAATCAGAACAGTGCGTGATGAAAGATGAGGTATAAAAGCAACAGACCTCTCGCACAATCACTCCACATACCAAAGCGTATTTATATATAGATTTCTTACTAGTGGTCTTGTTTTATTCTCACCAGCTTCCCAGCAATGTGTCATGCAAGCAAATAGAACTTCATCTCAAGCCACCTTAAGTTGCCACTCCCTCACACAACCTTTTTGAGGGAGTGTCAACTCAAAGCCCTCTTTGCAGCCTTTGAGACCAAGTAAGAAATGACAGTAGCACATTATTTAAAATCATTTAAAAAAAATCAATAAGGCATTGTTTGTTTGAATTCCGTTCAGCACCAACAGAGGTGTGTGTGCTACAACAGCCTGTTAGGGAATCACAGCAAGGATGCGTGGAGAGGTAAAGGCATTATTGCTAAATAGGACATGCAAAAGGACATTATAGTAAACATGTTCCACTTTGTAGCATCTTAACTTTACAACAATCAATGTCAAATAGACTTTAGAGGCCTTCTCCAATAATTTCAGGGTTAGAACGCCATGTTACCTTCTGCTAGAGAGATAAGGCAGCAGAACCCTGATGACAAGTAGAACATGAACAAAAAAGAAGTCAGAAGGAATTATGGAGGCGGTTGACATTCACCAGAAGTTTGATTTCCCAGTGCGCGTACGGTGCTGTCTTCTTTGTGAATACGTTCATTATCATGCACACAACAATAGGCTGGCGAATGAAGCACCGAGATTCACCAGCTCTGTGAATGGTGTGCTGTGAAGAGCTGCCGCAGAAGTGACAAGCACACTTGGCTCCACATCCAGCAACCAAGCAGACAAGGGAGGGAAGAGAACCTGTGAATGGTGTGGTGTGAAGAGCTGCCGCAGAAGTGACAAGCACACTTGGCTCCACATCCAGCAACCAAGCAGACCAGGGAGGGAAGAGAACCTGTGAATGGTGTGGTGTGAAGAGCTGCCGCAGAAGTGACAAGCACACTTGGCTCCACATCCAGCAACCAAGCAGACAAGGGAGGGAAGAGAACCTGTGAATGGTGTGGTGTGAAGAGCTGCCGCAGAAGTGACAAGCACACTTGGCTCCACATCCAGCAACCAAGCAGACCAGGGAGGGAAGAGAACCTGTGAATGGTGTGGTGTGAAGAGCTGCCGCAGAAGTGACAAGCACACTTGGCTCCACATCCAGCAACCAAGCAGACCAGGGAGGGAAGAGAACCTGTGAATGGTGTGGTGTGAAGAGCTGCCGCAGAAGTGACAAGCACACTTGGCTCCACATCCAGCAACCAAGCAGACCAGGGAGGGAAGAGAACCTGTGAATGGTGTGGTGTGAAGAGCTGCCGCAGAAGTGACAAGCACACTTGGCTCCACATCCAGCAACCAAGCAGACCAGGGAGGGAAGAGAACCTGTGAATGGTGTGGTGTGAAGAGCTGCCGCAGAAGTGACAAGCACACTTGGCTCCACATCCAGCAACCAAGCAGACAAGGGAGGGAAGAGAACCTGTGTCGCCACCTGCAGGCCTGTCGATCACACTGCAGCATGATGATGATGTACCAGGATGGAAGGGGATTAGTTACTGATGGCTGATGACGTCTTTCACACTATTAGGCGGTGTGCTTTTATTCTGTCCATGTCGATGTCAAACTCCTTCACAGAGGAGCCACGGGCCACAGTGGTGAAAACCAAATAAATAACAAAAATAAAACAACGCAGTGCAGCAGAAACCTTTGTTGCCTTTTGTCTTCTGAAATGCAATAGTCTCTTCTCTTTCTTGTATAAATACCTGGGTAGCCTGCACCCAAGATTAAGGTGGCTGGATTTTGTGGCATATCACTCAAGTTCTCACAGTGAGAGCAGTCTATGAAAATCAGTCCTCCCAAGCATCTTGAATGCATCACAGTGTGGACTCCAGGGACGAGTCCAAGATGTCATCCTGGTGGCTGTTACTGTTACTGTCACTGTCGTAGCTCTGAGGGCTGGATGACGTCGCTGCCTCCTTCAGTCGCATCAGCATGTTCATCTAATTTAAAAAAAAAGGTCCCTTTAATCAGGTTGTACAGACATAAGATACATACTCTTCATTTGATTTTCATCGTATTCCAGTCATTCAATGACTCCGCTATGTTGCATGCGCGTGTGTGTGGTGCAAGTCGAACATGATTGCAGGATAAGCCCAGCCCTGGCCGTTTTTCGTATTCGGCACACATTTTGACCCTTGTATACGCTTAGCTGCTCTCCAGGTATGCATTTTGTTCCATTTTGCTGATTCCAGTTTCCTGTTGAGTCTGTAAAACCTGGATAAAGGTGTCTAGGCACCACCGTACGCTACACCGTCTTCCTCTTTCCTGCAAACCTTCTTGCATAGTGTGCGGGCACCTGCCAAAAAATCTAGCCTCCCGACTTATACCATTTCTTCAATGTTCGCATGTCTGTTAGTGTGTTTAAAAATGCTTGTACGATGCTGGTGCCAGCAACTTATACAGTTGTTTGCACAGGTAAATAAACATGATCAGATTGTCAATAGTATTTCATTTTAGAGGTGGCCTGAAAATAATTCTGTTCCCAAGAGGGGAATGATAGGAAACTTAAAACCACTGGCTTAGTGTGAATACACCATAGATGACATGATTTATTTCTTAGACTGAGCATGTTGTTTTTCATCTAGGAAGTTTTTACCAGTGGGTCTGCGTCACTGTCACTCTGAGGCGGCTCTTTCCTGATGCCTTCTCTTGGGGCAGAGTAGCCATCAAATCCCACATCCTCCGGGCGCAACTGCAGTAGTGGGGGCCAATCAGTTGGAGTGGGGGTTGCCGACCATGGATAGGTGTCAATGACCCAGGCAGCGGGATCTTCCCATGCAGCTCTGCGGCCGTACAACTAAAATGGAGGAGAACACAGCAGTATTTCTATGATGTGTGACAGGAGGGTTTTTTGACCTTTCAAGCATGCACTGCAAGTGTGTGTGTTACCTGCAGTCCCTCTCGTATGGCCTCAAGCATGTAGGGGATGATGGAGTAATTCCAAAGGTCAGTGAACCAAACCCTGGATCCCTCCACGTCAATGGGGCATGACAAAAAAAGACGAGGTCCTGTCCGACACAGATGCACAACTGTGAGCCCTTTATTATTACCTTCACTTGTCTTGCCACATCAACTATCCTTTTACCTATGGTCACATCTGAGGAGCTGTGCGCCTCCAGGAAGCGGTTGAGATGCTGCCAAACTCTTGGGATCCAGTCAATGATCTTCACCAGCTCCGTGTTGCGCGTTCGACTGCCAATTTCCATCTCAATCAGCTTCCTCCTTAGGTAGCGACCCAGGAAGCCTTTAACTGGCTCCATGTGATTGGCACACAGTACCCACCTGATGACAAGACGCGCAAACACATTGTACACACGTTGGCTGCAGATTTGACTTTGTGTCTCGTGTCAGCCAAGACTTACCTGAAGTTGTGGTGAAGCTGCAAGTTGGGTGCAGATGATGTAGCTTGACTCATGGTGCCAATGATATATGGACTGGACAGAGACAAAATGTGCATCAGTAAGATCTCAAAGACTTGTCATCTGCCCCTGAAATATATGTGCTAGCATGTTTTGGGCAGATCAGAATGAAAGAAAACAAAAAAAGGAAATGCAATATACTCTCCCAGCCACATTAGCTACATTAATGAGATAACTAGCAATAGACCAGCATCTCAAATATTCTTACTTTTGACACTGTCACAGAGGCATCATGTTTATTTTATGTGTCGTTAAGTGTAACCCACCATTGCTGGTGGCTGCAGTTGAAGAGGCCGTTGAAGAGCTCGCCAAGGGAGCTGATGTGGTGCAAGTTGTCCAGTATGACCACCAGAGGGGTCTCCATTCCTGCCACACCACTGCACTGCTCAGCTAAACCTGACAGGTACTGACGAAGCTCCTACAGGAGGCAAGTATTTGAATTTATGTACAGCTTGGCTTTTCAAAGTCATATATGTCGTGATTAAAAACCGAATGAGTACATGTGTGCAGCTAAAGAGTGTGTCTACCTTGCTGGATTTGTGGTCCACGTTGAAAGTGACCACAGCTTGCGGAGTCAGAGGTCGGCCTTCTAGAAGCAGCAAGTGTTGAGACAGCTGATTGGCCAGAAAAGTCTTTCCTGTGCCGCTGGGCCCAGACAAGATCACTCGTCGGTGCTCCCTCAGCAGAGAAACATAGCGCTGCAGCATCGGCTTTGGGATCAAAGTGTCAAACACGAGCGAGTCCACACTATCACTGCTCACGCCTACAAAGACACACCAGTGGGGTCAAAGGAGACTTGCATCTTTATTGTTTTACTTATGACGACTCAAGAAGGCTAGAGGAGGTAGACGTTCTCATTTGGAGTGGACTTTAGTGTACCTTTCAGTTGGATGTTGATGGTGTTGCTGTCTCCCACCAGGTAGCCACAAGGAAGCAGCTCGGGTGTGAGAGCAGCACTGGGGCTCCGTGGCCGGTGAATTTCTCCAATGTTATATCCCTCCACGCAATCCGAGTTCAGGCCAAGCTGGCTCACTGGATCCACGTGGGTGATATACTCCTATTAGACAGAAAATGTGCAGTGCAATGAAACAAAAGCTTCTAAAAGCCACTACATCACACATACCGTAGATCAAAACTGCAATATCTCTTCAAACAGGGTGTACTTCTACAAGTGTATATACTTTCAAACAGGGTGTACTTCTACAAGTGTACATACTTTGATCATTGTTTTGCACGTGATTCTGGATTGTAGTCAACCAGTGTTGTTTACCTTGAACAGGCGCCGAACCACTCCATCCAACACATCCCATTTGGTTTTACCACTGACACCGATGCACCCTATCAGAAAGCTACGAGACCGAGCCTCCTGCAATTGAGAGACACTTTTGTCGTGGTTTGGATGAAAACGCCAGCAGCTGCAACTAGTGCATGAAAAGTTTAAAAACAGCAAAAGACCGGTAGTTTTTCATGGCTGTCTTACCTCTCCCAACAAACAGTCCTCATCGAGGCTGACAATGATCTTCACGAGACGACCCTCTTTCCTCGTTCCCCCCTCTCCACCTGTGTCGTCCAACAGCATGTCTGAACGAAACACAGAGCAGGGTCAGACGAGTTTCTCATGTCCAATTTTCTCATTATCCTCATGTTTGTTGAATCAACAGCCAATCTACATTCACTGGCCACAACATTAATCTCTTAAAATCTAATACAACAGATGCTACTAAAGTGAAGTTTCCATATCTCACCCAGACTGGTGGACTCGCTGGTCCCAAGGTTAAGGCTGTGCTGGGAGAGGCCCACATTGGGCCCCGGCGTCTGGCTGTGTATGTGAGGAGGAGGAGGTGAGGTGGAGATGGAGATCTGGGAGCCCGTCCTACTCCCCTGATTCTCCACCTTCAAACGGTCATTCTCTGTCTTGAGCTTCTCAATCTCCAGCTGTAAGCACACAAATAGAGACGTGTCCAATAAACTGTCCTCAAGGTTTGAAGTCGACATGAACAAAATACATAATCAGTGAGCATGCACTCCCAAATGAGATGTAGTGGTACAATAAAAATTCAAGTATTTTTTACCTTGCAGTCATATTCATGTTTAAAAATCCACAACTGTGCTTTTTACTCTGGGTATTGTGGTTACCTTAATTGAGATGTGAAAAATAATAAAAACCTCTCTCACTACTATGCAGTACAGTTGTACACCACTGCAAACTACATCCTCCAAATATCGTTCAGAAAATACTTAAATAGCAGAAGATTTGGTAGATCTTGTGAACTTGATCTCACTGGGGTGTCCAAGTGTACCAAACTGTATTGCATTGTGAGGATTTGTAAGTGACTTGTTTGTGTATGTGTCCTCAAACCTGCATGCGGTTCATGGCCTCTCTGAGTTGGTCCAACTGATGGGCGGAGCTGAGCGCTTCCAAGCGAATATCAGTCAGTTTCATCTCCTTTTCCCTGAGCTCGCTCCGAAGCTGCATCACTGTCTCCGCCTCACTGTCCAAACATTCGGATAACCTTTGTGTGCAAAAGCACAAACAGTGCAGACGGGGATTTAGGCATAGGACATGGTGGTCCACTCTAAACAATAGTGCACGAGCACATGCACTTACAGTGTGTTGGAGTGTGTGTTCCTGAGCATGAGGTTGGTGGCAGTAGTGCCGTTGTGAGGCAGTTTAGGGGAGGAGGGCAACGAAGAATCGGTCATCTCCTCGATATCAGAGTGGGATGAAGCTGATTTTGGAGATTTCTTCTTGCTGAATGCCTGTTTGAATGAGCTTCGCAGCTGCAGGTAGAAAAAAAAGAGAAATATGATGATTAGGTTTGGAAACACTCCAAAAGCACAGTAAAGAGAAGAGGTGAAGGATCATGCCAGGAAAAGGAGAAGAAATTGGCTGTGAGGAAGCTGCAAAGCTGTGAGTCAGACAGACTGTCTCAACGTGACGTTCAGCTCTAAAGGCATACATGAATTGGGAAGGACTTTAAATTCAGTGGGTTGAAAAAAAATGAAGCACAGTGAAAACTGTAAATAATTGCTTCAGTGCAAGCTGTTGCAACAAAGTGGAGTCGTATTTGTTGAGTGAGTTTGGGTTTAAGGACAAAGTCACTCTGGGCTCCTCTCGTCCGCTGAGAGATACATTTTATTATTCTGTTCATGACGTCACATACTCTAGGGATTCCCTGCACCTAGACATTACATTACAAATGACATTTTTAAAAAGTGATTCATGACCTCCCCTCTACAGACAAAAGAAATTCATTCATTCATCCATTTTCTATACCGC
>QODF01000349.1:0-28883 GCA_024372805.1 Oostethus manadensis
GGAAATGGGCCTCTATACACCTACTGTATTTAGATATTGCACCGAAAACCAGACATTTGCAGCTAGAATAGTCACTTACCATATTAACATGTATAGAGTCTATTTCTGATTAGTTTAAAATTATCTTCAGTGATTTAAAAAAAACAGTGCTTTTCTTTTAAAAAAAAAAAAAATCTAAGTAACCCCAAACTTTTAAATGGTAGCGTGTGTGTGTGTATATATGTGTGTGTATATATATATATATATATATATATATATATAGTAAAGCAGATTAGTGGCGAAATACATCACTTAATAATACAACCACCAAATTTTGCACATACAGGGATAAGATCTTTCAAGATGTTTAAAAAAAGCCCAGTAGCCGCACAAAAATTTGAGATGGAGGCCATTTTTCAAGATGATCGACTTAGAAAGACATTTTGTACTGATAAAGCACTTCACTTCACAATACTGCCATCAAATTGTGGAGAAAAACAGAAACAAGACCCAAAGGGCCCTAGAAAGGTTATTATTCGCACAAAATTTCAAAATGGCAACCATTTTTGGAGATGGCCAGCTTAAAAAAACATATCAATGACAGTGGGTCGCACATTGGCCTCACAGTCAGGAGGTTCAGGGTTGAAATCTCTGTTGGGCATCTCTGTGTGGAGTTTGCATGTTCTCGCTGTGCATGGGTTCGCTCCGGGTACTCCCGGTTCCTCCCACATTCCAAAAACATGCATGTTAGGTTCATTGGCGACTCTAAATTATCCAAAGGTATGAATGTGAGTGTGAATGTTTGTCTATATGTGTCTGTGATTGGCTGGCGAACAGTCCAGGGTGTACCCCGCCTCTCGCCCAAAGTCAGCTGGGATAGGCTCCAGCATACCCGTGACCCTAATGAGGATAAGCGGTATATAAAAATAAAATGAATGAATGAATATCAATGACAGAACTTCACCAAGAGAGTCATGAAATGCGCCAATTACACAGTTAATACCTTGACCACCACACATCAAGTCAAGATGGCAGCCATTTTTAAAGACGGCAGACTCAAAAATACATATTTTATTCACTGGTTCACACAGTACAACTTAATAATCATCACATCAAATTTGACAGAGCCCAAGATAACATCCACCTTTGAAACAAAACCATATTGTTTAAAACACTTAACTAGACAATGCAAGAAACACATTTTTGGGATACGCAATATAAGCTGGTATGAACTGGTATGAACCAACTAAACCAATGGCGTTAAGGCAAAACAACTGGAACAAAAAAACCTCTGGGTTACATTGTTATAGAATAAGAATGCAAATACTATAATACTGGGTCAAAACGACTAAACAGGACAATCAACATAACTTCCATTAAAGACTAAGCTCAACAGGTTTATGAGGTCTTATGAGATCCATTTGCCTGAGTTATGTCTCTTACCTGAGCACACAGTTACAGCCACAGAGCTGTGTACACTGCAAGCCAAGGCGGTTTCCATGGCAAACACCCTCGCAGTTACACTTTGTAAGTTGCTGGCAACTCTAATTGGTGCCAAAGTGGTCCACAATACCTTCCAACCATCACCCTCTTTCTTCCAACCTCATTCAGATGGACTTTCTTCATGCATTTCTCTACACGTTGCACGATTTGTTTGTTGCACCAGTGCTCCCTTTGTGGGGGGTATTGCATCATATGCCCTCTGTTTTCGGGAAAACCACATCCGGAGCACTCAACAAAGGCAGAAGCCTGCCATCATTAGGGTTCCTGGCACATTCATTTAGCTTGTCATTTATGTTCCTTGTCATTGTTTGTGTTAATTGAGATTGTGGCTTTATCTTTTCACAATGAGAACACTGGTCTGGCTCCAATTATGATCTATGTCTCTTTGTTGGTGCACCGACGTCATCATCTTGGTCATTTGCTGCTCTTTTTCTTGCACAATCAAGTGTACTGTTGCTGAACAGAAGACACTTCCGGTGATATACTGCATTATGCTTTCTTAATGTTGCCTCTATGCCGCGACCATGATCCTAACGTGATGTGTCCAATATTATTGGCATCTGATTCATATTTTTAAACAGAGGGAGGTGACAGGATCGGCGTAGCCGAGGTTTCAGATCCCACTTGCAGAGACGAGACGAGTAGCAGGTAAGCAAAAAATATTTAATACCAAGGCACCCTCAATGAGGGGAAAAAACACAAGGTCATCAAAAGTACAACGTAAAACAGAATCCGAACTAAGAAGAGGCCGAGCCGCACAAAATGGTAGAAAACACAAAACCCTGCCGGAAAAAGGTGGCAGGAAAAAAGGCACATAAAATGCAAACCGAGGGAGGTGCTGAACAAAAGACAAGCAGAAAAATACTCAAAGTGACCAGAAAACAATACGTCAATAGAGCCAGGGACACAATCCGGGGGGGAGTAAGGAAGCGTAGAGTTCAAACAACGATCTGGCAAAGGTTGCTTCATGCGGCCATGCTTAAATAGGCAAAATTGGTAATGGGCTGACAATGCTGACAGACCCGCCTCTGCAGAGCAGCGGTGCACTGAAAGGACATGGCAGACAGGCGGCAGCAGAGCGACGACAGCACATGACNAAGGTATTGCTGAATTTACTTTTTTTTTTTTATTACATAGCATGACCAACAATATTGTTTGGTTTTTGTAACAAATCTCTTTAAGTCAGGTCCCTAATGAATCGGCCCGATGTCGTGTGAGACGCCTTTCATATTCGATCTTCAAAATGCAGCGGCTCAGCAGCCAATCCCGATCCTGAAGTTCGGATTGGGACATCTCTTGTAATTACTAATTACATTTTTTTTTTTTTTCCTATTTTGTTGCGCCACATTTCGATGCCGGACCTGACCTGAAAAGGGACGGGTGGGGTGAGGGATGTAAGAAAGGGTGCAGAAGAACCTGACAAACATATTTCAACCATATTATAAACAACCGTGATAATCAAGATTTCAGCAACAACCAGAACAGTCACAGAGCAAAATGAGCAAAAATACAGGGGAAAGAAGAAAAAAAAATACTAATAATAATAATGATAATACCAATATTCATGTACACACATTCATATACATATACACACACACAAACATATATACACATACATACATACACACACACACATATATATACATGTATATATACACACACACATATATACATATATATATGCACATATTCGTACACGTATACATACACATACTGTGCACAAGCACATATACATGCAGTACATACATACACACACATACAGTGTGCCTATATATCTATACACACATACATTAATTACTATTATATCACTACTACTAGCATATACTACTACTACTATATCACTAATTACATTTTTAATGAATTAATTGAGGGGTGCTGATTTATTCCACCGCTGACAAAGGATGGTCGTCTCACTGGATAAATTTAATTATTTTCAGGTTATATGCGTAGCCATCTAACTGTCATGCACATACGTCTCTGTTGTCCACCATTTTAGCTGCCATTTGACTAATGATCACACCGTGAGCCACTCCATCAAGTGTTTGTTCTTCAAATGGCGTATAAAATTAACACTTTTTAACGTGCCTCGTGAGATAGTTCTCGTGGCATGTGTTGGCAGGTAAGTTCCACACGGCGGACATGTTGGTTTTGGAATGCCTGCCAAATGTTGAAAGAAAGTGGGAAGTGATTGGTGTTGAAAGGCATTTATTGGGATTTTAATCAGTGGCCTATCGATCAGCGCATTTGTAGTGTATTTGTTATTGTTGATGAACTCTTCACAAGAAGTCGTTTTTAAGTGACTAGTAGCCAGGGTGAAGAGTTTGAGCAAATCAGGCTTTATCTTAAAGTTGAATATTTGTACTGTGTCCTTTATATGACATGTGTGGAAATGTTATGCATTTGTTTTATTTGCTAGAGGCCTATGATTTCCATGTTAACGGAGTCGCGGGATTGGCAGATAAAAACACAATTTACTGTTATGTTACTGAGACTTGTGGAAATTGACATCGTGAGGATGAAATGTTGTCTTGGTGAGGAGAAGGAACATTCGTGTCGGAAATTATATGCCCTCCAGGCAGCTCAATCGTGGCGGAATGTCATAACAAACACTAAAGTGCCCCTTCCAGAACTAAACATGTTGCTAGCGGAACCTCCTCCTAGCATCGCTTCCGCTAGCTTCCATTCGCAGAGCTAGCATGCTAGTGAGGTTGTGTGCACAACTTGGGTTGAATGAATATATTTTCACGGTTTTGCGTTTTTTTCTGCTTTAATGTAAGAGCGTTTTACAATGCCCAATGTCAACATACAAAAAGCATGTTTATTTTTGCATCCAGCCCACCTTAAAGAGACATTGTCACACACAGAACATCCTTCCGGCACAGTTTGACACGTCTAACTGTAAACAAAATACAGTTTGCGTCATAAAAATATCATACAGGTGCAATTGTATGAGTGACTACTTCTTCCTTAGTCACAAGCACCGACATTAGTTTGTTGAAGATTTTGTAGAAATGTGTGCATAGGCTAACATCCCATTAGAAAGGTTAGCCAAGCTACATCCATTTGGGCTGGATTGTCCATTGATGGATTGTGTCAGTAAATGTAAGGTTATTTTTGCATTTAATTAACGGACCTTTTATTTACTAACCCAAAAATCACAAACAAAGTGGGACGGGTTGCCGCTTGCGACAAACAACATATACATGCAAAAACTATGGGATTTGTATCTGTATGTAGTTTTTAAAATAAAGTAATGGCCCTTATTTCCTAAATTGGTAAAAAAAAAAAAAAAGTCTAAAATGTCAAAATCGGAATAAAAAAAATTTAAATGGAATTTTGGAAAAAAATTAATCTTATTTCATAGGGCCCTAATTTATGTTTAGTATTTAAGTGTGGTGACTCCCCTTTTTCTCTGCTTCGTCTGAGAGGGGCAGCAGCATCGCATGGCAACACTTGTTGCTTTGTGACACATGCTTTCTTGTCAGATTCTCGAAATGTCTCTGCACTAGATTTGTCACGAGTCGTTTTTTTAAAAGGGTATCTAAAGGGGATTGATAACTTGCTTATTATGGAGACAAAGTTGTCTTTTTATTCTCTTACAGTGTGTTTATAATCATAGTGCTTTAGTCGGGATTTTTTTTTTATTACCTAGGATGGTGAAAGATATATTTAAAAAATGTGAGGAGGACATTTTGCCATTGTTTGTTTTGTGTTTTACGCGACATGTTTTTAAATTTTTACGCGACAAAAATACTTTTTATTGGCAATGCTAACGCTGTTTAGGACACGTTAGTAAAAAAAAAAAAAAAAAAATTGTCTCATTTCTTGGGTTGGGATTAAAGGATCAATTCATTCAAATGTTGTTCTTGCAGTCTAAGTTGAATTTTAAACATATCTTTAAAGTGTTGTCTCATTGTTTAGATGGTCCGTCCCCATGATGATGTCCATCACACACAGAGGAACTGGAATCGGCCTCAGTGGAGGTATCACGTCTTATTTTTTATTCTTTTATTTACTTTTTGTTTCACTTATTTTTCCGAGGTCAAATGAGAAGTATTCCATCGCAACTGTCAGGTCCCCATTGACCCAAAAATGACTTTGGGGCATCCTACTGCACAGCTATTGATTGCTGCGGGGAGCGTTTACTAAACACGAATCTGTTCGATACATTTCACTCGTTTGCGACGCGTGAAATGAAGTCACTGTTGGGTGGCTAAACAGCTTGCAGCAGTGAGACTTGACATGCATCAGCACTGTTGATCTCCATGCAGTGTTTTGTTGTTTTATTTTTGCCTGAACGAGATTCAATTTTATTTGCATGTTGATGGATTGTCTAAAGGTCAGAAAGCTCATCTGCCAATCTGATTCCCACACTGAGAAGACCAAATTTCCATCCAACCACATTTAAACATCTCTGCCAACAGATCTGCCAACAAGTCACACCTTCCAATCTATTGATTTTGCCTCATTTTTCTTTTGTAACATCTTTTTCATACTTTTAATATGGGACATTCATTAACTGTCCTTGTTGCAGCTATTTCCGCCTTTGCCGTGGCTGCTCTGACTCTGCCCGGAAGTTACCCCCACTACCTGGATCTGATCCACTCGCTCTCCATTGGCCCATTCCTCATCGGCCTGGCTAAGTTCGGCATAGCCTTTCCCTTGTCTTTCCACTCCTACAATGGGATCCGCCATTTGGTAAGACACACATCAGACATGGACGTTTTTTTCCAACTTTCCATGCATACTGAACTGCAATCTATTAATGACATGATCTTCCAAAATGCATAATTGGCCTTGACACATTTGCAAAAACATGAAAAGGAAAACAATACATGTTTAGAACTACAAACTACAAACATTTTTTTTTAAATCTTGTGATTATTGTAATGTCACAAGATGGAGCTTCCTGTGACTGCCTTTAGATTACAGGGGGGCCACTGCAGCAACCAGTGCTCGTTGTGAAGAGCGATATTTGCTTTCATTTCAGTCCCAAAAATCTTTGCTAGATTTGTTGTGAGGCGCTTTTTTGAATAAGACTGTCTGGGCGGCTCTGAATACTTACTAAGTATAGTGACAAAGTCCTAAATGTTGGCATCATTGGTCCGACATGCGTTTTTATTCACTGGCAGACCAGGTGCGTTATAATGTTTATAAGCAAGGGTGAACAGGTAACCCAAATTATTTTTGGCAGGGAATGGATAGGAAACACTTCGTTAGGCACACCTGCACAATTTGGTCAGTTTTGATTGACAAAACATAATAAAGCTGTAATATGGCTAAAGTGTCTGTACGAGAGTCAAAATATTAGTAATATGGTACACTGCCATAAACTCTCAATGGATCAGTCAAAACGCTGCATTCTTGTATTTCGAAAGGCTTCTATTAGATCAGGGATTTCAAACGCGTGTCAAGGAATGCTAACACGCTGCAGGTTATCGCTTTAACCAGTTTCCCCAGCAGGTGATTTTAATGATCAACACCTGCTTTAAATTGAGGGAAGGAGCTCACCAATTGAAGCACCAGCTTTAGTGACTGACTGAAAAGAAAACCTGCAGGGTCTCAGGCCCTCCATGGCTCGAATTTGAGACCCCTGTAATAGATTGTGCAAGGAGCTAGTCAGGGTATTAACATTGTGGGCGGGATGAATTTTGCATCAAATCTATGTAAATAGCATTTCAACAATGAGTAAATGTATGGCGCAGCGGACACAACATAATCTCAACATATTTATCTTTTTCTAATAGAGAAAAACATGCCGGCTTTTTGATAAATCATGCTTGCACACAAAGCTGTGTGTTGTTGAATTATGGCTAAAAATGGTTTACGTCACACTGTGCCGCACAGCACTTTATCACTTACACCAATATATACAAAATGAACATGACTAAAACCTAATTTCAATACAATTTAGTTTAGCATGACTATGATTGTCCAGGTTTGCACTTTTGTGTGTTTTATTGTACAAGTTTCATTTCTGCAAGCCTCATTTGTTTCATTTGACCAATAGCCCCTTTGTCTTTCAAGAAACCTCATTTTATTCACAATACATAAGAGGAGTGGATGCTCAACTGTCCTTCTTTTTCTCTCTTCCCAAAACGATTTCCCCCCTTTTCTGTTTTGAAATTCTTATCCATATTGTAATCAGTGCTGGGATATTGGCAAAGGCTTCAAAATCCCAGAGGTGTACAGCACGGGCTACACAGTGATTGGCCTGTCAGTCATCACCTCCATCGCCGCCACTCTCCTCTGAGCTCAGCATCAGCAAGTCAAAGTGCATAGTGGGATTTATTTGTGTGTATGTATATGTTCTGTTGTGGCATCAGAGTATTAAATAAAGAATGCTATGTACAGTATACATGCTCCATGTGTAAATGGTTTTGTGTTGTCTCAAGTGTTGTCACTCTGCAGTGACTGACCTTTTTTTTTAGCAGTGTGAACAGGAGAAACCACATTGATGTTAAACAGCTTTAATTACCTTTTAAGTGCCCATTGTGTGTGTGTGTGTGTGCGCGTGCTTGCGTACGTGCACTGCAGCCAGCCATTCATATTTTAGTTTGTGCAGGCGGTAGTGGCACAGATGCTGATGACGAATACAAGGACCTGAGTGTGTTTTAAAAAGATGGCGGTGTAAGTCAAGCCGTGAACATGCTCCACGCTGGTTGGCTGCCCGCCTGCCTTACTGCTCGCTCGCTTGCCTGCCTCCGGGCCTGGTCCAACCTCCCACTGGGCCACATAAGAGCTGCACGCTGCAACTCCTGAGCTAGGTTGCTCCTGCAGTGTGAATAAAAGCAGGTCCAGGTGTAATGGCTGATCCTGCTCTGTTTGTGTAGTGTGCACTAACACATGTACTGTGGGGATTTGCGAGAAAACAAACACACACTGGTTTTCATCACAGTCTGCTTGTTAGAAGACACTAATGCTGCATAACCCGCTTCCAAGAAACATCTAGGGATGAAGTATATTCACAAATAAATTGAGAAAATGTCCATAAACTTAACTGCAAACATTTTTCTTTGATTTATTGCCCACCGATTCTGATAGGACTAAACATTGTTTTCTTCCTGTGGACCAAAATGTCCATGTTTTAAGATTGACGTGGGCTGTACATAAACAACTAAAAACAATATGCCTTGACAATTTGTGCCGTAAATAAAATGGCTAAAAGTGTTCTGCACCTGCTTTGTGTTCAATCATTTTGACTATGTGTGTATATGCAGTCTACCATAGCTGTAAAATGCAGAGAGGGGTGAATAAAACTGTCTGCTGAGTTTTAGCTCTTTTGGCTCATTCGAAAACATGTCTGCTCACTTGTGTTGTTCGTCAGAAAAAAAAGCTCTGGAGCAGTTAGCTTCCATCCAACTGCATTATCAATTTGTTAGCGGTGGCTCGAGGGGAAGATGCTTGTCAACTTGGATTTAGCCTCCATTGCTGTTGTGGTGGGTTAAGCAATGTGCTGGTGAGCTGTGATGCTTGTAAAAGAATATACAATTACTGCCAGTGTGTGTTCCCTGCAACATGGAGACTGTTATTTGATTGTGTTGCTTTAGCTTGCAGCGCTCATTGTTCTGTACTTGCCAAAGGAAAGTAATTAAGGTTCAACGTTGAGTGAGTTTTTGGCTTGATTGTTGTATGGATTCGGCATCATGGCGCTAATCTGCTTCAAGGGAGATGAATGGATTCTTGTTTGCACCCCAAAAATATTTTTATTTGAGCACCACTCTGGCTGCTGGTCTTTGTTGTAACGTAGTGTATTTGTTTAACCGTAATAATGTCAACATGGTTGATCAACATTTTCATTTTAGATGGGAATGCACAACAGCAGCAATACAGAACAAAAGGCCGCTAATGAAAACGCATCTTCAGCATCCCCTGCCGGCTGGCGCCTGCTTCACCACAGGGCTGCGGTCCTGATGCTGAGGGAATCACGGGGATGCTGCTGCACAGAGGAGGAGGGGGTTGCGCATAAACCTTCTGTTGAAATTTCTTGTTCTGCCTGAGTCTCTGTGGCGCAATGGAATAGCGCGCTGGACTTCTAATCCAGAGGCTCCGGGTTCGAGTCCCGGCAGAGATGAATGTAATGTGTTTGTGGCATTTTTGGACAGCAGGAAAAACATACATCAATGATGTACTGTGGCTTTACAGACAGATGGGCTTGTGTGTATGAAGTCTGGCTGTAGGATGTATGTAACAATGAATGATACCACAGTGGAAAACCCTCACAGTTTTTATTACGGAAATCCAAAACAGCGCCCAAAGACGTCAGTATGTGCATAAAGGTCGCTGCAGCCTTAATATGCAAATGTTTTCCTCCAAAGGGGTGAAAAGTCTGAAAGCGTCTCCAGTGTGGTGCACAGTGCAGCCTTTGTGCATTTGTGCTCTGCTACTGTCCACCACCTCGAGCTAAGGAGCATGCAGGCGTGTGAAAGGCACACGTGCACGCTTCCAGCACCTGAGGCTTGCGTTTAAAAGCAGGGGAAAAAAGCCTCTTCCATCTTCATAACAAGTGTTTAATGGCGCCAGATGCCTTTCTATTCCCACCATTTCAGACACTAAACTCTAGTTGGATTTGAACACAACGGCACTTCTTGGAGAAAATGAGCCTGTTAAATATTATTATTTATGTTATGCGTGTAAAACAACAGCAACAGACAGCATTAGGGAGCTTTTTCATATTCCAGCAAATTCAGTTTGGACACCGTTCAAGGATCATTGAAGGTGAATTTTTGTAGTTGTCGGCTTTAGAAAAATCGACTTCAATCAGGTTTTTTTTCAAGTATGGAGAGCAGCTGCATGCTTGAAGATCTCTCAAATAACCCCTCCATCCCACTTCCCTCTTGTTGCCTTTATTATGCTGTCGTTTCTTCGTCCTTTTCATTTTCTCAACGAGTCAACGTGTTTCAGGCTGCTGCCACCGCCTCCATCCATGTTTAACCCCATCGCGCAGCCTGCACACACACACACACACACATCTAATCCACCACTAAAACTAATCCTTAATCCTCTCTGGCAAGTTGAACAAACCCTGCCTCCACCCTGCAGCCTCCCCTCCCCGCCTTCCTTCCCTCTGCATCCTCATTCCCAAACGGGACTGCCTGGTGCGTGCGTGCAAACATCAGGATTTTCAATGAAGGCCACGCTAATATACTCCACGAGGGCAGGGAGTATCACTCAATTTTTTCAGGGTTAAAAACAGACAATTTGAGGTCTGATTTCAGTACATCAACATCAGTAAGAACCATGTAACCTGTTGCCTTGCATCTGATGCGATGTGTGGCGTCTGTTCAGAATTAAAAAAGAATTAAAAAAAAACTACTGACCATTTAGCTGATACTTGTCTCAGGAACAAGGTCAAGTGTGAGTTGCGTAAAGCTAAAACAAGTTATTTTTCAAAATTGATCGAAGAAGCCAATGGCTTAGCTCCAAGCTATGGCATCACATAAACAAATTGACCAGTTGAAGAGGTCTCATACAATAAAATATTTTCAATCAACAACAGGCCTCCTGGGAGTACATTTGAGGTTCTTTTAGATCAGGAACCACTTCATGAGGTGAATGAGACAAAATACTTGGGCATCATTTTGGGCCAACACCTAAAGTTTCAAAGTCATGTCAACCATGTTTGCACAAAGGTTAAATACAATCTGTTTCCAGTTCATCAGAAAAGAGTTACCTCACCGTGCAGCTTTATTGTACATGCACGCAATGGTGTTTTCACGTCTGTCCTATTGCATCACAGCATGGGCTCAAACATCAGCTTCCACTCCGAAACCTGTAACCTCTCTGTATAAAAGCGCAGTGAAGATTTTTGATAAGAAACCAATTAGATGGCATCATTGTGAAATCATAAAGACGCATTTTAGTGCTCTGAAATTGATTTTTAAAAGTCTGAACGACTATGTTTCGCCGCTGTTCTCTGGTCTCATGGTCAGACGTCAGGCTCTCAGAGCTTCCACCGGAGCCTCAGTCAGTGGGGACTGTGTTCTTCCAAAGTTCAGCTCATCCTTCGGACAGTCAAGCCTCTCATTTAAGCGTGCTAGTCTGTGGAACTCTCTCCCTGCTGGACAAACATGAGGACGTTTAACAGAGAGCTGAAACAGTGGCTGAAGTCAAGGCAGAGTTGTTCACATGTATAAATTGTGTTTTGTATATTGTGTTTTAACTTTTGTAATTTGAAAAGCCCCCTATGGACAGGTGTTGAAAATTAGCATTCATGCTACTACGCTCAAAACAATTCATCTGGTTCGTATAATGTTATTGCTATGTCCATATTAAATAAATACATTTTAAAAAAAAGAAAATTCTGATCGGAATCATTCAGATTCCGATGGGCAATGCTCTATCCTCTTTCCTACAGCCTATGTTATTGTTCTATATAAACACACTGTCATCACTGGGAATTAAGTTGACCCAGAAATGTTCTGGCTTTGGAGGTAGTATTTGAAGCCTTTTATGCTGCTTGTGAAAAAAATTGCCATTTTTCTGCCATTTTATGTCATTGTTCTGTATAAACAGCACAGACCCGAATGATACATTTGACCCGGCGCTTTTTGCAGCCTTCTTTTTAGAAGCCCCTTTATTGTGGTTGTATAAACCACGGTGCATTTTTCCTGCCATTTTCTGTCCTTGTTTTGTATAAATAGCAGTGACCTGCAATGAAGGGGATAAAGTCAACCCGGCACTTTTCTAGCCCCAGTATTAGAACCCCCTTTCACACTTCCTGTGAAATCTGGCATTTATCGTGATGTTTTTTGGTGTCATTGTTCTGTTTGAACAGCACTGACTCACTGACCCTCTAGTCAGTATCAGAAGCCCCCTCACTGCCATTTTTCCAGCTTGTCAGGTAGTGTCAGATTCTTTAAAACTGCCTGTATAATCTTGTCATTTACCCAGATTTGTCCCATGTTGCTCTTCTCTGTATAAAGTACTGACATGGAATGTGGGGGAAGTGTCAGCCTGTCAGTTTTCTAGCTTTGGAGGTAGTACAAGAAGCCCTGGATAGTGTCACTTAACTGTTCTGTGTAAACAGCACAGAACTTGAATGAATGGACGCTGCAATGTTCCGTATTTCCGAATAGCATCATAAGCTCCTTTTGTACTGCAGTTAATTACCAGCATTTTTTTCCTGAGTTGTTCTGTGTACAGTGCACCATAGGGGACACAAAGTTGACTTTTGGGTTGCTATGGGTACCCCTTTCACACTGCCCATACATTTTTACCCATTTCCTGTGTAACACACACAGAATAGCAAGACAAAGTTGGACTCTGATCTTTTCTGCTTTCAAAGCAACTGTGAAGCCCCAGGAAAATGCATAAAAATGGGGGGTTTGTGAAGCATTCAAGCATATTCAAGAGTCAAATTCATGTTGAGCGTTTGATGCATGTAAGATAAACTCGTACATGTTGGCAGGTCTGCACTAGCATTGAACGTACTCCTAACCTCTTGCAGGGGGAACCCGCCCCGCTGTTTGGGAATGTTATTTGCTGTCTTTTCTTGTATGTGTGACAGTTCTGTATATAAGGCACTGACCCAGCAATTTCCCGACTTGAAGTTAGCATGCAATGCCTCTTAGCACCCCTGCCTTTTTTCTGCTTTTAGCCCAAGAGGCTGTTTTGCATACACAGTAACTGACAAAGTGAACCCACCACTTTGCTGACTTAAGGGGTAGTTTCTGCTTTCGTACTGCAAAAGTCTGGCTTTAAATGAGATGTAGGATCTGGTGTACAGAGGCAGGACGGCAGCTGTGTGAAAGGGTAAAGTTAACACTCACAGAGTCGTCGTGCACGTTATTTGACGGCGGGATGCTGTATGGCTGCGTGAAAGCGCACAGCTACGGAACTATTCCGCTTAGCTGGGTTCTGTGCAGGAGGCACGGATGGCTAAATGCAGGTTCTATTTTGGGACGCCTGTGTGAAAAGAGGCTACGGGGGACAAAAGTCGGGTCACAGTCGTGATCACGTGTTTTATGTTTACATGATGACATGCCTGTGTGTGTGTTGCGCTTCACCCCCACCTTGGCTCTGGCCCTGCATGCTATGTTCTGCTGGTGGTGCGGGCCAAACGCTATTAAAATCCCCTCCCTCGCTTGTCCCCTCCCTCCGCGCTCCCTCCTCTCCGCTCTCTCGTCTTTCAGCCAGACTTGTTTTTTGCTGCAGTGAGCGGCAGCAGTGTAGAGAGAGACGTGAGGAAAAGGAGCCGGGGGGGGGCAAAAGCACCAGAAAAAAATAACCCCCAAACAACAACAACAGACACAAGAAGGACATATTCCGTCGCAAGAAGGAGCGGATACATCAGACGGAGTGGGAAGGAAGGAGCCTCCAGCCGCAAGGAGCATCACCAGCAGGGAAGCCAAGTGGAGACAAGGAGGCGGAACGTAACGGTGAGTGGCTGGTGCGTGCGTGTGTGCGTGTGTGTGTGTTTATTACAGTTTATTATTGTTGCCGTGCAGACACACCTGTCACTACTGGCGCGCTTCTGCCGGAATGCGCACCGTGAGAACGGGGCGGAGCGCGCGCGCGCGCTGCTAATCTGTGATGCGGGCGACGCGTAATCCTTTTGTTTTTCGGTCCAATGTCTTATCTTGAAAGGCTGCGCCCTCACGCACACTTCCAAAAAGGATCGTCGTCTGCGAGTGCGCGCGCATCGGGGAATGTCGTCGTGGACGCCGTGATTGTTACTGATGTTCGTAAAGTGTTTGGGTGCGTTTGCGGGTTATCTCCCCACGCCCTCCCGCGGGCGCTGGTTTCCTTGTCATTCGTCGACACCGCTCAACAGGGAAAGACCGGACCGGCAATAAGACCCCCCCCCAAGTCCACCCCATCGCTGTGCACACCCATCCCCCTCCCTCGCGTCTGTCCCGCACGCAACGCTCCCTCCGCGCCGTGACAATGAGCGTGCGCTTTTTCCGCGCTATTTTGGGGAGGGTGCGTGTCTGCTTTGCAGGACAGGAGCACCTTTACCTTCACGTCCTTCCTCCATACACAGCCATGTGAAAAACGAGGACACCCCCTGATGTAACCCCAAAGGGGGAACGTTTGTGAGAACATTCCCACCCGCGGGGCTGCCTGTGCTGTATTAGTTGTCTGCCAAATTCGCCGCACGCACGGTGGCGCTGTTTGTGACCCAAAGTTTGACCCACATGGATGGGACTGACTTCGAATTTCTCGCATGGCCCGACATGCTCTACACTGTCACTTTAAGGTGCTCTGCCCAATCACCACGACATTTGGTACAAACCTTTAATGGGCTGACAAGCACATTCGTTCATTCATTCATTTTCTGTACCGCTTATCCTCATTAGGGTCACGGGGATGCTGGAGCCTATCCCAGCAGACTTTGGGCGAGAGGCAGGGGTACACCCTGGACTGGTCGCCAGTCAATCGCAGGGCACATATAGACAAACAACCAGTCACACCCACATTCACACCTATGGACAATTTAGAGTCGCCAATTAACCTAACATGCATGTTTTTGGAATGTGGGAGGAAACCGGAGTACCCGGAGAAAACCCACACACGCACGGGGAGAACATGCAAACTCCACACAGAGATGCCCAACGGAGATTTGAGCCCAGGTCTTCCAGATCTCCTGACTGTGTGGCCAATGTGCTAACCACTCGACCACCGTGCGGCCTGACAAGCACATGTATGTAGAATTTGAACTTGAATTTGGTTGAAAAACATCACCTCCACCAAGCAAACGGTCTTTGCCGGGACAGGGTGCGAGACTTAGTAACTAATTGTCCGAAAGTCACACTTTGAGGATATCTGTGTTACACGTATGCAACCTGTAGGGGGCACCACAAATGTACAATAATGCAATAAACAGTCAATCTAGCGTTAGGCCCAACATGAATACATTTTTCATACACGGCACACATTTTCACCCTTAAATACGCTTGTACTTCTCAGGTACGTATTTGGTTGTAGGGTGATGTGCACTTCCACAAAATTCTGGAGCTGTGGCGACACTGCTAAGGCTGTGATTGGCCGGCTTGTAGTTGTTCTGTGTCTACACGACTTTTTCAGCCCACCTTCTTCCCTTCGAGTTCAAATTTACTGATGGTCAGACATTGATTAGTTCCAGGTGCAATAACACTCTCCTTCTCTCTTTAATTACCATTGTTCGCCCTTGACCGGAAGCTGAAAGTGAAATAGTCGAGTACAGCTGTGGCTGCACACTGAGATGACGTCATGTCCAAAGTGTGACGCGATGGTCATTCGTGGTCTGCGGCTTGTTTTTCCTGGGCTCGTGGCACATTGTAGAAGAAAAAAAAAAACAAGAGCAAACAGCGTAATCTAAGGAGAAAAAGCTGACATTAATACCTAACAATAACTGCTACTTTGTTGTGATTTTTGTGTGTGGTTTTCAGTTTCCTACAGTAGTACTTTGAAGTGGTGCTGAGCCGAGCCAGTACTCTGCAAGAATACGTTTACACGTCTTTTTCTTGAACATTGTACAAAATTGACGGATGACACCGTAATGTGCACAGAAGGGCAGCATCTGGGGATGTGCTTTTTTTTGTCCTCTAAAATTGTCTTTTGAATGGCGCATGGATGGGTTCAACAAGTAACATATCAAAGTCATGTGACTGCGTCGTCGTGCACTTTGAACGTGATGTGACCTAAACACAAACGAGCACTGTGGGCCACCATCGTTGTTTTGCTTGTACTCAGGTGTCTACACCGAGCACTAGTGTGCACGCATGTACGTGTCATCCGTGTTCACAGACGAGAGTTAATTTTTCAAAAACGTTCACCTAGCGACCTAAATTTAAATATCTATATTTTCAGGCTAAAAAGCTGTTGTTGTGTAACTAAATGGACAAAAATTATGTTTTTTATTCAATGTAAATGCCCTCTGCACCCCACTCCTCCGCCTCTCTCCCCCTCATTACCTGCAATACTGTGCCACCATCTCTGCAGTTTGGTTCGATTCCCATCACTCTTCGCCCTCTCTACTTGTTATGATACAAGTAGATCGATGCGTGCACGTGAGCTGGAGACAACAGTCATTTAGTTCATGGCGGCCAGAGGAGGGGAATTATAACAACTCGCTGTCTTCCTGCAGGTAGCCCTCCTCTGGGATCCCCCTCCTGAGCTCCTGGCAGCCCCTCCTTCACTTGAGGTTTCGGCGTGAACAAGCGGGATCTGTGCACCCAACCATGGCTTTCCCATCAGCCGCTGCTTCGTTATGGATTGCCGGCCTAATGACGCTAGCCTTTACAGCAGCAGTTCACAGCAACGTTGTCTTTGGTAAGTGCCTCGCATTTCAATCCCCCACTCGATCCTCTCCATGTTGCTACATTACCCGACTGCCCCTACCCATCCAGCACCTATTCTCCTCCGGGGGCAGGTGACCTCACCGGCTCGCTCTTGTAGCCTCAAGCGGTGCCCCTTATCAGCTGACTCGTGGTTTTTTTTGGCTAGTTTCCTGTATTATGACAAGAGGATCACAGAAGCATAACTAACCACATGGGACACCCCCCAAGTGAAACTCCTCGACCATGAGAGGCATGTGTGTGATCTCCGTGTGGAGACGCACAGGGACCTATGGCCTCATTTCAACCATGTACAGTTTGGTTCACACACATTTCAGGCTTTCTCATTGTAATTGGTCCCAAATGATCCAAGTGCAACCCTTTTAGAGCATGCTTAGTAGGGATACTGGTCTCAGTAAATGAGTATGGTTTCCTTTTTATACTGTGGTGGTCTATTTTAGGTGGAATTTGTGTCAATTTGGGTCATGTCTGTACAGGTAAGGATGCTTATCTGAATTCATTGGTGCCTCACACTGCGTCGCCATGCCATGATGTCACACTATTGAGGTAGCTGACTATTCCCACCTAATCGAGCTTTACTGATCCTGTGGCAAACCTGAACTAGTTTGCTTAGTGAAGGGGCTCTGCGTAACATAGGAATGGTAGGGTGCTAAAGTTAGAAACATGCCCTTCATTGTCTACTGTGTGCCTTTTGTCTTGTCATTGGTTTCACAACACTCATTTTTCATATTAATGGGGACAATGTCAGATGGTTGACTCTGCATTTTTGGCCAAACCCATTGGCAGCGCTTGCTTGAATTTGCATGCAGCGTTATGCAAAAACTGCTGGGCTAAATTGTCGCCAAACCTGGTGGAGCGGTGGAACATGCCAAGGAAGGAACCCGAGGCGGATCGTGTTTGATAGTCAACAAGTGCTGGCCGAGCCGTGCGCGCTGTTGGCTGACAATGTTAGCTACACACGACGCTGCATCAAAGACTAACAGAGAAAATGTGTTGTTTTAGTATATCACTGGCATAAGTCAATAAAACATAATACAAACTAGGGCTGTCATGGTTGACATGAACATTTTCTTTAATGGCACAGTTTTTTTGGGACATGTGCACGTCCTGTTCGACCCTCGGCCCGCACCGCAGTCTGGGGAAACATACCGGTGTGGCACATGATGTGGAGCCATATGCACGAACACATATTAAGCAGAAATGTACAACAAAGGTGCCTTGCAATTGACTGGTGACCAGTCCAGGGTGGACCCCGCCTCTCGCCCAAAGCCAGCTGGGATAGGCTCCAGCATACCCGCGACCCTAATGAGGATAAGCGGCATAGAAAATGAATGAATGTACAACAAAGGGTAATCTGAATAGTAAATTTAGCATTAAGGCCCTGGCAGATGGCTGTCGCAACAAGACCAAGTTATTCTTCTAAATGAATAAATGGACTAAATAAATTCAACACGCAAAAACAGTGGGATTTCAAATTTTTGTAAGATATTATATTTTATTGCCTACCGATAACATAATATTTTTTAAGATAACATAATGACCCATATTTCCAAAATTGATATCTCATTAAGTAGAATTTTTATGTAGTTATCTACAAATTATTGTCATTGCACCAGAACGCTTCCCGTGGCCCGGTAGATGAGGGCCTCTGTCTTAAAGCATGCTTGGCGATATGATGTGCTATTTGAGATCTTTGAAAATCCTGCAAGAATGTCACCTTTATGGAACTGGCTTCTTTATTTTATAATGTAACTGTTGAATCATATCGAATCGTGTCATTTGCACATTGTAACAAATCGGTCTGTTTTTAAAATATATCTGAATCTTAACCCGTGTACCTAGATGTGTATCAAATTATTACTAAATTAATTAAATTTACATTCCTACTTATTATAGCTAAAAACATCTTTCTGTCAGCGATTAATTGTAATCAATTATGAGTTAACTGTGTACAAAATGCGATTAATTGAAATTAAATATTTTCATTGTTTGACAGCCCTAATAACAACATAAATCAGCTTTGAGACCTGAAGAGATGTTTGCCTCCATTTGAGGTGCCATTGAGCAAGGTACTAATCCGCAAATTTCTTACTGTGTCGCTTAATGCATGCAGGACAGCTGAGTAAACAATATCTTCCCCCATGGATTAAATGCAGTATGTCATTATTATTATTACAGGCAATCAAATGTATGATACAAACTGCAGCCACGACGCAGCTCTTGTGCTGGATCTTGGCTGTACCTAATGACGTGTCTGCTGAGTGTGCGTTTGAAGTGCCATGGATGAGTAGCGGTTGTGCTCGTCAAACAGTAATGCGAGTATTTCCACTCCAAACACAGCACAGGCAGGAGATTCTGGCTGCAGTGGGCAAGGGTATGGGGCGGGGGACTGGCTTAGAGCGTCACTTTGGAACGACATCCACCCCTCAGTGAAGCCTCAAATGAGCAGGAATGCTTTGTCCGGCACGGTTTTCCCATTGCGTAACGCTTCAGTGACGGCTTAGCCGGCAGGGCCGACTTCAGAGGGCGAGCTAGCCCTGATGATTTAGTCTTCAAATTCAGACACAGGTGGAACGCTGGTGGCATTCTCTCCTAAGACTTTAAGATTTAATTGCGCAGGCAAGAGCGCCTGCAATAAACGCTCCCACATTTGCATTTTTACAACATATCATCAGAGGCCCATGCACAACTCCCCACCCCCGGCGTAAGGTACTTGCACTGTGCTCAACCACAACAGCTGTTTGTGCTTTCTTTTGAATTATGCATCCGTGTGTAGAAAGCAAGGCGGGTCCACAGAAATGAGCAAAAGTGATGGAGATGAGGAACCGACGCTCACTGATGATACCGATGATGCCGATGCCGCTGCTGCTGTTGATGCGCTAGAATCCCGCCTGCGTGGCCCCTCAACAGCCAGGCAGCGCTTTGTAGTGGGCGTCCAGTAATGATCTTGGCTGGCATTCAGACGGGTGTCACATTTGATTAAGGTGTGCCCACCAGGAGGCCAGACCATGCGTGACCAGTCCTTGCTTTGGTTTCACCTAAGTGCTGTTTTACATTATTGTGTCAGTCAAAGAGAGTAATTAAGCGCTGGCAGGGATCTGACAGTGTTTAAGAGATGAGAAAACACGTCAGCATTTCAAGTGGAGGGGAAGCAGGTTGAGATGGTCTGCTGCTTTCACACTTATTGTTGGTTTTCTTTGGTCTGAATTATTTGATTGATTTGTGAATGGCTTGGTTTCTCTACAAACAAAAAACTCACTCTCTTTTCACGCTCTGTGTTATAGGTAACTAAGTGTAGTATCATTACCATCATCATTTCATTTTTTGTCTTTACGGTTTTCGTTCGTTTTTCCATTTTTGCTGTTTTCTTGCAATTTTAGAATGTGCTGCCGGCCAATTAAAATTGCCTCGCTTTGGACACCCCTGATATAGACCATTTAGCAACAACCTAACTTTGCTAAATGGACAAAGTTTTTGCCAAGTCAATGATCTTCTCAGTTTACAAACATGACGTGATGGTTATGAGACATTAGGATTGTAGTCAGGACGTTGCTTTCTCACCCTACGACACACACGTGAGTTCATTAAGAGTTGTGGACCGATACCTGAGTTTAATTGTTATATTCTCCCCTGACCAATCGAACCGCCCTTTGGAGGAAAACAAACTAGACTTTAACTAGAACAAACTTGAGGGTGCTAATGTGACAGCACCCTTAAACTCCCATGCATTTGTATTTAAGCTGTTCTTGTCAGTAAATGTGCCATCCCACCAGAGACGGATGCTAATATTACTCACACTACATCAGATCTAATGATGCGTCTACAGAGGAATGAGAATATGGCCCGTTCATGTAGTAGGCAGAAATTAATCAGAGTTAAAGTTGCTTGTTTCTTCATCACGTTAAGTACTGAAATTTGTCTGAGTGCCGCAATAAATAGTGACAGTGAATCGTCTCGCCAGTTCGCTGGCAAACCAGCCAATTGATTCCTCAGGGAGCTCGCATAAGGCCCAGGACGCATGCCAAAACATTTCACAGACAGGCATATTAAAGGGAAAAGAGGGCGACAGCGCCTCCTCCCCACAACCAAGAGTGAACATGGGGTCATGGAATGGTTAGAGTGAGAAAATGATGACCTATTTCATTCCTGCAACATCCCAATCAGGGACGTCCCTTGGAGGAATGTTAGTCATCCCTCAAATGGAGCAGCAGAGACTCGGAAAGATGGCTTTCTTACGGCATCTAATGTTAGCCAGTAGTTCATATTTTGAATGGTACAAGTTTTTTGTTGTTGTTTTCACTGTGTGCAACTTCCTGGCTGCTGTTGATTTGGGCACATTTTTGCATGCCTGTCAACCCTCCAGTTTTCCACAGGGAAACTCCCACGTTTTGCCGTTCTTTTTTGTTGCCCCTAAAATATTTTTGTCACTTTAGGTTCAACCAATTTCCCAGAAATGTATTGATCTGTAAACTTTGATTAAAAAAATCTGCTCTGATACTGTATTCAAAATGCAGGAAGTAGAATTGAAATTCCATTCAATTCAAAGAAGTTCATGAGGCATAATAAGGTGTATGTAACAATGAAGCTTTACAGTGTATATTTAAAACATGAATACAAAAAACATTATGGGATGTGCACAATACTTTATTATAGTAGATAGGTGTAGTAATGTTTTTATTTTCACAAATCAACATTGAAAACCCACTCAGATCAAACAGATATTAAAATTGTAAAAACTTTTACATTGTTGGATAGGAGGATAGAACAGCACGTCATCTCCCAGAATACCTTGCTTTTTTCAGGTCTTTGATATGTCTGTCGATTATCTGGCCATACCAACTTCCTCTGCACGTGTTGAGGGGGTCTTTAGAACAATGTTGTCCCAATGAAAAACATTTGAGGAACTGTTGACCATTAGATGCAAAAACTTTACCTTGTAAAGTACTTAAATAAAGGATTACTGCATTTACCAAAACATTGTTTCATTTGATCACTTTGCAATGAAGATAAATTACTATAAGGATTATGCCTAATCTTAGTGTCTGCACTTCCATTTGGAAGAAAAATGTATGTGAAAGTATTTATTTTTGTTATTAATATGTGACGAGAATGAATTTCTCTGAATTGCAATGAATTCAGTTCCACTTCCTGTAATTTAAATTCTAATTGAATTCAACATTGTGCGGGAAGGAGTCAATTCAAAGTCAAATTCATTTCTTGAATGGAATTGAATTCCGAATTTAGCACAGGTCTGGTTGACAGGATTGCAATTTGGTCAGAAGCTACACATTGGTGATGTCACCAGAAAACATCCCTGTCCAGAGTATCTGCGGGGGCCTATGTGTAAAATTCAATCATTTGAATTGAAAATTCTCTTAAAATGTCATAAAATGTCTGAAATACACATTTGAATGTTCTTAAAATGTACTAACATTGCTTTTATTCAACACAAATGGGCACATTTCCTTCTTGCTTAACTGCATGACTACAAAATGGGCTGCACGGTGGGTGAGTGGGTAGCATGTTGGCCTCACAGTCAGGAGATCAGGGTTCAAATGTCCGTTGGGCATACCTGTGTGGAGTTTGCATGTTCTCCACGTGCGTGCGTGGGTTTTCTCTGGGTACTCCAGTTTCCTCCCACATTCCAAAAACGTGCATGTTAGGTTAATTGGTAACTATAAATTGTCCATTGGTATGAATGTGAGTGCGAATGTTTGTCTGTATGTGCCCTGCCATTGACTGGCGACTGGTCTGGCCTAAAGTCAGCGGGGATAGGCTCCAGCATACGCGCCACCGCTTATTAGGATAAGCAGCATAGAAAATGGATGGATGGATGGGTTTGCAGGATCAGAAGCTTGGAGTTTGGATTTAATGTGTAAAATCACACTTGGTGTTTATTTCCAACGTTGTAAGACAGCTTTCAAGCTTTAAATTGTGGTAAATTACATTTTTATGACTATGTCCCTTGTCCAAATAATTATTTGACTTTTAAAGAGATGATATTGTGTTTGTAAACAACACTGGCAGTTGTTTTTAACAAAACAGTTCTAATATCCAATTTGACATTTTGACTTCAGACATTTTCCCAAACATTAAACACCCGTTGGGAACCGTGCTTTTTAACGCAGTCTTGCACTTACGTCTGTGTCAGCACTCAAAAGTTGGGTTGTAATAAGTTGTGCTGATGTAAGATCTTAGTAGCTTAAAGGATGGGTAAATATTACATCCGATTCCAGAATCCCTGATCTAAGGGAGCAAAATGTCAATTTACCATCCCGTTTACGCATTGATTTCACAGATGACAAAGGCATAAGCCATGGTTGAGGTGTTATTGTTTACTTAGTTTACTTTGTCCTCGGTCTATAGTTTCCTGTTGTCAAGACGTGTTGCTGCATCGGTCCTTAGTCAGTCTGCCTGCTGATGTTGATGATGCCGCAGAGCTGCGAGGATGCAGCAGGAGGGTGTGGTGGGCAGTCAGATAGTGCTGTCATAATGGACGGCTCCACACTAAGAGGGCCTGCAACAGAGGAATCTACTTAGCATAAATAATTCAATGTTATGTATCAGTGAAAGAGAGCGGGGTACAAAGTGCCGAGCTCAGCACATCAATGGAAGAACATTGGAGCCATCAGAGGGCAGAACTGCCCATCAATTCGACAATCACAAATAAAAACATGCCACATGTTTGACACTTGACAATACATCGGAAAGAACAGACTGTGCACGCAGGAAAGTACATCATTGTACCTTTGCAGAGGTCTTGTGAGTTGGGTGGTACTCTCAGAACTTACCTACTTATTTTTCTATGCATTCATCAATTTTCTACACCATTTATTCTGTCCAGTGTTAGGGGGGGGGGGCACCGGAACCAATCCCAGCTGACTTAAGGCAGCTTATACCCTGGACTGATCTTTAGTCAGTCGCAGGAAGACTGTGATTGGTCATTGACCGGGAATCGAGCCTGCGCCATCTCCAGGACAGGTAGCTATATGAACCGTGACACTACCAATGACCCTGCAGTTTCGTGGTCCTGGAAAAGCTACAAACCAATGATTAGCTCCATCGGGTACCCTTGTGCAGATTGGACCTACAGAAACAGAAATGGAATCCTCCTATACCCCTATTTCTTTCTGCCACTGCATCAATTCCGCAAGTCCTATCTATTCCGAGCCACATCGCCGCTCATTACCGTGGTTCTGCTCCTCTGGATGTGTCAGTGACCGAGCTTCCTCTGAGCCAATGGGGGAGACACTAATTGCGCACCATTTGAAAGACCCATTTCCACAGCTGGATGTGCAGCCATGCGCCACGGAGGGAAAGTGCCTCTCAGAAGGGCACAGATTAGGCATGCAATTGGCCGTCTGTGCCCTGATTTGCTTGCGCTGACCCAATTGCCTCTGTGCCGTGCCGTGCCGGGCCGGAAGGGTCCATCGCCCACCTAGGTGCTGCGAGCGCCATCCTGCAGAGGAATGTTTGCATTCTTGACGACCTAGCATGCGAAAGAGTTTATGTAGCAGTTTGAGTGGGGACAAGCACAACAGGCCTTCTAGCTGAGGACTATAATGAAGACGGATTACAGGATGGGTAAAACGTGGACCAGTCACTTGTGTGGGAAGATTTACAGGATGGGGAAATGCTCTTGTGTTTATGCACAAGCCGTTTGCTTCTTTGCTGTCCAGGCTCCTTCACCAGCATCCTACCAACCCAAAAACTCCCAGGACCCCTGTTTGCTGGCCAGATGCCCACTTCCTGTGTGTGCTGCTGTTGGTTTACTGTTGACTTCCTGCGTGCCAAGACGTCGGGTTAATGCTGGAGTATAAGCTGGTGCACAAAAGCAGTAGGCGGCTTGGAAGTGAGGCCTCTGCCTGTTAACAAGGCTGACTGATAAGCAGTGACTCATTAACAAGCAGAGGTACAACAGCCCGGGGGGAATTACCACCAAGCCACTGTGACATTAATAAGCAGCCTAAGCTATTTTTCCATTTGGCTCCATTGGCACCGGGCTAAACTAAATCTAGCGCCTCCCCATCTTGACCTGATCTATTTTTGGGCTCCAGCGTGTCTTTATATGTTTCAGACGCTGCTTACCTGGTCTGGACATGCTGTACTTAATGACAACAGCTACCACAGCTGAAAGATCTCCTAAGGCTTCAGCAGATTCACTCGCAGAAACAGCTTGGGAGGAGCTCCTTTAATTCCCACCATGATGATCATGCCAGTCAATTAGCAGTTTGTTTGTGCTAAAGCATAAAGATGCATTCCAAAGCTTATCCTATTAGGAAGTGACGTTAGTCATCCCCCATGGGATGCACTGGAATAATAACATAACATTTCCCACGACCATAAAAAAAGGCATTGTCTACTGCCTTCACAACAGATATACCGTATTTAAGCCTTATTGCTCCATTTGTCTTTAATGTTTGTTCTTCTTGAATCGATTAAGGCTTTTGGCGTCTAGATTAGCTGTGTGATTACAAATCAAAAAAAGGAGAAACTGGAGACCCCAGCATGCTGGTGTTAGTTTGCAGGGGATTCACATCTGGCAGGAAGCCAATTATTTCTTCTGTTCATCACGGCAATTAATTAAGGCGCTGGGGCTGATTGATCAAACCCCCAACGAAGCTTTTAACTCTGAGCGCCGCGGCCTAGGGCAAAGTTTACCTCACGCCTCCTGCACGTCGCTTGTAGCTTTTATTTTCATACATCTTCACAAACATGCTGGGCGATACACATGCATGATAATACGATTACAAGCACACTCGTGAATGAAAAAAAAAACAATGCTATTGAAAAGCTGCTGTTTGTCACCGGCTCAAGATTACATTTTTGTCAATCAGAAAATATAAGAACAAGACCATCGGCTAACATAAGTTATCAATAGTGTTTTATGAGAAGAGACTGGACAAAAAAATGTCAATATTATTCACAATTACTGGTTAAACAGCATGAAAATGAGGGCGGATTTCAACTAAATGAAGCAGAACCAAACTGCAGCTGTGAACCAGTGCCATTCAGTTCTTAAGGTGTCACAAGAAACAAAACTAGACCCTCACATTTAAAGCTCGTCAATGAGATTTCCGTTGGCAGGACAAACACATCTTGCTCCTGAGTCTCATAAGATCCGCAAATGTCACTTAAAGACCAGAAGAGCTTTTGGGATTTTCGCAAAGTGGAAGCAACACTCCACTTCCGCTCCGGGGCTCTTGAAAGACACATTAGTCTGCTTACATCTCAAGGTCGAGGAAATTAAGGGTCCCCTACTTTTGCAACACAGTCAGCCTGAAAGCGTCACTTGGCAAAGACATCGGCGATTAAACCAACAACAACAACAGTCTTGGGATGAATTAATCCACCTCGTTTCCAACAAGGGCCCAGACCTCAGCCTGCGTTGTACTCGTTATCCGCCAGAAATTCTCAGACGGCGGTTTTAATTGATTGCTGCAAGGGTGGAAATCAGCCGTCCTGTCATTGATGCATTGCTGGTCAAATCAAGGGCTCCGCCTGCCGCAGAGGACCGGTGTCTTTGTCGGAGCGATGCGGCCACGCGTGTGCTGCAGCATGGGCCGCTTTTAGTATTGACCTGATCTGAGTGCTGAGTGTAGCCCCCCTGAGGATGTGAGGGAGCAGAGGTTGCTCTTGTTTATGGCCTTTTTGATGATGCCATCACTTCATCTGATACTGAGGGAATGGGTCCCTCAGTAAGTGTTTGTTATTGCTGATGGCACAAATATGAGAGGCCAATGTAATTCACCCGCATGCCATTTTGGATAACATATAGACTCACAGTGGAACCTGGAAGTTGGATCATAATCATTTGGCTGATTATGATCAAGCGGATTTGTTTGAATTAAACAAAATCCAGATTGTCACCATCAGGATCTTATAGTGGACTTTGCATGCTGGTCTCACAGTCAGGACATTGAGGCATGGAATCTTTGTGGGAATGTGTTGGAATCTCGAACTAATGCATGGCCAAACATCATCCAGATCATGTAAACCATTCAGTCTCATTAGAGAAGTGGGCAACACTGAGGTGTACATGTTACAATAAGGCAGCGCTTCTCAAATAGTGAGGCGGTTCCCCATGGGGGCTCTCCATTTTGTTGCATTTCACTGGTTTCAGTTTCACGTTCAGTCTGTACGGTACAGATAAATACATAAATAAATGGATATCATCAGTTTCTCAACAGTTCAAATCTGGGGGTTGGGGACATGAAATAAAATAACTGCCAACCACTACATTAAGACAACACTAGAAGACTACGTTAAGGACGTTGAACTTCAAATGGTTTGCTGTAGTTCTTCAAATTGTTGTCTTGCGTTAACCGAATCATTTCTTCCTCTAAATGTGATCTTCCTATACAAACATGCCCAAATCCGTCTGTCTGTTCCATCTGACTACTACGTCACGTGACCGTAAGCGTATCTGTCTGTTTAATAAACATGACAAGAGATGAACTTGGCTGATTATTAGTAAGTGCTTGTTTAGCTTCCACTTGAGCATCTGATCCCACGTCAAAGTGAATCGGTGGGCAGAGTACAGTCAAAGTAGGCAAAGGTTCTGGATGATGCTCTAACTGACTGACTGATTAACGGAGTTATGTAAGCTAATAAATGTAAGAACCTTTCATCACACATACACAAACGATGAGCAGAGCCAAAATCGCCCCTAGGCTCTTTTGTGTGGGGGACCCCCAATAATCGGCCCAAACCCCTGATATTGACGTATTGGACTTTTTTAGTGTAGCTTTATGTGTAACATTAATAGAAGTCTTTGATGCATTTTTCTATATGAAGGTCAGGTTGTTTTTCAGTAGCCATCTCTCGGGCCCTCCAGCAAGCATGGGGCCCTTAGCTTCATCTCTTGCCCTGACTCTCATGGACACTTCTTCCTTAAACACCAACATCGGCCAATAAGCGAGTCTAATTACTTGCTGTCGTAATTGCAGCACTTTGTGATGTCCCGTAGTTTGGTTTCTGCACTGCTGATCTTTAGATGGCACTGTTTATAAACTTTTGTCGTATACCAAAGCTAGTGTTCCGTGCAGTTCATTTATCCTGTCTCTGGCGCCCCTCCAGTGCTTCACAATCTCGCCGCTCCACGCCGCCTGGGTGCTCACATCTCCTGTATACATCTGCCATTAAATGGAACCCTGTATTATTCAAATGCCCTTTGCACGAATACAGTACCTGGCATTTAGTGTCGGGCATCATTTACAGAGCTGTTATAATTGGTTCAAGCTTGCATGTGTGCCCTGGCCTGTGCAAGGCGGGCAAAAAGTTAAGGTGTGTGTGTGTGTGTGTGTTGCATTGTCAACATGAGCAAGAATGGAGGCTGTGGGATCGTTAGGCTTGATAGTGTGAGAGATGCCAATGTACTGTTCAAGTGGAAAAGGTCGTCTTTTATGGGGGGGGTTCTTGAAAGGCGGCTAAAATGATGACATGTGGGTTTTTTGTGTAAATGAGCAAAAGGTGTGGGTGTCTTGTGAGGGGGTTTTAATGGCAGCAATGCAACTGTGCTTTCTTCATTTCCTCCTGCCTGAGGTTTATTGTTTGTAGTCGTGGTATTTCACTATGGTGGAAAGTCATTTGTTCAAAGTTGGGAAAGGTACCACAATAACTGATGCTTGCCCGACCACATTTCCATAGACATATGTTTGGGTGCTGATAGCAGTGGTCGGGTACCAGACCTACTGCCGTGCTTTGTTTGGGCGTAGAGAATGCAACTTGCTTTAGCAGGAACGAAGAACATGCTTTTAAAAAAACATATTGTAGAAAATGTCATTTGTATTCCTTGCCATTTTGTACAGTGAAGCGGGATGTTGTTGTGCTCTTTCACACAGCAATCAAGCGAGCAGACAATCAGAGAGCTCTAGCGTCAGGTGCAACATATAAAACGCTTTCAACACAACAGGGTGGGAAGTTTGAGTCTCGGGTGCTGTTCCAAACCTGCTCCAAACCGTATGTCTTCTTCTCCTTTCGGCTTATCCCGTTAGGGGTCGCCACAGCGAATCAATTGCCTCCATCTAACTCTGTCTTCTGTATCCTCTTCTCTTGCGCCAACTACCTTCATGTCCTCTTTCACTACATCCATAAACCTCCTCTTTGGTCTTCCTCTAG
>QODF01000349.1:30097-132077 GCA_024372805.1 Oostethus manadensis
ATAGACAAACAAACATTCACACTCACATTCATACCTATGGACAATTTAGAGTCGCCAATTAAGCTAACATGCATGTTTTTGGAATGTGGGAGGAAACCGGAGTACCCGGAGAAAACCCACGCACGCACGGGGAGAACATGCAAACTCCACACAGAGATGCCCAACGGAGATTTGAGCCCAGGTCTTCCAGATCTCCTGACTGTGTGGCCAATGTGCTAACCACTCAGCCACCGTGCGGCCTGTCCCAGTTTGAGTTCTTTAAATATTCCTCTCCACTATTAATAGATGTAACGCTGTGAATTTCATTTTTGAATGCAGCGATCGTGCCTTTAAACAACCAATAAACTACCCGTCTGTCGAGGAACACAAAACTCACTTCATTTTGTTAACCTTGGGAGCATTTTTTCTATCAGGGATGACTCATTTGTCCTGGTGACAGCTGCAGCAGGGAATATAAAACCTTGCGTTTTATCGTTATAAATAAGGCCAGCCGCTCGATGAGACGGATCGATCGGCAGTCAGTCACCGGGATTCAAATGGAAACTTCCAAACCTCAGCTTGGATTCTTGGATCAGCAGAACATGATGGGAGACCTGGGCTTTTTTTCTTTTTAGGTAGGCGAGACCATTACCATGCGATGTCACCGTGTTCTGGTAAAGACAAAGGCAGCAAATAGGCATCTCTAATCTCCCAGCTGAGTGAATGGGAAACAAAGGGAGGAGGAAGGCAGACAGAGGCTTGGACACACATAGGATAAGCTGATTAGTGAGGAGAGAAGGCAGACAGAGGCAGTAATAGAGGCATGCACATGAACAAGAGGAATCCATACAGTATGGGTGCAGCAGGGCAGCGAGATGGAGGAGGAGGAAGAAAAGAAGCCAGCCCGTGCTAATGATGGGGTGCACAAACCGGAGAGGAAAAGCAAAACTGCACAGGGAGCGAGGGAGGAAGAAGAAAAAGAAACAAAAACAAAACCCATTTCTGGCATAAGGGGGAAAAAAAGGTGCTTTAAAGGAACGAGTGGCCACGCACGACGCAAGGCATGCAGCAGATTGCATATTTGCCCGTGATATCCTCCTTAGACATGCAACGGCATCAAAACACACACATAATGCAAACGTCAGGTGGCTGTGTAATCTCTACCAGTGTCGGTTCACTGGCGGCTGCCTCGCAAACAGAATTAGGCCCGATCCAGGTGTAGGGGCTAAATATGCAGCTAATTCAAATGAATGTGATTTACTTAGAAAAGAATATGCTGCTTTCCTAAGCTGCTTAACCTGCATGGAAAACTGCCACACACACACACACACACACACACACGCACACACACACCTCAGATATGGTGGTTTTGGTTCTCTTTGCTCTCTTTGACACGGCTAAGCGGACTATTACGTGCCCTCACACACATGCCGTCACACAAATAGTCCCCCAGACTGTATTCCTTACATTCTAATCTATATGAAATTATGTGTGTTAGGTTAGTGTTTACAGAAAAAAAACAAAGGTTCATTGAAAAGTGTGGACTGTTATTCGTCAGTCTGTTATCCATCAAATTAAACATATAACCAAGAAGCTCTTTAACCAGGCATTGGAGGACACCGAGGTTCCCTTTTATTGGAATTGTATGTCTCCTTGTTTTTATAGATGGCAGTAGCTCGGGCTGCGATTGACTGGCGACCAGTCCAGGGTGTACCCCGCCTCTCGCCCAAAGTCTGCTGGGATAGGCTCCAGCATCCCCGTGACCCTAATGAGGATAAGCGGCATAGAAAACGGATGGATGGATGGGCAGTGGCTCGGACTTTGATAGCTCTTGACTTTGTAAATGTAAAGTCACAGGTTTGAGATCCTCAGCAATATATATTTGTAAATAGATAATATGCTGCCCCTTACTGGTCTGGGGTGCCCATTATGGAAGATACTTAGCCATTCATTTCTTGTTTTTACTTTTATCTCAGAAAAACTGAATCGATTTGTTGCCTCTCAAGTAAAAAGCACTGTGTGTGTGTGTGTGTGTGTGTGTGCGTGCGTGTGTGTGTGTGTGTGCATGCGCGTCTCCAGCGATCACTTCACAAAACGTTATTATGCGTGTTCAGCGGTCTGTCGCTTCCAAATAATAATTTACGTCTGACAAAATATCACAAATGCCGCATATTGTGAGGGAGCAGGCTTTGACGGACCCACAAATCACAGCCTCTAAAAAGGGGGCCATTAAAAGAAATAAACACCTGTCACAGATCTATTTGGCTACAAGTGAACATCATAATCCTCATTAAAGGAGGATTTACTGTTGAAGCATGGGCTACTGCGCCTTTTTAATACACACCATGTACGAGCCACTGTGCCACCTGTTTGTGGGGATTTTTCACTCCATCGGGCGGAGTCCAACCAGTGATGCTCTCTCGCTCCCACAGTGTTGCGCCAAACGGCTCTTGTGGGAGCGGGCGTGGCCCTAAACGACACAGCACCCTGTAACTGAACAGCTAGCGGGCGGCGCCACTTGGCATCCAACCAATTTGAGAGCAGTGCTTTGCTCTGCTCTCAAGGACTCCAGCGCGCACATTTCTCGGGATTTTTTTTTTTTTTAATCTACAATGCTCTTGTTTGTTGCTGCTTCAATTCTCTGCCCAGCGAGGGCTTGAGTGTCATTAAGACTTTTCCCATCAAAGGCAAACAATGGCACTGAATGCCAAAGGCGAAGCGCCACACTGCGCCCCATCTGCTGCAGCGGTGTGGTGTTCTCGGTTGTTTGTGATTTTTTTTTAAACTTCACTGCTTGGCAACAATAATTTTTGTCATCTCAGGCCTTTTTATGGCGAATTGATGTGCTACGCCCAAAAATCCAAATAGTCCGGTTTAGTGTTTCTTTTAAGACCTCCTTTGATGTCTACGAAAACATGGACACGAGGCTCTAGGAATAATCTAAATTGTCTTTGAGGTTCACAAAAACACTCACGGTGGGTTCATCGCAGGCTCAATATAAACGTGAAGGTCATTAACCTCTTTAAATTGTCTAAACGTCTACATTTTGTTTGTCGAAGACTGGCTTTTATGTTTAGAAAAACACATGGGTTGGTTGAAGGCATGAAAAGGTCTTCAATGTTTACATGGACGTAGCGGAACCTGGATTTTTGTCAGTAATCTGTTCTAAAAGGGCAGACAAAAACAGAAACATACAACAGCCAAAAAAAAAACACTCCTTAGGAAATAATATAAATCCATTCTAGACACCCAGAAATATAAAGAAAAATCACCTTTCATAGAGAATTATTATAGTGGATGAATTCAACATTTAACATCACTTTTACCTTTTTTTTTTTTACCTTGATTTTACTCTTGTTGGTGTGTCATGTTGGAGGGGACACGTAGACGCTGTTTCATTCTAGTCCGTTACCAACTTAACTTTAAAGAGTGGATGGTTAGAGCTGTGTACTTGCTCACCTGAGCTTTAGTGTAACTGGGGCCGTACCCCCTGCAACCTGTGTTAGGTTGCTAGGAAACTTATTTTAATATTTTAACTTTCCTGCGAGTTCTTTTTATAATTCAATAGTGTTTCTCATATTCTGACACTGGCAAATTTCTTTGGTGTCATGTTTTTTTTTTTTTGGGGGGGGGGGCTTTTTTTTTTACAAAAACAAAAAAAGCAAAAAGAACACTCAGACATATGCAGTGCGCTTAAAAGCCTGCACAGGGCACACAATGCTAATGAGGAATAAAGGAGATAGAAACGGAGTTCTGTTTGCGTTGTGTAAAAAAATAAACCACACACACATAAACATGAATAAAGAATTCACTGGCTGTAATCTGTATATACATAATGTCTAAACCAGGGGTCCCCAAACCTTTTCATGCGAGGCCCACATAACTTTTCCCGTTAGTTCGTAACAGAAAATGTTTGCCGATGGCAGGGCTGCCTAAACGTATACATTTACTGTGTTGTTTTCCAGAAAGCCACAAAAACCAAATATTAATAACGCTTTTCTGGGATCTTCACAGGAAAAAAAGGCAGAAAATAAATAATATCACTATTAATGAAATAAATAACACAATTTCTGAAATAAATAATAACCAAGTAACCCACTCTGGGTTCTTCACAGAAAACATGCTTGTATTGGCGCTGCTTACACGTAGCAAATGTTTTTAAAAGCAAATATTTCCCCCCTCTCGGTGTAGGAAAAATGTCGGTCCACACTGCCCTGATTGTTTCAAACAACTGCATGCACACTAAAACGCTCAAAATGCGATTTTAAGCGCATTTACAAGCATGCCAAGCCTCTAGGTGGCAGTAGTTAGCCAAATACTGCTCATCTCTTGACGTCACTTCTTCAAAAAGTCACACCAAAAGCAGGGACTTCCCACTAGACGTTTATTTATTTATTTCTTTATAATACAAAAAAATCATGTCAACAAACAATCAGGGTGAGGACATCATAACGGAGCATAAAGGAAAAAATAAATAAGATTAATACAAAATAAAAAAGACCAGCAAAGCTTTTTTTAAACAACTTTATTTAACAAATGCAACAAAAATGAAGACTACAGTATAGTAAGCAAATATCGCCTGGCAGTGGATAACGGAGCGGATTTTGGGAGAGTCTTTCTTTATACCCCCCCAGCCTCACCACAATGTCTTCTGGCATCAAAACAAAGAATTTGGAGTTGGACAGCTCCGCTCCCTCGCCCAGTACTTCCATCTCATTCAGCGTGGAGCCACGTCAAAGGTGGTGCCTCTGAGAGCGGAGGTATGCGTGTGAGTGACGTGTGTAGAGTGGTGACGTGGATCCGGAGAAATCCGCAAATCTCCACTACGGCCGCAGCTTTGAGAAACCTTGGTTTTTAAAGAGAAAAAAAACCCGGGCACGTGTAGGTGACAGGGAACTATGGGTACGTGTAGGCAGGACCAGCCTCGTTCAGGGGGCCGGGCCAAATGTGGAGACAGGCCGTAGTTTGGGGACCGATGGTGTAAACTCTAAAAGAACCACTATCCATTCTTCACCAACACGAGTGCCCTGCATGGGCACGGTTGGTCTGCATGATAATCGAGACAGTGTTCAAAAACAGACGAAAACTATGAAGAACAGGGCGTACGAAAACCGAGGTTCCACTCTATAGGTTTCTTTAATGTGGATTAAACAATTTCATGTGTTTAAATTAAAGGTTTATTAAAGACTAAATTATCTAGCAATTGTTCTCAGCTTGCCTGGGAATACCTCAGGATAAGCGGAAGAAGGTGGATCCAAAAATGACTGGGTTTACACGAAAATTGATGCTAGGTTTGTTCAAAACTGTTTTTGATGTTTATGAAAAAGCAAACATTATTGTTTCTATATGTCATATCCTCCATCCATCCATCCATCCATCCATTTTCCTCCGCTTATCCGGGTCCAGGTCGCGGGGGCAGCAGCTTCAGTAGGGAAGTCCAGACTTCCCGTTCACCGGTGACCTCTTCCAGCTCCACCGGGAGGACACCAAGGCATTCCCAGGCCAGCTGTGAGACATAGTCCCTCCAGCGTGTCCTAGGTCTTCCCGGGGGCCTTCTCCCGACTGGGCGTGCCCGAAACACCTCACCAGGGAGGCACCCGGGAGGCATCCGGACTAGATGCCCGAGCCACCTCAACTGGCTACTCTCGATGTGAAGGAGCAGCGGCTCTACTCTGAGCTCCTCCCGGATGGCCGAGCTCATCACCCTATCTCTTAGGGTGAGTCCAGCCAACCTACGAAGGAAACTCATTTCCGCCGCTTGTATCCGCGATCTCATTCTTTCGGTCATGATCCATAACTCATGACCATAGGTGAGGGTGGGAACGTAGATCGATCGGTAAACAGAGAGCTTTGCCTTCCCGCTCTGCTCTCTCTTCACCACGACGGTCCGGTACAGAGACCGCATTACTGCAGATGCTGCACCGATCCGTCTATCGATCTCACGCTCCAACCTTCCCTCACTCGTGAACAAGACCCCGAGATACTCGAGCTCCTCCACCTGAGGCAAGACCTCACTCCCAACCTGGAGGGTACCGTCCACCCGTTTCCGACTGAGAACCATGGCCTCGGATTTGGAGGTGCTGAGTCTCATCCCAGAAGCTTCACACCCAGCTGCAAACCGCTCCAGTAAACGCTGAAGGTCTCAGCCTGATGAGGCCGTAAGGACCACATCGTCTGCAAATAGCAGAGACGATGTCATATCCTGTCAATCAGAATACTGTATTGTGTTGCTGGACTGTACAACATGATCCAGTATGAACGGCCCCGCCCCCTCTCATCGTGTACAATTCCTCCTCTCGCGCATCATCAGGGATGAGGACGGGTTCATGACTATCGGCAAATCCATCCCATTTGCGTGAAGCATTGCCAGACGGCACCAGCGAAGGCTATAATTGAGCTAATGAGCTACATGTCCTTATCAAGTGTTCATTCATACGAGCGGCCCAAGGCGTGACGACAATCAGCCTCTTACATGACCTACTGTATGTTTGATGAGTCCCTCCAAGCGGGAACGTGATAACGCAGCTCCCCTTCCTTGGGGCAAACCGTTTTGATGTGGGGAGCGAAAGAATCAGGACTTTATTTATCCTCCTCAATCCTTCTCCTTATTTTTTCCTGCTCTGCGATGAATTTGTATGTAGTGCTTTGGTTTGTATATCTCCTCCATGATGTAGGAGGAGATATACACCTCATAGGTGCTACGTAGAAAGTCTCAGAGCAGACGCGTCTCCCTCTTGTTGTCTTGTTGGTTCAGCGACCTTTTGTTGTCTTTTCCAGACATGGTTTTATCTTGGCTACCTTTTAAGGTTCCGCCCGAAATGACAAAGAAAAAAGGGAAGGCACGTTTCTGTCATGGGTTCAGTAGGCTGATGGTTTGCTGGTGACATTTGCTCATGCTGTACAGGCCAGCAATCAGTGGCAGAACTTATCAAATGTTACGATTGTTGACCATCAGGCTGTTAAAAACATGCAATACCAGCGCAGCGATTGGCCGTTTCCTCCACCATAAGAAAATTGGGGACCTGGTATGTGTTCAACACACGACTTGACTAAAAAAGGAGAAAGGGTAGGTAAGATGTGCTCGCCTTTTCGGATATGTTTAATTGTGCAGGTGTAAACATCCACGGTGGAACCCCGGGATACGAATGCCCCGGAATACAAAAAATCCAGGATACGAAAATACCATTCTTTCTTTTTTTTTGCTTCGGCTTAAAAAAATAATTCGCTTTACGAGAGTTTGTCGATCTTACCAAAACTTGTTTTTTTGGAATTTTTCGGATTTACCGTATTTTAAGGCGCATGCTTAATATACATTCTACAAAAAAGGCAACGGAAGCAAAAGAGCGAGTTTAGTTGAACTTTATTCTAGTATTTAACAACAGACTCTCTGTATTTGTAAACACTCTTCTCCCACAAATCCAGCTTCTGCATCCGAACTGACATCCGGGCAATTTCGCCGTCAAACATGTCGGGTTCCCCGCCATCATTGTCGGCCGTCAGTCTCGTTGTTAGTCGGCTGTTCAGCAATGATGCCGGCTTTCGCTACTGCTCGGACAAGAGTTCAAGCAGATAACTTAGCCCAGGCATCCCCAATCCATTCCCATATGGCGGCGTAACTCTCCCGGTGCTTGACAAAAATGTTGTTTTGCAGCATACCGTAATGGAGGCATGGCGGAGGTGTGCGAAGCGACGTAATGTTCTCTGATTGCTTTATCGCTGCCAGTACTGTACTTTACTGAACTTTGCTGCGTATTAAAGGTACGAGACTTTTAGAATTTTAATTCAATATACATTCTATTCCAGGTTTTATTATTACATTACATTTGTATTACAATACTTGTTATTTATCCAGTATTAAATGTGCAGAACAGTGTATTTTCCATTGTATGAAGGGTCTTCTGGGTCAGTGGAACGAATTAGTCAATTTCATGTTAAATTTTGTTCGCGATACAAAAAAATTTGGCTTACAAAAATCCTTTTGGATCTAATTAATTTCGTATCCCGAGGTGTATACCTCTCAACATTTGAAAACAAGGGAATTTTTTTCCCACGTTCCCAAGTTCCGGTGTTCCACAGGGTCTAAAGATGCAGCAGGTCTACTAGCTACAGGATGTGTTACATAGATGTTACCCGAGTATTGCTGAGTGGACCCGACCTATGCTGCTCCAGGAGAAACAGAGAGGATTTTCTTTCATGAAAGTTAAAATAAACGAATAAAAGGGGAGGTAGCCGGGAAAGAAGGGCAAAATTCAGCAGCGTCCCGGTAAAAACAGGAGGGATGATTGGTATGGTAAACATGTGTAAGTTTGCTAAGCATGTTCCAAATAAACCAAACCGTTACCATCCAGGAGGACCACAAATTCATCCATCAAATTTGTGTGTGGATTTGTGGCAAAATCTAAGCAAAGTAAAAAAAAAACAAAAAACATTCTATCTCTTCAACACGTTTACCAACTGTTTAGCCAATCACAAGCGAAAGAAGTCTTGAGCATATAGTCTGACAACTTTCGTCTGTAATATAATGACATAATATGGTGGACTCCGCTGAGGAATACAAATGGACTTCCGAAATCTTGCAATATAAGTGTAGCCAGGAGGTCACCGATTAAACGGCAAACCCAAATTCCCTAAGCATAGCGTGGAGTGATCTTGCTGGTGTGTACTCTACAGCAGTACGGGTGTATTTCTGTGTGTGTACTGTGTACAAAGCTGCTCTTAAGGACACTGGTCCTAAGACGCTTAAGAGCCTGATTCAATTAGCATCCTTCAGGGCAAAGCCCAAGATTGTCAGCCTTAAAGTTTCAGAGGTTAAGGAGGAATCAAAGTCAACTTGCAAAGACTTTGTGATCAAATGAAAACACTTCCATTCGCTAAAGCTCTGTTAATTATATATCATACAGAATTACAACCGAGTCCTTCCTGTACCCTTGATATGTTGAAGCTGGCGTTGTCTGGTCTGAGGCTTTTAGCGAGCCTGACCTCCGGTCGGGTTTTAAAAAGGGGCCCCGTTTTGAACGAAGCCTGGACAACTTGAAACAAACGTTTGAGCATGTCTCCAACCTGCACGTCCTTGACTCCAATATCTGCTCTGTTGTTGTCTTTGTCTCCGGCGCCGCCAAATGACCATCATAATGAGACACGTGGTAATCCACATAAATCCAATCCTTTTTCCTGGCACTTCCAGATTAGCTCCTTCCAGACCATCATAAATGGACTGGCACATATTCCCTAAAAAAATAGATGCCACTTGCACAGCCGTGCTTTCAAACGGGGGTGCCGTGGACAACACGCTGGTGTTGGGCAGGAGGGGATGTCAGTCTTGCGCTTCACTCTTCTAACGTGGTGTTTTTTGCTCATCCTCCAGCAGCTGCCAGCGTGTCACCCTAATTCTGTTTGGAAACCTCAGTGTTTGCCTGACGGAAGTATATTTAGCTGCGAGACACCATCAAATATTCATAGAGGTAATCGCTCGGCATGTACGGTCATTTGGTGCCCACATCAGCTAAATAAATGGACCATATATTATTCATAAATACCTCCATGATTATCTTATTAGCTTCTTACTGTGGGCATAAAGACAAATAGTCAATGGACCAAGCTAAACAGCCACTAGAACCTCTCATTGGGGATAAGCGTCCTAATGTGCCTCAACAGAAATTATACTTCTCTTCTTCTGGTACAAAAAACCCAACAACAACAAAAAACCAAAACACGGGAATGAGACTCTTAGGTTGGATTTGCACTGCGAGTGTAAGTGCCCGAGTCTGATTTAGTGCTGAAAACAAAAGTACAACGCACTTAGGAGCAGATCCCTGCTTCGGAATGTTGTTATTGGTGGCTTTTGGAATCAAAGAGAATAGAAAAGTCTTCTTAGTAGCTTCGGAAGATAAGATTAGATTGTGTCTGGCAGGGGGAAAAACCCAGCAAACAGTCGGAGCATCCATAGGTAATTACAATGATGCGCCCCCAAAATTGAAACTCGCGTTAAAAAGATCCTATTAGGGGTCTTATTTTCACCACCACTCTTTGATACGTTTCTTTGTCGTCAGATTATTAGCAAGTAGTCCAGGTTTTACAAGCCCAAAAGTTCTGCCACGCGGTTTATTGGACTTCATGTTTGTTCAAAAGTAATTCCATGTTGTCCTTGTTACTACGCCGGCCATTCATGGTCTTTGGGAAATTTGTATGAGCTGTATCGAGCTGGAAACACGTTCCTTCTGGCACTTTCTCTGCCGCCTGGTTTGCTTTAAGAAAATGTAAAGCCTGCGTCCCGACAAGTAATTACCTCAAACAAATGACGCTATTAACGGGGCGGAATGTGCAACATCGCCGGGCTTCTTCAGCGCTCTAAAGCGTGGCAGCTCGCTCCACGTTTCCGGAAAAATTGCTTAGAGCTACAAAGGTCACTGCAAATGCGACTCGTGCCGATGTTGTTTGTGTTATAAGAGAAACACTTTCAGCAGCAACACTAGCTTAATTAATTAATAATTATAATGCATGCTTATTCATGTACACAGTATAGCGGTAAAAGTACATAACAATGGAGTTTTTTTCATTTTGTTAAACCACCACACTGTTTGTTTTGTTATTATTCTGTTCGATATTATTAATGGCCTTCTGGGGCTGCAATAGGATGTTGATGACGTACTCGCCGTTCCAAATGTGTTACCGTTTGATTTAGCATTCATAAAAAGTGCAAAACCACGTGTCACATTTGGACTCTGCAAGGCAGCAAACAGTCTTGCAGTGGCAGCAGGAGATTAATTAGCTCATTAGTGACGCCCATTAGCGAGGAGTCATGTGATACAGTAAGCTTCGGTCATGTAAGCGTCTTTCTGCAGACACTTGATTTGGAGCAGAGGAAACTGCTACCCATGTAAAAGCACCGTGTTAAAGCACTGCTCGTTTAAGTGCTTGGCAGTAGATGACCACGATGTACCTCTCTATTTTTGGCATGCGTTCCCGGATGCTGGTGGAGGAATATGCAATTAGCGCACACAGTAGTTGTGCCACCCAGTGGGGAGGTTGGTGAAATACAGCTTAATTCAAGGAAACAACAATATCAATCAAACAGGGGTATGCGGGGAGCTCTTAGTCCTAAATGTCAATTTTTCATCTTGTCAAGACATTCTGTACGATAGTGTGCGTCCAACTTTATGGGAACACTTTGAGGAAGGCCCTTTTCTGTTCCTACCTACTTGCGGAGTTGAATGTGCAAGGCATAGAAAAGAACCAGCACCGGTGACCTTTGACTTCACCATTGGACAAGGACTTCCGGGGTCACCTCTAGACAAATTGGGCTCCTGATTTTAACTGGAGTACCCCCCCCCCCCCCCCCTTATAAAATGACTGTAAACAGGGGCACCACCAGGAATTCTGGGCCCCGTGATAAAAACCCTACTGGGCCACCTGTGGTCACCACAACTGTAGGACCTAACTGATCGAATAAATGCTTTTTTTGAGTTGAACCTGATTTTAGTTGGATGCATGTTTTGGAGGAATATGAGAACATTGGGAACAAATTGTTAAATAAATGCATTTTAGTGCAAAATAACAAATGAAGAGAATCGTAAAAAAATTGTACAGGGCTGGAATCGAACCCATGCTCTCTTCCTTAAAATGTAAATTCTGACATTTTATTTTCTTATCAAAATGCGTATTGCAACGCTATTCTCGTGGAAGTGTGACTTTTCTTGTTAGATAACTATTTTTCGTAATATTTTGACTTTATAGATCATGTCCCTCTTATAGAGGGTTGTGGGCATCCGACGTAAAACTTTTGCCAAATCAAAACATGCGAATCTGTTTTGAAATGTCCCCCCTTGCACAAAATGGACCCCCAGCTCCAGGCTGCATAAAGCCTCTAGGACGGACTTTGGACACCCCTACCCTCCTCACTGCAGAACCAGTGGGACCTATCCTCCCTTCCAGTAGTTGGAATGTGTCCTAGAATTTTGAATGTTCTGATACCACTTTGTTTTATTTTGTGCATTGATGGAAAGATATCCATCGAGATGTGTATCGCAACGCTGGCATCAGTATGGCACCGGTGCTGATGAAAAAGGTAGCTCTAATTTGGATGCTAGATGAATGCAAACTCAGACCAGATGAATTATTGTGCAAGCAAAGTCATGTAGCATGCTGACGCTCTTTTAAAACTTTATTGCCAACCTTAACACACCAGCAGATGGCGAGCTACGGTATGTGCATGCACCAGCAGCAAAATTCTCAACATCAACATTACAACATTGTTTTTCGCACGTTCTGTATTGCTGCTGTTTTTGCTGTGGTAATTATGGCAATTTGTTTCCATTCCAGTCCATTTTCCTCCGCTTATCCGGGTCCGGGTCGCGGGGGGGCAGCAGTTTCAGTAGGGAAGTCCAGACTTCCCCATCTCCGGTGACCTTTTTTTAAAATATAATATTTCATATAAAATGAATGACTTTGTTATTATGTTGTTCATATTATTGAAGTATTGCAATTACTGTTGCTGTCTGGTTGCTGAGTAATTAGTATTTGGATACACGTTTTGTTTTGAGCTTGTGGTACAAACCTTCACTTACTCCATTTTCCTTTTCCCCCTTCCCTGTTTTATCTTGTCTTATATCCTCCCTCCTGCCAGTCCATGTAATCTTCCTTCCTCCCTCATCATTTTTAAAGCCCGTCCTCTGATGCCCACTCATCTTGCCCACCTGGCGTTCCAGTTCAGCCCTCTCGTTTGTTCCACGTCTTCTGCTTTTATCCACATCTTTCTCCGCTTCCCCCATTCCCTCCCTCTGTTTGGGAGCTTGCTGTTTTAGCATACTCTGAAGGGAGCGCTCCTGTGATGCCAATTATATTGACTGGAGGAAAGGAGTTGGGGGCAGCAGAGAGAGAGAGAGCAGGATTGATGGGAGGGATTGGAAAAGCCGTGCATGCGTACACACAATCACAGGAGTCGATGGCAGAGGGAATGAATGAGAGGGGACGTGGGCCGAAGAGGCGAGGTTGATGAAAGAGGGCGAACTGGGATAGGAAGGGGATGGAGAGAAATTGGCGAAGAGCGAATCTGTCTGGGACTTGTAATAGTCTCCCGCCGTCCAACCCGGGGGAATTCGACGACTGCAGAGAGGAAAAGAGTTGCAGGCGGGAGGAGAGATGCCGGCACACAGGCTTCTTCTCCTGCGGCTTCTCCATCTATTCAGCAGGCAGACAGGCGGTGGGAAAAGAAAGATGGCCCCTGCTCGTTGTTTTTCTTGTAGAAGCAGCCTTGGCCTCATCAGGGGTTGTTGTGGCGATGGGAGGAATCAGGGCGTTTCCATGCACACAGTTCCTGTATTAATTCCTGTATTAACCAGAATATAATAAATGGTAAGGTAAAAAAATGTGTGGGACATGTAAACAAATTTCCCAGACTGGCAAATCCGAATCAAGTTGGTTTTCCGGGAACCGTGGCCTACGCTCGTATCAACCCCAATATTCGGTCATATTAACACTTCAGTGGGAAAATGCACATACACGGAATATGTAGTGGTTATTGTGCATGCTCGCCGCTAGACCTCAAATGGTTGTGGAGTTGTTTGGCTCTAGCGTGGCATCGAACACAGGCAGTAAAGGTTTACTTTTCTGGGGTGAGGTGGAAACAAATGTGTGCTTTTATACCAGTAAATGTGGTCCTTGGTTTAGGTGCGAGTTTTGTTCCTCTGACGGCATTTTAAGTCAAGTATTAGTGTAAACCGGAACTTTATTATTATTTATTTTATACCTAAATGAACACCTACGTCACTCATGCTGCACATACAACACAGAGAACATTGATACAGTAATAAAAAACATGAAATCATTAAATGAAACTGTAATAAAAAAAGAGAACTGCTCATTAACCTGCGGTAAAGGGTGTTGCAAGGGAGGAAGAGACAGCTTCAATATTAAGCCCATTACGCTGCCAAGTTATCACTGCTCATTTCATAGGAGCAGATCTTTTCACATGATATGATGATATGATATGTCGGTTGGGTTTTCTCCGCTTTCCGAACATATGACAGTATTGTTACAGTATTGCTCCTTTTCTAATTTCACTCCCATGCTAATGCCTTTCTTTTTCCATCATGCATTCCTTTCTTTGATATAAGCATGAAGCTTGGGAGACTCAATCGATGCGGGACTTGTAGGATAATTTTACAATTATTTTAGTAATTGAGTCGTCTATTGATTGGTTTGAAATAAAATATTTTCACCGTTTTCTTGCTATGATCTTTATTCCTTTCTTACTTACAATCAACATTGAAACTGCACCTTTAACATGAAAGCATTAACAATAAAATACAGTATACAAGTAAAACAACTTGAAATGATACAACATTTTTGACAGCTGCTGTCGTTTCCTTGCTTCTCTTTCCCACTCGTTGCTGTTTTCCTTCGAGCCGTGTCTCTCCATCGCCGATTTCCGCCGTTCCACCACGGCACCTGTCACTATGCAATCTGCACCAGCAATGTCATTGGTTCTAAGCATGTGCCGAATGGGTCTATGTACGGTCGGCCTAATCTCCGTGTCACGTGTTAGGCATGCGTAATCTACCTCATACGTTGATCTATTTTACGGCAGTTACAGAGTGTAAACATCAGGTACATGCATACTGTATGCAGTAAACTGTATGTCACACCCCACCACTAAGATTGGAGAAATTATGGCATGATAGAGCTTTTTTCTTCTGATATGGTGCAAGTGGATAAATTATAAGCCCTCTTTTCTTGGTTTTATAAATGAGTTTTTTTGCTACTGAAAAAATACAGACAATATAGTTGGCTAGCAAGAATGTTTTTGTATTTATGTAGTTTTCCATTTAGAAAAAAAAATCCTCTATCTTAATCCATTATTGCACTATGTTTATGGTTTACATTACAATATCACTGTATTTTATGTTCTGTTTTATATTTCTTATTACATTTATTTGTTTTATAGTTTATATTTATTGTATTTGTATTTTTTGTATATTATGCATACAGTATAATGTATATTATACATGACAGAGTGTGACATTTACGTATGTGAAGCATTTATACATGTGCTGCAACGTGCATTGTGTAGTTTTTGCTGTGGGGTCTCGCTTGGTGAAGAAAGACGATGCCAGTGAGGTATTCTAATAAGAAAATACCCCCAATATAATACATGCACTTATGTAAATGAGGTATGATTATTGACCATTTACAGTATACTAAAGAAAAAAAAAACAATACTGCATGTGACGATGCAGAAGTACCGTCATAAAAATTTATGAATGGAGGGAGTGACGTAGTTTTACGCATGTGCAGGACGCAGATTGAGTTTTCCGGTACGGATTACATAGTGACAGCACCCCCACCACTGCTTTCATGTGCACTCTAGTGCGGAAGCCGTGAAACAATATCTGCATATTTTCAGTTCCAGGCCGTCTGTGCGGTCCAAATGTTATCTATTTTTTATTAGTTACGCTCATTAATTGAATCAATGAATCAACAGACTGGAAGTAAAGATTTTTTCGAACTGAATTGGTGATCTGAATTGGTGCATTGTGCACACATTACTATTTTTTTCCCTTTTTGTACTATATTAATAATTAATGGGAGCATGTACAACAATGAAACATCGTAACCATGAAATGTCTGTATCTGAAAAACCTAAAGATGCTTTTGTCTGTACACTTGATCAAATAGGGTTAAATGGAAAACCCTGCTATTCTAAAATTTCTGTCCTGTGATTGACTGGTAACCATTCCAGGGTGCACCTCCCACCCACACCCCCAAAAGTCAGCTGTTATAGGCTCTAGCTCACCCGTGACCCTAATGAGGGCAAGTACTATAGAAAATAGATGGATGGATTAAAAAAAAGGATGTTGTTCTTGACAATAAAAGTCCTATAGTCCATGACTGGCTTTGTTGTTTACAGTATAATGACTTTTTCACAGCCATCATTCTGATATAGTACAGCAATAACTAGTAGGACACATACTGTTGCAGTATGTGACTCTGTTATGAGAATAAACTCATGTTACATTATGTAATCTTCTTTTCCTTTTGGCTTATCCCTGCTTATCCCATCAGGGGTCGCCACAGCAAATCATTTTGTTCTGTTTGATTTGCATGTTTTGATTTGGCAAAAGTTTCACGTTGGAAGCCATTCCTGACACATGTCCCTCTATATAAGGGACATGATACGTATATATGTTTGGGTGTGACCAGGATGGACAAGATCAGGACAATATCATATATAAGATATTTTATGACATTTTAAGGGGGGAAATTTTGAGCTTTATTAATGGCTTTACAATGTGCCATTTGTCCGGATATTTTTCATCCTATTGTGTGCAGCGGTTAACTTACACAAACGAACGCAGGAAAATGATCATCATTCTCCAACGAGTGGCTGAAAAAGATCAGTTCCACTTTCCAGCTTATTTTTTTCCCAGTATGTATAATGATTTTCACTGAAAATAAAAGTGGGACTGTGCTGGCATAAAGTGACAATGCATATTTTGCACTGTCACTTAGTGCATATCATGCACTAAAAACAGTGCATACAGTGCAAACAGTGCATGATATGCTGCATGCAGCTATTTTCAAGTTACGTAATATTGTGAAAATATTATATGTATGATGTTGAATGCAATATTAAAACATTGTGAGCAGAAGTTTTGCACCTTGTTGTCAAGTCTATTGTCATTCATGAAGGTGTAGATGTGGACAGTCACATGTTTGTCTTCTGCTATGGTCCCGACTACTGTGTGATGTTGTGAAGTGTTTGGCATCTTTTCATCAAAGATGCAGCTCTTGTTGTCTTTCATGTGTTTTGATGTTGTTGAGGTCACCAGTTTTTTCCGTTAACTTTGCCTTCCTTGCCAGACTTTTGCTATCTCTCTTGTATTGACGTTGTCTAATGAAGGACCTCCTACCCTTGGACCTGATAGTGGTAACGCCAGTCAGTGTGCTGACAAATGCCAACTCAATACCTAATATCAACTCTAGTCTGTTACATTTGTTTTAAAGTAACACGGAAATCCTGGCCAGTTGACCCCTTAATTAGTCTGTAGTCCACATACTTTTGGGCCTGTGAAAAGGACCAGGGAAGTTGTGTATACAGATTACCATCACCAGTGTGAGACCGAGGAGTAAATGAATAATGGGTTCACTTAATTGTGAATTGCTTTGGGTACTTTGAAACGTGCTATATCAAATAAAATCCATTGTTATTATTAACAAACCAGTCAAGTGCCCAAACAAATCATGCACACATTGGGGAGTCAAGTCTCTGTGAAGAATGGATAGTACCTCTTTTAGAGTTAGGACACTCGAGACCGTTTCTTCCCAGGGAATCTTTTAATCATTTTTATTATACAGGTGTATTTGTTTGTTTGTTCATAGAACACACTCAAAACAATCAACATCTCTGTTTTTGTCTCATTTCTACCTCAAGAACTGCGGCAATGAGGTGTTCAAGTGAACTGCATATATCTGTGTTAGTGGAGTCTGCCTTTTTTGTTTAGGAGGGCTGAAAAAAAGTTGCAAGTGCCAGAACTTTGACAAAGAGGGTGGGAAACACCATTCAATTCTAGAAAGAACTGAAAGTACGTAGTTAAGGTATTATGGTAGCAGTGTACAAAGGCAGCCTCTGTTACAATAGAACTGTAAGGTAAAGGTTCCTCGTTAACACAGGTTGTGGGGAAGTGTTTAAGGACCGAAACAGATTAATTGAATTTACAATATTTAGTATGCTAAAAATTTATTTGTGTGTTTTGTTTTTCTTCTGACCTTTGGGTGAATTTGATGAAAACAAATTCATGAGGTTCGACTGTATAGCTCGCCCCCACTCCAAAAAACAGATTTTCTCATTCATACCCAAAAATTCTCATTTGTGGAACCAACAAGGCATGAAAAAAAGGCTAAAGTTAAAGGCAAAAGGCTAAATAATAAAATACTCTGTCGAACAGAAATCCTATCTCCAGCTCAGGTTAATTTAGAATATTTTGGTTTTGATAGACTGTTACCTAACTTTTTAATTTTTTTTTTACATAATTATTAGTTCATTGACCCAATTTAGTTATTTTTGTACTCCTCAGAGAGTACAAAAGAGCTGCATCTTTCACTGCACAATACTGTAATGTTTTCGCTTTTGTCTGGCAGCCTGAACACAATCCCGGGATACAGGATTGTAACGGGCTGAGGCTGGAAGCTTAGTTGTGGATGCACTTTTCTGCATGGCGAGATACCAGTAGCGGTAATTTGAAGTTTAACCTCGAACTCAGCTTAAAAGCAAGGATAGAGTTTTGTGCATAAAAAAAATAGTTGAGTGAAACATTTAGGATTTGAAAATGGTGAAAAGAGGTGTTACATAATTAGAGTTTCATTGACTTATGATGGGTTTTCTTTTAACGTACAGTATGAGCTGTCTGTGGAGCATGCACACTCGCAATGGAGCAACAATTAAGAATTGCGGTTCGGGCTGTTTGGGCTTGGACATCCTTTGAACGTGAGCGATTCAGATTCTTCATTTTGATTCCTGTTCCCAATTGATTCTCTTATACGATTCTTTTTAGAGATAGGGTCACAAAAGATTGGGTGGTTTTAATGAGGGCGCTAACCAAAGTTCTTGGATAAAATGAATTCTTTTTTCCATTATATGGACTTCTTATGAATTTTCTTTGCTATGAATTTCTCACAGATTTATTTTGAACCAATATATAAATTCAAAGCATTGCCATGGAACATAAATGTTTTTTTGCATGGGAGTAAACGTTCACAAATTATGTTTATTTTTCAAAACCCCGTGAAAAAACAATTACACATACATCCTGTATGTGTAATTGTTGTTTATGTGTTGGAGAGTGGCTTATGGTGCAGAATAGACAACGTGTAACTTAACCAGTGCTGCCCACACGGGTAAATGAAGGTGAGGTGGTGGTCGCAGAGGTGTGAATTGGCAGCCACGTTTCCATCAGACTACCCCAGGGCAGCCGTGCATACAGACCACCACCAGAGTGTGGCTGAGGAGAGAATGAATAATGGGTCCACTTCATTGCAAAGCACTTTTGGTGCCTTGAAAAGTGCTATAAAAATCTAGTCCATAATTATTATTATAACATTTACCGCAGGGTCTGGTTAACGTCCTGGTTCCTGTTAGCGGTGCACACTCCATATGATGGCGTTGCAAATGTTGCACTGTGCCAACCGTGCATTTTTTTTTTTTTTGCAGTATTTCAGCCAAACTTACCAGCGGAGTCACACACTATTCATGGTTAAAACGGATGAACACAAACACTTTCTGATGCTTCTTCTTCGGCGTTCAATGGTTCTTCTTTGTTGGTGTCATGCAGCCATTTTTGCGGCACGGAGGCAATCCCCGAACAGAAGGTTCAAAATTTTAAAAACTTGGCGATTTTTTCGGGAGAATTGGATTGTTTGGTCCCGTTTCCCATTAATGGTGGATGCACATACCTAATGCTGTTCGAGCTAAATCGTTACCAAAAGTCTTCAAAGCCCACTGAAGCTTCTCGTGTGTGAAGGTGTTTCCTTCCGTCCACAGCTGCGCGGTGATTAATTGAAAATGTTTTTTTTTAAACTATTCTCTCAGTTAAGGCTCTAATGCAGTTTTAGGCCTTTGACTGAATCTCTACAATCACACAATGAATCTTGAAAAGACGCCGTCGGTTTTATTGGAGGAAAACGGCTTTGAGTTTTTTATCTTGCTCTCACTGATGTCTCCTAGACTTTTTTTTCCCCCCCACTCGCAGACAAGAATTACATTTACATAGAAATGGTGAATACATTGTTTGAATGTTTGATGGCGAGGATCATCCCATGCTTAGGAATAAAACACAGCCATAAGGAATGATTTACACGCCCCCGACAATTAACGACTACCAGCATTCTTTACATGCTCACTGTGTTACTTTCTCGCATCATGCCGCTCGCTGTATTATGTTTAGATGTGCTCACTCATCTATCAACACTTGCAATTTGCACTCCTGGGAAGGTGGAAAATTGCTGGTGTTTGTCACAATTCATCACAATTGAATGAAATGGCATAATACAATAATCCTTCACTAGCCTCTTAGGTGTTCATGCACCCTAAGAATTATCGGCAATAAAAAGTGCTTTTACAAAGATGATAATCCTCAATTTGATTGACACTTAATGACATTATGCTGGTACAAGTGTACTGTAACATTTATTTGATATTTTAGTGACATGAGATGGTCAGAATATTAGGAACAGCAATACATATACAGGTGTTGCCCAATAAACTTTATTACAGTAATTTCATTCAAAAAGTGAAAGTGTATCAATACATCCATCTTCGATGCCGCTTAGCCTCACTAAGGTTGCGGGGGTACGCTGGAGACTATCCCAGCTGACTTCGGGCAAGAGGCAGGGTAAACCCTGGACTGGTCGCCAGCCAATCGCAGGGCAGATGTAAACAATCATGGACACGCATCATACCTCATCATGGCCAATTAACTTGACATCCATGCGGGCTTTTGTATTTTTCATCACAAAAATGATGATCTCATCAAAGCATGTAAACAACCACGGGTGCCTGACTAGTAACAAGCTTGCTCGCTCTGTCCCTGACTAACGTTATGTCTGTGGAGTCTCTATTGGATATTAAACTGGCAATTATCGTGGAGTGTATCACTCCGGATAACAAGCCCTTTTCTATTGTGCAAGACGCCAGGTGCCCCAGAAGTTCCTTGAGCCACGTTTGGCCATGCCTAATTGCAAGTATTTCTCATATGTTTTACAATGTTGTTTACAGCCACATCAAGATGCTAATCCGTTTGCTTCACAACAGATATGTGTTTTGGTTGATATCAAAATTGGAAATTGAGAATTGGACAATATCGCCGTATTGAATATCGACAAAAAAGTCAACATCGGACAACCTTCTTATGACCATTAAAACAAGGATTTTAGAAAACTTCCTGGTAGACAGCTGCACTGACCTTTTGGTCTCAGAAAACACTGGACCAGCACCAGCAGATGACACTGACTATGGAAACTTTACACTGGACCTCAAGCAACCTGTGTTCTGTGCTTAGTAATGTCTTAGTAAGGTCATTATTATTTCTCTCCTTTTTCAATCTGGGATGGATAAATTCATCTACAAAAGAACCATCATGTAGTCCATCAGACCCAAGAATATCAAGTTTGCTTCTATGCACAATGAGCATTTAAGAAATAAAACGTTTGATTATCTACAAAAATAAAACCAATTGGTCATTCAGTAGTTTGTGAAATGCTTTATTTTGTCTTGTGTATTTATAATTGCTCTTTTACCAAGCAAAAGTAGTTTTTTCTGACTACTCGATTAATTGAAACGATTTTGCGGTAGAATACACAATTACTCGAGGGCCAGTGTGTCCTTCAATATACACTATACTGTATATCATTAGTCTGCCTTGTGATTGATTGGTGACCAGTCCAGAGTCTACCCCACCTCTCACCCAAAGTCAGCTGGGATAGGCTCCAGCATACCCCTGCAATCCTAGTAGGAGAAACGGCATAGAAAATGGGTGGAAATATTATTACATGATGTCATACATTATTACAATATCTATGTATATATTACAATATGTATTTTTATAATAACACCTCAAAAGTTTGAAGAAAAGTAATTACTGGTGGTTTAAAAAAAACCCATGTTTTTTAGCTACAATATTGTATATAATAATTGATACAATGTAAAAATATTTCAATATTATGCCTTTTTCTTTTTTCTCAGAATGTTAAAGCTAAAGTCTTAAATAACATTATGCATTTGTCACATAATACAAATGCAGTAACATTATAATTTGAGAAACTGAATGAATATTTATAGAAAGTCTAGAGCCAATGTGTCTTTCCGGAGGCAGTTGTGTGTGTAAAATATTGTAGTAAAATTATAGAATTGGTAGATATGAGATATTCTTAATGTTTTGGCTGCTCTGATTATTCAAGTGTTTTTTTAGTGTTTCTAGGCTGAGTGGGTAGCCCGTTGGCCTCACAGTCAGGAGGTTCAGGGTTCGAATCTCCGTTGGGCATCTCTGTGTGGAGTTTGCATGTTCTCCCCGTGCGTGAGTGGGTTTTCTCCGGGTACTCCGGTTTCCTCCCACATTCCAAAAACATGCATGTTAGGTTAATTGCCAACTCTAAATTGTCCAACGGTATGAATGTGAGTGTGAATGTTTGTTTGTCTATATGTGCCCTGCGATTGACTGGCGACCAGTCCAGGGTGTACCCCGCCTCTCGCCCAAAGCCAGCTGGGATAGGCTCCAGCATACCCGCCACCCTAATGAGGATAAGCGGCATAGAAAATGAATGAATGAAAGAATGAGTCCATATGAAATAAACACGACATGGCCTGTTTGTGTTCAGGTGATGTGGGATGAAGTATTTTGTCACATTTCATTTCTGGTACCACCAGAGTTCACGGGGCCGCGCAAACCGCTGGTGGCCATGACATCTCAGGTCACACGGAAAAAGACCCTCCTTGCTCAATTAGTCCACATTTGCCATGTCTGCATGTAGACGTTGGCAGTCTTTGTGACCGCCTCTATTGTTTGAGGGCCGGGCCTGCAGCCATTGTTGGACGCAGCGAACACCCCCGACCTCTTTTCGTCCTTCTCCTTGTCTTTGTCTTCTGTCGACCATACCGGCTGCTGCGTTGATCTCGACTGCCATGATTGGGAGTGACACACCACAGGGCCGTCTGAAAGGTTGCCTTTGTTAGTCTGCGTTGGTCGTTACAAGACACACACATTCCACCAGAGATAGTGGCGAGGAACACACGCGTGCTCGCTGGAAAGGACACACACTCTCAGTGTAGTCCCCGGAGGAGTTGAACATGGAGGAAAGGATCCAATACAGCAACATCCTAGCACTCGACTCAGTCACACTTTGGTTCTCGCTTCCTGGAAAAAGCTGTGTGTGTGTCTGTGTCAACTTCCAGGGACACACACACACACACACACACACAAACACTTGCAAAACACTATGCGCACTTGCCAAAAGATGTTTAGAAGACAAGACTGAAGGTCTCCAATAAAGGACATCCAGGTCATCATCCAGTCTCTCGGGGCTCAGCAACAGTTACACAACAACGCCAGATAACGTGCAAGTGTGTGTGTGTGTGTGTTTTTGATGACTTGTGAGTATAATACGCTCATTTTAAAGGCCATGCTGGTATTCTCAAATATCCAGCCTGTGAATGACATCAGACCTGCCCAGTTCAAAACTCGGGAGCAACTAAAAAGCACCAACGCACTCCTGTCAATCAGAGCGGTAGACCCAACCTCACCTCTTTGTAGTCCCATTTCCACCAAAAGTTCAGGAACCTTTAGTTCCTGGTAACTGTAGCTCTTTGCAGTTTGCATTGTCACCACATTTTAAAGTTCATGGCAGTTTACAGTTGTCCTTTGTTTATTGCACTAAATTGGGTTCACTCATGTTGACAATGCCGTTGCATTTCTATTTTAGCTTTAGAGCAGGGCTGTCAAACTCTGCAGCTCGTCTTTGCAGCCGGTCACTAAAGCAGGCGATTTTAATGGTCGACACCTCCTTCAATTTGAGGGAAGGAGCTCATCAATGACATCACCTGCCGGGGAAACTGGTTGGAGAGAAAACCTGCCGTGGCTAATGACAAGCGGCGACCCAAATTGCGGACATTTTTCAACTCAAATTGCTGACTGCATTTTTCTTTCCTTCTCGCTCAAGCGCGACAACGTCGCCCAGAAACATGGGACGCGTCACATGGGCGCATAATAAGCAAATGGCACCGATAAGAATGCGAGGCTCCTTCACAGACTCTATTTTTAGGGATGTCCGATATTGACCTCATTCATTCATTCATTTTCTATGGCGCTTATCCTCATTAGGGTCGCGGGTGTGCTGGAGCCTATCCCAGCTGACTTTTGGGCGGGAGGCGGGGTACACCCTGGACTGGTCGCCAGTCAATCGCAGGGCACATATAGACAAACATTCACATTCATACCGATGGACAATTTAGAGTCACCAATTAACCTAACATGCATGTTTTTGGAATGTGGGAGGAAAGCGGAGTACCCGGAGAAAACCCACACACGCACGGGGAGAACATGCAAACTCCACACAGAGATGCCCAACGGGGATTTGAACCCTGAACCTCCTGACTGTGAGGCCAACATGCTACCCACTCCGTCACCGTGCGGCCTTATTTTAAATTTTGGTTCTTAAAATCAACGCTCCTGTCATGTACTTTTGAAAGCGTATAAATGGTTCACGGTAAATAGAACCCTAACTTTTTGTGAGTAGTGCAAGAGTGAAGAAACCACTTTTGTTAATGAAAACCAAATTGTACTGCTTGAAGGAAACATGGCTGTAGTGCTCTCTACCTTATAAAAAATAAAAAAATTACAATTAAAAACACAATTAAAAAAAAAGCTTTTTTGTGAAAAAACCTTCCCTGAACAAATGTTTACTTATTCAATTACGGACGCGTGCTTCCCGAGCTGTTTGTTTTTAAAGATGCCTGCAATGTTGATTGCAGGCCACGGGATGAACGTTTTCACGCCGCTTTCTGGAAAAAAAAACCTGCTTCCTGTTCGTCAGATGGACTCACACAGATTGCACTTTTTGATAGTGTGCACTGCGTGTGTGTGTGTGTGTGTGTGTGTGTGCTGATGGAGGACAGCAAAGAATCCATTCCTTGGGTCAAACTTTGGGTCACATCGGTTGCTCTGGTAACCCTGTTCTGGCTGGGTTGCTTGGCAACAATCGTCCATTGTTCCAAACCATTTAATTTGCAGCATATCTTCCCTGCGTCACCCTTGACTGGCCGGCTCACCCCTCTTACCTTGTCCTCTCGTCCCTCCATCTTGAGCCTTACCTTCTGCATCATCTTCACCCTCAGCGGAAGCTCCTGGACGACCTCCTCTTTGTACTCCTGGCCCTTCTCCCAGTTAAAGAGGGCTCACCCCTCTTGGGCTTGATGTGAGAGTCGCACCACCGTTATTGGAAGGTGACACGAGCGAGAGAGTGTGCGATTTGTGAAGGTGAAAACTTGACTTTGCTGGCTGGTGTGTGTCCAGGCGGCCAAAGCAAGCATCTTTCAGCTTTATATATTGATCTTGTGTTTAAATTGTCACAGACATGCTCTGAAACGACAATGTGTCTTGCACATAACACGGAGTTAAGTACAAAGTACATGTTTTGGACGCAGCAAAATGCATTTGGTGCAAAATGAGGTGTTTTACTTTGCAAATCACAGAAGCCAAAACACGGGTTTCATGGTTTTTGTATTATTTATTTATATTGTATAAAATGGTGATGCACAAACGGGCTGAAATTGACATCTGATTGTGTTTTACACACAACAGACATTCCATCCATCCATTTTCTATGCCCCTTATCCTTATCCACCTAGTATCCTTATCCCTTAGCTGACTTCGGGTGAGAGGCAGGGTACCCCCTGGACTGGCTACCAGCCAATCGCAGGCCACATGGACAATCATTCACACTCACATTCATACATACGGGCAGTTTAGAGTCGTCAATGAACCTAACATGCATGTTTTTGGCATTTGGGAAGAAACCGGCGTGCCCGGAGAAAACCCACATATGCATGGGGAGAACATGCAAGCGCCGTACAGAGATGCCTTCGGGAGATTGGAATCAACAGACAGTCATCCGAAAATAACATTTCACACTATTTTCCCTGTTAATTAAATGTGTTTGCAATATATTTTTATTTAGTTACTGTATATTACAGATTCAAATCACTGTAATCCGTGCATCAGGCCCCTCAAAGTGATGCCACCCTCTCTAGTTCCACTTTCTGTTATTTGTATGCCTAGATGGTGCAGTAGGTAGGTTACTTTGTGTGTGTTGACATTGTGTTGTTTTGGATGGCTTTTTTGTTCGAGCTACAGATTGCATCTGACTTTTTTGGCAACTCAAGTGTGCCACAATATTTTCAATATTACAATATAGTTTCATAAAAATATACAATAACTATATTTACAATATAGTTTCATAAAAAATATTTGGCAATGCCTGGCATGGCCTGCCAGGCCACTTCTGGCCGATGTGGCCTGCGGACTGCAGTTTGTCCACCCCTGATGTCCAATGTTGTGAAAAAATGTTTGCCTCCTTCCTGATATCTAGTTTTTTTGCATGTTTGTCCCACTTCAATGTTTCAGATCATGAAATAAATGCAAATATTAGTCAACGACAACACGACTGCAAACAGAATTTTGTTTTTAAACAAAACGTTTTATTATAATAAAAAATCCGACCTACATGGCCTTGTGTGAAAAAGCGATTGTGAGCGTGGTGGACCTTCCCAGGAGTGGCCGGCCAACCAATATCACCCCAAGAGTGCAGCGACAACTCATCCAAGAGGTAACAAAAAAATAAATACAAAAATATCCAAACAACAGCAGGCCTCATTTGCATCAGTTAAGGTCAGAGTTCATGACTCCACAATAGGAAGTTATTGCAAGTTATTGCAAAGGCTTGATTGCAGTTGCTGCTGCTAAGGGTGGCACTACCAGTTACTAGGTTTAGGGGGCACTCACTTTTTGTAGGCTTGGATTTGTTTCCTCCCTTAATAATAGAAAGTTTCATTTAATGCATTTTGTGTTCAGTTGTGTTGGAATTGACAATTTAAATTTGTTGTTTGAGCTGAAACTTTGAAGTGTGACAAGCATGCAAAAAAAATCAAGAAATCGGGAGGCGGGCAAGAACTTTTTCTGTATATACTGTAGTTTCTGTCAAAGCCTTCTCTTCCTGTGAAGACAAGATGGCCCATATATGACTAAAAAGTAGGTCTGAGTGATTTGCGATCGTGATTGGTGATTGCAGTAAATTTCGGGTTGATTACAGTGATCATCTGATAGCATATTTACTCAAACATGGCGGCAATGTCCGTGACGACAACGTCAACCTTTTCTTGCCTGCATTTGTGCCTGGAGAGTAAACAGAACGACCGATTGTGGAGCTAAACGCTTAGCTGAGGGCAGCAAAATAAATGTCTGATGTGGCTTGGAGCTATCCTTCGAAGATTAGACTAGACCAACAAAAGCCAATGTGCAAGGCATGTCTACAGAAAAAGGCAATGCAATAAATCTGTTTAATAATGTGAAGAAATACCAACCCGGCGATTATACGGAAAGCGTGAAAATGCGAGTGGAGTCTGCACATCCTTCCACTTCCAGCACACGTGGCAGCGGTGTAGCCACCACTAACGATGCGGCCACCAGACCAAAGCAGCAATCAGCTAATTGCTTTTAATGATTCTGTATATAACGTTACAGCATTTGTTTGGGGGGGGTCGTAGGTTTTTTTCTGGCCCCCACCTGTTTATATCCCTTAGAGCAGTAGCAGGAGCACGTTCATGCCTTTAACATGCCAGTGCACATTACAGGCGTGCTGAAACAGTCTCTTCATCAAGGAGAGACGTCTGGCTCCTCCTGGAGGCTCCTGTTGTCATTAAAAAAAGGCCAACGCAGACTCCACGTAATTGACTACTCATCTCTTTAAGTGGCCTTTTGGCAGGGCCAGCTAGTACTTTTGCCAAGGTTTTAAAGATTCGACTCTCTTTATCTTACTGTGCCTGTGTTTATGTGTGCTTAAGACACAATATGAATATTTGCTTGGTTGTTGTTATATATGACTCAATTAACCTGTTAGCCTTAAAGGATGTGCATTGACTTTTACTGTTTATAAACACACCTGTACCTTTTTGACACTGAGAAAAAGTAGTAAGACTTACATTACCATAAAATAATTTGTCCTATCAATGCAGATTACCTCTAAAGGGTAAACACTATTTCAGGATAACGACTGCAAAGGCTACGAATCGTTATACATGTTACATAAACATCTTTTCACTGCAGGATGTTTACTGTGGGGGGCGGCAGTGGAAACATTAATTGTTTTTTTTTTTTGTGTCTTGTCCAGCATCATAACAGCTGAATGGGAGTCAAGCTGCCTTTAAATGCTGAGCAAAATTGCTTTGCCAAAGGAGACTTCATAATCCAAATGAGTCTTCCATGACATTTGACTGCGTTTATTGTAAATATTGTTGTACCACATTTCGTTGCCGGACCTGACCTGAAAAGGGACGGGTGGGGGAGATAAGAAAGGGTGCAGAAGAACCTCACAAACATATTTCAACCATTTTATAAACAACCATGATAATCACAATTTCAGCAACAACCAGAACAGTCACAGAGCAAAATGAGCAAAAATACACGAAAAAAAAAAACAAAAAACACACACACACCCACATATATATATATACATTCACACACACATATATATTTATGTATACACATACACATATTCGTACACCCATACATACACATACTGTGCACATACACATATCCATGCAGTACATACATGCATACACACACATACAGTGTGCATATATATGTATACACACATAAATACATATATACTAAAAATGATAAACATACAAGAAAAACAAAGAGAAAAGAAACCGAACCTCTTGAACAATGACCATCCAGATGACACGTGCAACAAATCTACATTAAATCTATATTAGTCTGCAGTGACAGGATAACCGCATCAGAGCGAAACAGAGAACGAGGAGTTTTCCCTGTGAGGAGGAAACTTTAATTGTTGACGTCAGGCCACACGTATTAAAACAGGTTACAAAACCCCGCTCGTTAAAAGGCAATTTAAAATAACAATGGAAGGATCAATCAAGAATTTGTATTGTCACTGTGTTTCCACACAGCAAAATTGTGATTGGTGACTCTCAGCTATATATACAAAATATAAAAGGCACAGTATCTACAAATAAACACTGACAATATATAAATATTATAAATATATAAACAGTCTTAGTGCACATGAGCAATAGGATGAGTGTAAAGTGCAGTCCAATGCAAGACTCTCTTCTTTATTGGACATAGTGAGTCTGTTGTGTGTGTAGGGTGGAAATGGATTTGGACAGCTCTTGGATAAAAACTGTTTTTGATTCTAGACATCAGCGTTTTTATGGTTCTGTACTGTTTCTCCGAGGAAAGCGGAACAAACAGTCCATTTCCCTGGAAGGTGGGGTTGGCGGTGATAAGTCAGGCCTTCCTCTGTACCCCGCCTGCATATATTGAGTCCAGGTCTGGAAGAACACTTGCCACAATCTCCTGCGCTGTTTTCACCTCGAGTTCTTTCTGTCCTGAGCTTTGCAGCTGCCTTACCACACTGTTGCACCAAAAGAGAGGAGGATTTTTATGTTCTTAGTTTGCTCTGTGTACAGAACGAGTGGCTTAAGTGTTCATTCAAGTATGAATGCACACTTAATTTTGACCTACTATGTGTCACGGGAATGTAACTCGTTCGCAACCCGAGGATGTCCTGCATAATGCATAATACTCCATAATGCTTGTTAGAGGTCACATGACACAAGGCATAAGGGGAGAGGTAGGATGCTGCGTCGGAGACTGCCAAAGAATAAATTATTTAAATAAATTGTCAACCCTAAATTGTCCATAGGTATGAGGCAATGTCCACTTGAAAGAGCTCATGAGGTTTGACCACAAAGCGATGGAGGTGTAAACCAAAGAAACATGGCTGATGACTAGAACAAGCCTGTATTTGTTTTGTCTAGGAAGGGATTCAAGCGTCAACGCCCCTAACTTCTAACCCTCGACACTTAACCCTAATCCCTAACCCCTTCTTGGTAGCCTTGATAGTATAATTCTTCCAGAGGGCGTAATATATCATCATAAATCATGTAGAACATATTGGCGTGAACCGTAATAGCTATTGCGTGAAATAAACAGCAATGCAGCTTTAGAACCGAGTTGTAGACTCTCATACTTGTTTTGTCATCTGACATTCTGAGACTTCACTCTGAAGCTGGGACTTGACTCTCCCATGCTCTAAATCCGTCCGAGACAGAATAGCTGCAGTCTTCCAGGCCGGCCGGATGTTGTGCAGCACGTTTGGGAACACATGGACTTGACATTTGTTCCACGCAGCACACCGGATGTTAGTTAGCCGCAGCCAAACCGGAGTATCCCCGAGCATTCCTGCCTGTGTGGTGGACAAATGTGTAACAGTGAGCGTTCCTGCACGGTGGATTTAGTGCCTTCGGGGTCCCTCCGGTGGTCTGCGGCTGAGTCGTTTGTTTGGGCTGCTTGATAATCCGGCTTTGTGCATGAGACTACACACAAGTCTCAGCATTCAGCAAGGGATCACTGTCCAAACACTTAGGCCGCTGTCGGCTGGAGAGCCTCTAAAAGGGCCAAATAATTAGAGCAGGAAGAAGGGAGCGTACGTCCCGGTGGGCGAAAAGCCAGAGGCTGGAGCGTGTGTTTGGTTTTTTCAGTCGTTTGGTTTGGTATCTCCGCCAAACTCAGAGTAGGGGGTATTGCTTTCACCATATTAGCTGGCTAGTTTTGGTATTTGTCACCAGGACGTGCATGTCGACGTCTGCACTTTTTAGTAACAAACACACAACGGAGCGCGACTTGATGAGTTGGTCGACATAGATGAGTTTGGTACCAGTTTAAACTGCATCTAGCAAAGACATTACCTAAACCATTTGCATGAACCTCTGTAGACTAGTGATACATTTTTTGGTTCTGGGTACCGGATGCACTTTACTGCGACTCACTGGACTGCAGTGGAACATCACATCACCTAGAATCAAATGAGTCATGAGGTCTGCTTTCTCCCTGGTGGCGTTCTCGGGTTTTTTTTTGGTTTTGTTTATCAACGCACTCATTTTTACTCTCCGCTTGTCAGCATCACTACATTTTCCTTTTGTTTCCGTCTCCTCTTTGACATTCTGCATTTTTCTCCGTGCTCCAGTTCCCCGCATGCCGTCACCTTGTCATCTACCCTCATTGCCGTCATCCATCCATACGTGCTTATGTCTTTCGAGTCCTTCACTTCCTTCCTCTCCGTCCCTTTTGTCTCCTCCTTCTCCATCCTGGCAAACTGGTATTCTTTGGCGTTTTGTCAGTGTTGATGCTGCCGCCCTTTTACTTTGAGCCCCCACCTCCCGAGCGACCATTCATAACAACTTCTCCTTGCATCACCCATCATGCCCTATTCTTTCTTGTTTTGGGGGTTTGGTGGAGCTGCTCTGTGATTGTGAGCGTCATGTGGAGGTCCGTTTGGTCAGTGGTGGTGGGGGGCTGTCTTAGTTAACTATGTTTGACAGGCAGCAGAGGGTGGGCCGGGTCTGAGCTGCTGGTGGTGCTTAAGGGGGGGTTTCAAATGGAAAAGGATGGGGCGGGACAAGTTGTTTAGAGTCCTCTAGAACTCGTGGGTGGGGGTGGGGGGCTGGAAGAGAAACGGTTTGGCTAGAAATTGTTTGTGCAACGATGACAGGTGGGGGGGGTGTTTAAATCCTTCCAAAAAAGCCCCGCCGGTGCAAGATTAGGCATGTGAATATTGTCATTCATCCAAGTCATTGTATTCTCAGGGCTTTCAATCGATCTCAACTGGACTGTTCAGGTTGTCATAGAAAACGTTTAACCCTCTCATCCGAGCAGACTTCATCAGTCCATGCTCAAAGACTAGGTGGGACACACACCAGTCATATTAGGTAGGACAGGAATGGTTGGTTCTTTAGCGGTGACAAATGATGATCGTTAGGATAAAATAGACAACGGTCGTTTGCGTGGTATCAACTCTGTTAGCCAGGATGGGGCATTACCATCATTACGGCTGAATGGGATAGTAATGAAGGTGATACCACCCAAACAACCGTCGTTGGTGGGATCCATGACCATCATTTCATCTGAATGGGATGTGAACGAAGTTGATACCATGCAAAAGACCATGGTTAGTGGGAAGAGGCCTCACTCCATTGCATCCTAACGAGCATCATTTGACACCACTAAGGAGCCAACCTTTCCTGGCCATTAAAACATGTGGCCATTATCAGGATAAATAGGTGATAAATACAAACGCTGAAAAGTATTACATCAGAGCATATCAAATCAATCCCTCCTAAATATTTCTCCCTAGCGGCTGTGATGCTTCTCGGGCTGTTTTTAGTAGGGATGTCGTTAATACTGTTAATATGAGCTTAATATGATGTTAATATCATCCAACCAATATTATCAGCAATATGTGTGTCATTGTTTCTGCTAGTATCGATATCGGCGAGTGAGGGAGACCTCATCAAACTGCAGTATGCTACAAAAAGCAACAAACCTGCTAGCTCTGTATGTCCACTGTTTGGAATTATTTCCAAATATGCAGTTTGCAATGAGCGTAAAGGCATTTCTCTGTAACGCCTCAGGAAGAATCATTCTGCCACACGCAGCAAAGTAATCATAAGAGGTCGCTAGAAAAACTACCCAGCTGTAACTACTTTACAATTTCATTGATTATATCAGTCCACATTTTCATACTTTGCACTTTACTTTGTTCCAATAGCGATGTTTGTGCCACATAGAAATGTGCAGCATTCCAAATTGTTTCATTCCTGTTGATAGTAAGGCGACATGTTACAATAATTGAGGGATGATGTTTTTAATGGCTAGCTTGTTAAGACAAAATGGTTCAAATAAATAGTGTAGTTTTCTACACATTGTTTTGCATATTACACATTTTCATAAACAGTGTTTGTTTGCGATCGCTTTCACAGTCAAGGAAGCGTAATTCATTACATGACTTGTTTGAGGGGAGGCATCTTCCAGATTTTTATATATGTTGTCAAATTGTGCTGGGACAGCCGGAATTGAAAAACAACGCCCCTGAAATGGTACAGTGCACGCTTAGCTTCTTCATGGCGCACAGTACCGGCATAAAAGCTCGTCTCCCTGCAGAGGCACAATAAAAGTTGCAGGTGAAAAAGCCGAGTGTTTTGGTAACACATGCCCGGCAAGAAAAGAGACTCTAATCACCTGATGGGCATGACTAGACTAGGGTCTTATAATGGGGTGGGGGTTCTGCTGCTTGGGGTCTTTTGGAGGGTAGAGGTGGCCTGAAGGGCACACATACGCACACACTCATACGGTATATACTGTACTCACCCATACACACACTAACACAGGCTTACTCACCCTGGGGGAGGGGAGTGGTTTGGGGACAGATGGGCATGGTTTGATGCTTTGGGGGGGAGGATATTGCACATGTAGTGTGTGTGTGTGTGTGTGTGTGCTGCAGGTTTATTGGATGCAGAATCAAGCATATTCTTCGTCTCATCCTTCTGTATTGCTTCCTGTACTTGTGTATCATCATCGTGTGTGTGTCTGTGTGTAACGGCCCACATCGCACCATGCATGCCATATCCAACAGATCAAACTCTACCCTGCTGGCTGTCTTCCCTCATCCGACGCTAGCAGCATCGCCTTGATGCACAACTCGGTGTGTATCCTGCAGGGCTACACAACAATGCCCCCCACTCCGCCACACATGCACACACACCTCAATGCAGATAAGAAGGAGAAGCCTCATAAATCAGCCAGATGCGCACACTTGGGCCTCTGTGCTGCTACACTTGCTGATAAATTCCTTCTGTAAAACAAACAGCAGCATGCAAACAAACCCTCGCCAATGTAATAAGATGAAGGAGGGGCTGAAAGGGGGGGTTTGGTAGGAAAAGCTGCTGAGAACTTGCAGATAGCTCTCTCTCACACACACACACACACACACGCAAGCACACACATTCACCATAATTTCCCACCATTTCCTGGCCATCAAACATCTCCAACCACATGACTCCCTTGTACACCGACGCTGTCAGGCGGCCAAAGGAGGCGTGTAGGGGGAGGAAGCTCAACAGGAGGAGGGGGAGGCGAGGGGGGATGAGCGAGGGGGAGCAGGCGAGGGCAGATGGAGAGGAGAGGGGGATAAGGAGTGATGGGGGGAGACAGATGGAGGAAAAAAGGCGGGAACATGAAGATGCGGTTTGAATTTGTACCCTATGTTTCTTGGGGGATTTGATCAGAGGTCACTTCATTCATATCATTCACATGGACGCCTAATTAGCTACACACAATAATGGTCACTTCGAGGGTTAATTAATTCAGCAGTGTGTTTATGGTTGTGTGCTTCTAACTCAACTCACAGGACAAAGTAACTGGCAATGAAGACATTCTGAATTTGAATGCGTCTTTTTATTTCCTTGTATTTGTTTTGTAGCTCATTTAGCCATTTTTATGATTGCTTACTCATAAAAATTCACATAATTTGCGAAAACAAGCATATTTTTAACGCTATCAATACGCTGTACAGAACAGGGATGAAATAACATGATGGAGTGAAGTTGCAAAATTCGGCGAGGGACGACCTTTACCTTCCAGGCCCTCTCCAGCTCCTCTCCGAGGCCTTGAAGCCTTGGTATTTGTCCTGTTTCAACTGCTCCTTTTGCCTGATGTCGCAATGACGTGGTATTGCACCGTAAACCACAACGGCCTTCCTCTGTTGTTTGTCCACCACCACAATGTCTGCTTGGTTCACCATCACCATTCTGTCAGTCTGTCTCTGGAAGTCCCACAGGATCTTGGCCCAGTCATTCTCTACCACCTTTGGAGGCGTTTCCCGCTTTGACCTCGGGGTCTCCAGTTCATACCCTGCACAGATGTGATGCATTGGATCTCATTAGTGCAGATGGTTGTATGTACTGTCATACATCGGATTCTTTTAACAGCTGTGTGGAGTGTGTGACAGCTGTGGGAGGGATGATGCAGATAGATGTGATACTTCGCACTGCACAGTTTCCAATTGTGCTAAATGCTAATCGGGTTGACAATGCGGGTGTTGTCGTACATCATTCAAATAAGGCCGCTGGGAATTGTTGCTTGTTGCATTTAGGGACCGTAATGACAATTGTCACACTTCCTCATGCTCGTCACGCCGTATTCTTTTTTTTGAATCGAGAGTTTCACTTGTTTCCCACCTTGACTTATCGACCCCTCCCAACACACCCCCTCAGCTACAGATGTGGTTGTTTTGTTGTCAATGTGAACAGTTCAAATCAGAGGGAACCAATGTCGGTTCCAGATTTAAGACAGGTACAATATTATACTGTATATAACACATTGCTGTCCGTTGATCGGTTGAGGATGGTCGTCATAGTTTTGAGCGACTGCATATGGTGAAATATTTGTTCCTTGAGACGCTGATGTTAGGACCCGCTTTAAAAGTTATGTAAACACACAAAACAACGGAGTGTGCAGACTGGTAGCTTGGAGTGAAGTTGTGAAGGTGATGGCAAATGCACGTTTATCTGAGGTGCTGAAAAAAAAAAAAAAAGCCAGCATTGAGGCCAAAGTCAGAGTGGATTGCGGTCAACCTGCGCGGTGGCACCACAATGGAGGAGTGCGATTGGCCACAAGAGGTAGTTATTAAAGGAGACACTAATCCATGATGCACTTGACCACACGTTTCTGCCCCCCGGGCATGCTTAGATGAACTTAACACAAACTCACAGCTCCTACACACACTGCGGCTCTGCAGTGAAGGCATCAAAATGAAGGCTGCTATGGCTGAGTGGTCTTTTTTGGCCATAGTCTTAAATTGTCTAGAATTTTGTAATGATGTGAAGGATATTCCAAGGATTTCCACCAATATATTTCCTTTCCAGAGGCTGAAAATCAATGTTGTTCAGGATAACCAATTTTGCTTTAATTAATTATATGGCGTAATAAAATGTGTACATGGTATTAAAAGCAATAAGGTTTAATTTCCCAAGAGTATTTAACATTGTAATTGGAATGTCAAAAGCTCTTAAATACATTAAACATACAACAACATTATAATTAAAAGGACAAAATTAACAAACTAAATCAAGTGAAAATAAAATAGACTCTCAGACTCTTTAGCAAAATTTGTACACAAATACAAATCTCAATCATAACCAAAAACAAACCAAAAAAAATATATAGACCCGCTTAAAAAACCCAAAACACACACTCAAATAACAACGGACTACATATCCGTGGTGCTGTAGGAAAATGCAGTGTTTCTGCTGACAACATGTCTTCTTTCACTTGGTTTTTCAGTTCAGTCATTGCTGTTAGTGTCACGTTTCCCTGGCAATCGTCTGGCAAACATGTCTATCATTTCCCCAAATGTTGGCTTTTCGACCATATTGAAAGGTAGCATTTTTGTTTGCAAATTATTGCGCAACACGGTCTACGACTGCACACCAATTTGCACGGTTTTGTTTAGTTAAAAAAAATAAATAAATAAACGCCTCACTAAGTGCTGCGCCTGCATTGGTGTTTTTTTTTTTTTTCCGAGTTGGGAAAACTGGGCAGGATGTTTGTGTCCGAGGTGTGCATACAAGTTGGTCGTATTGCCTTTCTTCCTCATCACTACTTTCGAACAAATGCAACATATTGGTTTGTCTGTGTTCATGCACTCACCTTGTCCATTCTGCATAAAACCAAAATATTCCCACACTCGGGCTGTGGCATGTGCCTGAGAGACCAACGCTTTGGTGCCATCATTCATGTTAGCGTATGCTTGCTCTTGAGTCTAACTTGTAGTACGAACAGTAGTGAGTATGCGCTCACTAGTAGTTCCGCCTCCACGTACGGCGACAAAGAGACTGAATAGCTGAAAGGATGTTCCACTCTCGCCGTTTAACACCAACGCACAGACAGATGCACACAGAACACTTTTGTCATTGATTTATTTTCCGTGTGGTAAAAAGAGACTAGGTAATCAAACACGCGTGCATATATGCACACGTCAATTTATCCAGGCCGGCAAAATGATCAACATAGTTTTTTTGTTTTTAGCGTTCGGATAATCGATCATCGATTATCGTGACAGGCCTAATTTGTCGGTTTAAATGTGACGTATAAAACTTGAACATTCATATGCAAGATCCTAAAGTGTAATGTACCACAACGTTCCGAAGTACAGAGACACCTCGTTTTTTGGTAATTCGTTCCAAAGGTTAGATCAAAACTGAAGTGTCCGAAGACTGATAAAATTTTTCTTGTAGGAAATAATGTAAGTCCAATTATTTCATTCGCCAAAATATGGACAAAAATACATTTAACATTGAATAACTATAGTTGGACATGCAGAAACTAACATACTTTATGTATAAATGAAGACCGGAATGATGTGGAATTCATGTACATCCTGGCGAGATCGAATTTAATCGTGAAATGCACAATTAGTCAGCAACACATAGGTTGCTGGGTCGCACGGTGGATGAGTGGGCATCTCTGTGTGGAGTTTGCATGTTCTCCCCGTGCGTGCGTGCATGCATGCGGGTACTCCGGTTTCCTCCCACATTCCAAAAACATGCATGTTAGCTTCATTGGCGACTCTAAATTGTCCATCGGTATGAATGTGAGTGTGAATGCTTGTACGTCTGCGACCAGTTCAGGGTGTACCCCGCCCAAAATCGGATGGGATAGGCTCCAGCGTACCCGGAACCCTGATAAGCGGTAAAGAAAAAGGATGGATGGATGGACATAGGTTGCATTGCTCGGGCGCTTGATTTTTCAGAACGAACCTTAATCTGCTTATTGATTTCACAGGTAACAAATAATGCTCTTGTTTGTTTGTCCATTTCCGATCCAGAACTAAACTTGCACTACAGCGGTGCCAAACTGGCCGTGCAGACCTTTAAACGACCGAGGCTGTACTAAGATGGCTGATTGAAATGCTTGATGGAAGTTCCACGAAGCACACATTAGCTGAAAAAAAAAAATCAATTCCACCACCGGTGCGAGAATGCGATAACGCTCCACTTTGACTCCAAAGCTGTCTGCTGCTTGATAACGTGCTTCCAATTAAACTATTGATACGCGCCATATTTCCAGCCTGCGCTCAGGCTCTTCAGACATTCTCCCTCCTTTTGGCTCGGTCTTGTCGTCAGCTCTGCCACATTTTTGTTTCCGCTGCAGGTTACACTGAGTGGGAATGAAAGGTGTAAGGGAGGTGTGAGAGGGTGGGTTGGGGGTGGGCGGCGTCACGGTGGTTACGTTTAATATGAGTCAGCAATTCCCATGCACATCTCTCCCTCTGTTGACTGGCGACCAGTCCAGGGTGTACCCGTCTCTCACCCGAAGTCAGCTGGGATAGGCTCCAGCATACCCCGCGGATAAGCCGCATAGAAATTGAAGGGATGGATGGATCTCTCCCTCTGCTCGGGCTGCGCCTCTCAAATGGAAATGCATCAAGAGTTAACCTGCTAAAATAAAATAAAAATAAAATAAAAATAAAATAAAAAAATAATAATAAAATAAAAATTAAAAAAAGGAAAAAAAGAGTTAACCTGCTAAAATAAAAAAATAAAATTAAAATAAAATTAAAAAAAAATAAAATTAAAATTTTAAAAAGGAAAAAAAAAAAAGAGTTAACCTGCTCTCCTACCGACTATCAAGGGAGCGCCTTAAATGGCATGGTTTGAATACCGTCACACCCTCACACCGTCCACTCTTCAGGGTTTTTGGTGGCTTTCCAGCCTCCAGAATCCCCGTTATTATGCTAGATCATTTAAATTCTTGTTCCCTCTGACCTGGATTTCCATAACGCCTGTCCCACTGAGTCTGATTATGTAGCAACTCCACTTTATTACACAGCAGGATGGAAAAACCCACTATAGTGATCAAACATTGCATACATGACGCAGTAATCTGGGCGTGTTTCAACACAAGTAGGAAATCAGGACATTGCAACCACCATGAGCAGGCAGTGGCAAAAAAAAGACAAGCATGAATAAATGCAGTGGTACCTCAGAAGACCTACACCCAGAAATATGAACAAAACATTGAATATAATTATTGTTTTCCATACAGAAAACAATGTAAAATAATCATACCCAAGGCGCGAAATGGATACATTAACTTTTAACATCACTTTTACCTTAATTGAAGACGCTTGTTGGTGGAGAGGGACAAGGGGATCCACACCAAAAACAACTTCTTAACATCTGTACTCGTTTGGGATATCTTTATCTCTTTTAGACATTAGCTTTCTTGATTTCGTCTTTGGATGTAACTTATTGTTGATGCGGCAAATGGACTCCATGGTGTTTTTCGCATTCTCATTTGAGGTTGCCAAAGGAATGTGTCTTGCTGGATACCGTGTTGTGTCAGGTAAATATTGCTAGATCCTGTGTTGGTTGTGTGACGGCTGAGTATTCTATGGCCACATTTTTATCCATACCACACGACTCAACGTACCAAAGGTAACATTAAACATTTTGTTACACGATAACCAAGGCGGTGTGTGAGCCTTGGTGAACATGTTGGTAGAAAACCCAATCATGCAGAAACCGATGGGTCAGAAAACTGAGGTTCAACTGTGCAAACAAGAGTATGACCTACTCCACCAAACTGTGTCCAAACTTTTTCCATCGAGGGCCGCATAGCGAAAAGTCAAAAGCGGGGGCCACTTTGATACTTATACATATATATTTTAAATATTTTGTAAAAAGGTTCATTCAACGTACAAAACTTACAGTATAGGTAAATACAAAGTATGGTTTTATTTGTTAACGGTGTCAACATTCACGCTTTTTCCCGTTTGAAAGTGCCTTACGTCCAATTTTTTTTCACTAAACACTTCAGAAGAATAGATGATACACGAGATCGAACGAGAACAAGACACGATTTCTAACACTACTTTTAAGAAAGGTACCAAGAAAAAATATAAAAATATATATGACAATATTTTGCAATCTACTAATTTAATTCCATGCCAAGTACCGGCCAAACGTTTGGACGCACACAACACAACCAATGGTCCCAACCCCAATAGTAAGGCGAGATAATCCACTAAGTAACTCTGACAAGGCACACCTGTGCAGTGAAACCCATTTCAGGTGACTACCTCGTGAAGCTCACAGAGAAAACCAAGGGTTTTCAGCGCTATTAAAAAGGATAAGACATAAAATATAGGTCTAAATATTTCGAGTTTTTTCACACTTTTTACATAATTCCACGTGTTGAGTCATAATTTGGACAATCTGCGATGTAAATTGTCATGAAAAAAAAAACAACGCTTGAGCGAGGAGATGTGCCTAAACTTTTGGCCTGTACTTCACGTTACACTCTTAACTGCTCACCGTGTGTACACCGTGTACTGTGTGCACCGTGGACCCAAGGAAATGCCCATGGCAATACATTGAATCCAAAAAATACCTGGTTAATTTTTATTTGTTGTGTGTTATGAATTATATTTGTACCATGTTTCGTGGCCCGATCAGAAGCGAGCCGCAGGCCGCCTATGGCAGTCAGACAGCCCTTCGGACACTAAATAAAGAATGGAGTAAGTTGCTCAACTAAAGATTTGCATTTGTTTGTAACTGTTAAGCGTCGATGCAATGACAGCTTATTGAAGTACAAGTTATTGAATGATTAGCATTTTACATTTTAAAAAAAGTATGTGTTGCTTCTGTCCATCAAGGCATGCAACTTGTCAATCTTGTGGGCTGCCAATGTCACCGCTACTACTTTTCCTACTACCGCAACAACGATGATGCAAAATGTTAGCTCATCTAATTTGCTCCAAGGCAAGCCTCGTTGATGTTGCAGTCACTACCAACTATTACAAACACTGTCAGCACATCCTCTCCCGGCGGGAGCCCTTGCCTGATAGAAGGAGAGTAATGTCAAGCCACCAAAAGAAGCATCTCCATGCCTATAGGGTTCTTTTTGCATTTATTTTACTACCACGGCGTGTGTGCTTTTTTTGTCAGTCAATAAAAGGGTTAAAGAAGATGGAATAGTCGTGATGCAATTCCGAACCTTTTATTACAAGCGCCAAACACGACACGTTGGAAACACACTCATGAGTACACCAAATGAACACGCCAAAAAGGTGTTCTTTCTGGAAGGCGTGTCTGAACTCCATTCATTGTTTAATGAACTTTTTTAAAATTCACTTTACTATGAATTTCTTACAGGGCTATTTTCAACCGTTATTTAAAAAACTTCAATATAAACGTTATAAAGTTTATGTTTATGTGAAATATGAAATATTGACCCTAATTCATTGGTTAATTATTTTTTATAGTAATTCCGGTAATTCCAAAAATGTGTATTTTGCATGGTCACATTTCGATCAAGTTTCAGACGAGCGCTGATGAAAAGACAAGTAACCATCCTACATCGCTTTTGTTCCAGTCTGATGTTGGCTTTCTTCCGTTTGAGTGGCTTGAATTTGAGCTTCACTTTTTTTCGGACAACTTATGAGGATATGGTTTAAATCTGCATATTCATTTAATAGCGGATTGAAGGGGAAAGTTTCACAATCCTGATAGAGCAGTATCCAAACACTCTTAATGCACAAAATAATCCAACCTACTACGGCAGGTGCAAGTGAAAATGTAATAGCATTTCTTGTTCTGTGATTTGTATTGGGTAATTAATGTATCACTGTACCCATACACTTATAATACAAAAGAAAACATGATTCAAAAGAGCTTTAGCCCAAAAAGTGGGCCAGTCCTGTACGTCCCGTGTGTATCAGCACGGTATTGACTCATCATTCCCTCCCAGCATGCCATTTGTCTCTTCGTCTGTCCCTGCTGTTTGTGTACATTGTGAGTGTTCAGTCAGATAGAAATATACAGATAATCTGACAAGCACAGGAAGGGATGGAGAAAGAAGACTGGGGGAGCTGCAATGCATTTTGTAGCTTTATCAGACGTGCGTGTCAGAGTGTGCAAACATCAGTGCTTCTTGTTTTTCCCTGTCGTGACGCACTGCACTCACATGTGACATCTGTCCTCTTTGCCCCGCCCAGACGACGACCCCCTGCAGCCCGTCACTTCTGACGAAATGGTGTCGGTGGGCGGCACGGTCAAGCTGACCTGCCGGGTGGCCGAAAGTGACAATTCGTCGCTGCAGTGGTCCAACACGGCCCAGCAGACGCTGTACTTTGGAGAGAAGAGAGGTGGGTCAAACACAACAAGAGAGGACTTTAGTAGGTAGTTCCGCCTGGGGTAAGTTCAGTGGCAATGCGATTACCAGGAGGCTCACAGTCGAACTAGGTGAAGTCACCCAGGTGTAAAATTAATGTTTTTAATATATATTTTTTAAAATACGTCTCTGGCTGGACATGATAGGCGGAGTTTGATAAAGCCCCCAAATGTGACAGGAACATTTCTAAGGGACCAAGTGATTAATTGTCCATTATGAATTATACAACCTCACACAACAGACTTGATGCTAGGGAGCCAAGCTAGGGAGCCTGCAGATGGTGGTCTCAGTGGGGCTGGCCAGGGGGAGGGAACACGACTGAAAACGCTTCACAGAAATGTAACACACAAACTAGCATTAAACAAATATTTTCCCGTGAGAATCACCAGAATTCACCGGAATGTTTAGAAAAAAAATCCAAAAGTCGCTTATAATAAGCGGACCTGGCAACACTGATGCGTGTGTGTATATAATTTATGTCTTTTCTGTTTTTTTCTTATGTCTACTACGTTGGGTATTACAGGTGTAAATGTGACTATAGGGGTGTTATTTCATGTCTAGAGCCCTGTAATAATGTTAAAACAAACACATTTAAAAGGTCATAAACACCTTTTCTCCACTCTGACTACAAAAATATTAGATTCATAAATAAAAAATCCAACTTAATGGAAATTTACGATTGGGTCTGAAAGTCATTAACAGTGATTAGCAAAATACGGCGGTTCTGGAAAACTATAAATATCTGCAAATCGGACACAGTGTTTTCCAAATAATTCGGTCAAAGAAAATACAGCAATATTGTCTAGTCCGGATTAGCATGTTAATACTAAACAGTTTAAGAATAAATATTGTGTTTTAGTCTGTGGAGTGTGTCAATGCCATCATTATGTTTGGAGTTGTAAACTTTTCTTTTGATTTCCTGGGAAGTGAGAAGCAATAAGGCAAATACTTTTATCTTTGGATAAACACAGCCTCCTCCTTATCCTCCCTAAAGAGGCAAAAGGTCAACCATCAATCTATCCATCCATTTTCTTCCGCTTATCCAGAGTTGTGGGGGCAACAGTCTCAGTCAAAACCAGGACACCATCCCTCCAGCGTGTTTCGAAGAAAATTAAAAGATGGATTAAAAGAAAAGCCTCTGAAATATATATATTTTTTTCCATGCACACACTGGAACACAGAACATTGCAGAAGGTAGTCAGACTGGTTGGAGTTTTCCAAAAAGTTCCAGTCACTTAAAACTTAATTTGCAGGCAGGACTTATGAAAAAATGTGTTTCTATAAAATATCAGTGTACCGACAGGGCCTTGAGGATACAGTAGTGATGGGGCTGTCAAAGGCTGCGAAGTTTGCACAGCACAGGGTCAAACTTTCTTGAGATAGACAGCGGTGAGATCGAAAACCAGAAGTCCGGACGCAGCTTTTGAAGGCTGGTAGAGAGGAGACAGAAACGAGAGAATGAGCTTCCTCTCCACAATGATTGGAGCCCTTCAAGGCTGGTCTTCACTTTGGAAAGAGCTGAAGAATGGACTTGGACTTGACATGGGCAGAGAAGAAATGAATGAGGCAGAAAATCCACTAGTGCACTTGTGGAGTGTAGTAGAAAATGAAGCCAGAATCCAAGTCTGTCACTTTGAATGCGGAGCAGAAATACAGTATTTCCTAATATTTGCCTCACTGACTTAAGACATTTTATGTCCTAGGAAAAAAAGAACAACTCTAGTTTATAGGCACAATACTACTTTTCCCACAACCATATAGAGTTAACTTGAACCTAAACTATTTTGCACACCAAAACAACAGCACCCATCAAGAGCCAACAGTGTTGCGTCTTACTGCATGCTATAAAAGGTTCCCTGTGCAGTTTTCGAGATGTTCATGTACAAACACAAGAACACCCGCCCCCCTCTTCCCGCCCGCAGTCATGTAAACAAACATCCTCGGCCACTATATAGGGAAATACAGTACCTCGTCGGAGGTGAGGAAATGAGATAGAGTAGCAGGTGGAGGACGTGAACAGATGTTGACACAAGGAAAAGGTGATCACGATGTCGTTCATTCGCACGGCTCTCATGTCGCTTACACATCACAGCAGAGCAAACAAGAAAATGAGGACTTTGTAATTAGCTCTCATTACAACGCCTCGGGAGAGCAATTTATTATAACACACCTTTTTATGTACAATCATCTGTCAGCCCATGGAAAATGTATTATGTACAACTCGTTTTTACTCGCATGTAATCCTTTCTTTAAACACAGCCGCTAGTGCAAACGTTATTCAACTGCTTTATTCATGTATTTATATATTTCTTTATGCATTTTGCCCGACATGTGACCTCCGTATAACGCGGCACAAACATTAACTGTCAAAGAAGTTTCTGCCGGGAAAAATCTGGACGCCCTTCACAGTCAAATGAATGCTACCTAGGGTACATGTTCGCTATTGCCCTTCATGGGCAATGCAGCCTGCAGGCTGTTTTTCTTTCTTTCTGTGCCATCTTATTTGGGCTGTTAGCACAGGACAGCTGGTACAAAATCTCAAGAACAACACAATCTGAGCAGCAAACAGCAAAATAAACCATCAAATCCTAATATCATTCTCAAGTGAGATTGAAATGATACTTTGAGATGTCACTGAGCCAATGTCCACTTATAATGCAACCAGCAGAGGCGCTGTTGATGCAGTAGTTTGGACTACATGACTTCAGCTACAGTATATGGGAAGTTGAGATTCATCCTCCATTGCACTTCATCAAATGTAACACAGGCATGGAAAAACAGAAGTAGAGTTTATTTAATTCTACCTCCTCTCCATGTCTTGGCAATTACTGATAGTCTGTACACGTCCTGTGTTGAACAAGTTCACATTTTCTTGCAAGCAAGGAAAAGGATAAAGAATATCTAAACATAGATGGATAGTTTATTAAATAATGAACAACAATAGACTAGAAAGGTTGTCAAATGGTAACAATTTGTAATAAGATTGCAACAATGTCTGAAATATGTGTTCAGTGTAATTTAACAGAACAATAAATGAACAATATTATAAATACGATATGAGAAATATTGGAATTTATCACCGCTGTTCGTGTGTGAAAGGGGACCTGTGCATATGCATGTTGTTACAATGTTGTATTCTTCTGTTAAACGATGCCAACACGTCAGATAATGAGATTTGCGCATGTGGAGGTGAGCCCTGACAGCACTTTTGGAAGGCTCTGCACGCGCACGTGTTTTACAGAGTTTTTTTTTTTTTTTTTTTAACACTGAGTTCAACTGGCGTCGCACAACCCGGACTTTCCTATATGGCTTCTAGGAAATGTTCGTTCGGGTGTCAAATCAAATTTTGTTTAGCAATACAAAGCTGGACTATCTATCAAAGTGTTGCTGAAGTGCGACGCTTTTCCAACGTTACTTGGTTGTGATGAAGAGTCAAAGGAACAAACTGTGAGTAACACTAAATCAGTGTTCTAACTGTGTTTATTCTGTCTAAGTAGTCAGAGCATTGTAGAGTGCCCACTCTGCATACAGAGCCCGCAGGGAGTGTTACCTGCATGCATGCAAATAACAAGCTCAAGCTTACAAGCTCACCTACGATGAGCTTGTATGAAAAAGTTTGGGCACCCCTGATCATTTTCAAGATTTTCCTTTATAAATCATTACTTGTTTGGATCACCAATTTCAGTTAAAATATATCATATAGCAGACAAACACAGCGATAATTGAGAAGTGAAATCAAGTTTTTAGGATTTCCAGAAAGTGTACAATAATTATCCATCCATCCATTCGTTTTCTGTGGCGCTTATCCTCATTAGGGTCGCAGGTTTACTGGGGTCTATCCCAGCTGACTTTGGCAGAAGGGAGGCGGGGTACACCCTGGACTGGTCGCCAGTCAATCGCAGGGCACATATAGACAACCAAACATTCACACTCACATTCACACCAATGGACAATTTAGAGTCACCAATTAACCTAACATGCATGTTTTTGGAATGTGGGAGGAAACCGGAGTACCCGGAGAAAACCCACATGCGCACGGGCAAAACATGCAAACTCCACACAGAGATGCCCAACAGAGATTCGAACCCAGAACCTCCTGAGCGTGAGGCCAACGTGCTACCCAATCAACCACCGTACGGCCTGTGCAATAATTAGGTAGGTGCATAAAATTGGGCACTTTTGTTGTTTTATTGATTTGAATACACAAAATTTGTTTGGTAAGCTTATTGACCCTTGACCTACATACACAGGTCATGTCAGTCAAAGCTATCTCCAAAATTCCAGCTGTCAATTTGCACCGTGAGGAATATAGTGAGGTAATGAAACACCACAATCACAGTTCTGGTTAAGGCCCGGAGTAGCAGGCCAATAAAAATCTCAGACAAGCAGAGGCGAAGGATGGTGAGAACAGTCAAACTCAACCCACAGACCAGCTCCAAAGACCTACAGCATGATCTTCAACATGATCCCAAATTTATGCACCTAGCTAATTTGGTTTAAATAATTATTGCACACTTTCTGTAAAACCTAAAAACTTCATTTCACTTCTGTGTTTGTCTTCTCTAAGATATATTTAACTAAAACTGCTGATCCAAACAACTAATGATTTATAAAGGAAACTCTTGAAAATGATCAGGGGTGCCCAAACTTTTGCATACCCCACTATGTCTGGAGCTGCTAATAGCTGTTAAAATAGGCATTTTAAAAAGATCAATCGTTGTTTACTATCAACTCCTGTATCGGCAGAATTAGGAAGTGGGGTTTGGCAGATGTCCAGGAAGGACGTCTTCAGGAGCGCTTTGGAGTGTGACCAATCACAGCAGAGTGGGTTTGGCGCGAGGCGTACCCGGAGGAGGGCTGGAGTAAATTACACAGACCGGTTTGGCGCGAGGCAGGAAACCCAAGGAAACACTGCAGGAAAAGACGCAGAGTCTGGAAGAGCTAGAAAGCTTTCTGTCCGGGTCTGTAAGAGTCCAGAACTCAATACAAAAGCCAGAAAATGAGTATAATACAGTAGGTCCCCTTTAAGGTAGAAATAAGGTTTGAAAAAAGTGTCAGACTTTGTGACTCTGCAGGGACGCTACATGTGAATTTGTCTCTCGTCATAATAGAGCGGTGTGGCTTACCATGATGCACATGCATTATTATGCAAAAATTAATTAATGTACTTAATTGAATAAATTAGTTGCCGCTGTTATTTTTGACACTTCTAAAATGAATGCATTCAGGAATTAATGATATCAGACACTTTTGTTTCCAACATTCCATGTACCTTGTAAACCAGTCTGTTCCATGGTTTTACTCCACTTATTAAGATGCTAAAAGTTTTTTGAGGGGTGTGGGCATACATATGTTTTATGTTCCCTGCAATCAAGGAGTGTTTGAATGAAAAAGACGGTAGGTATTTTTGTAGATGCATTAATATTAGTAGCATCCCTTGTCTCCCCGCGGTCACACAAGCCTCATCTAAAATGGTGCTCAGCTTGTTGTCACGGAACACAAAGTGACGGGCGGCGTGTGTGCGAGTCACAGACGCCATGACACGTGAAGAAGGCGCAGGAAGCAAAAACACAAAAACAATGAGCGACAAGTCACAACAATGGCTGCCAACTAGACAGTAGTGTGGACACAGTAGAGAGGGATGCCACTGCCACAAAGATGCAGGACGGCGATAAATAAGCCATGGCAGAATGATGGATGCTTTTTTTTTTGGGTATGTTTTTTTTTTTTTCCCCCTTTTAGAAAGATTTGTTGCTACGAGTGCGAGCGTGTCACGCACGTTTGAGGCTAGGATGGAGAAAGGTAAATAAAGACAAACGGCGTCTGGGCTGTGATTGATCAAACGAGTGATTAACACAAGAGCTTATAAATCTCTGTCATGTCCGACATCGTCCGCCCAGTCGCATCAGTTCATGGACGGGGAGCTGACTTTTATCACCATTATTACTTCATTTGCTCAGCGCCTGCTGAGCTACAGCTACTTCGGAAGACTTGCACATTTCAAAGCCACAGATATACTGTATTTAAAAGAAAAAACTCGCAAATTACTGAGAAAGGCCGACTTCATTTTGCAATGCGGCAGAGCTCGTGAAAATTGAGCAAACAGGAGCCGCCTTGGTAATGATAAAGCAAATCAGGAAATTCATTGTTGCAGGACACAAAGCCCAGTCGTGTTCGTTAATGCCGATGCAATGACGAATAATCCCACTTCAATTTGGGCGTGAGCATTTCCGGGAAGGAGCCAAAAACGCTGAAGAGATCTTTTATAGCCATAGCCGGTGTTGATATACTTTAAGTCCTTAATTCTTGATCATTTATTTTAAGACCCTTTTAAGGACCCGACGATGGCCTTGAGGGAATGCACGGGAGTGGAGTGCCGCTAATAGAAGAGATTAGAGCGACGAGGAAGGCTCAGAAACAGATGGGTTTTTCCAGTGCATTAATGCCAAACTGCGAGGAGACGGAGACAATGAGACAGAAAAAATGAACACGAGGGACATCAAGACACACAAACAAGACGACAAACAAGTCCAACTTGTCTAAAAGTCTTATTTGCTGCGTTGCACTTTGAGGATGTTTATGCCAAAGATAAGATAGCCGCAATTATTGGAGGAATTATCAGGAGATGACTGGGAGCGCTGCATTGACATTTTCATGTTTTATTAAAGGACTGAGTGTTTTATTAAACTACAGCAGGCAGGCTGTGTTTACCCAAAGATAAAAGTATTTGCCTTATTGCTTCTCACTTCCCAGGAAATCAAAAGAAAAGTTTACAACTCCAAACATAATGATGGCATTGACACACTCCACAGACCAAAATATATATATAATATTTATTCTTAAACTGTATAGTATTAACATGCTAATCCGGACAAGACAACATTGCTGTATTTTCTTTGACCGAATTATTTGGAAAACACTGTGTCCGATTTGCAGATATTGTATGCGGAGTGCGATGTTTTGCAGCACCGCCGTATTTTGCTAATCGCTGGTAATGACTTTCAGACCCAATCGTACATTTCCATTAAGTTGGATTTTTTATTTATGAATCTAATATTTTTGTAGTCAGAGTGGAGAAAAGGTGTTTATGACCTTTTAAATGTGTTTGTTTTAGCATTATTACAGGGGGCCGCACGGTGGCTGAGTGGTTAGCACATTGGCCACACAGTCAGGAGATCTGGAAGACCTGGGTTCAAATCTCCGTTGGGCATCTCTGTGTGGAGTTTGCATGTTCTCCCTGTGCGTTGTGGGTTTTCTCCGGGTACTTAATTTGTAATCAGGCACAGTCTGGACACAAATCTTTTTCAACCCGCCAAAAATAATTTACTTGTACATTATAATTACACACACACACAGTTCTTACACACAACCGCCAACTTGTGAAAATACTGCAACTTCTTCGATGATAATGCTTTGCAGGCTCTCCCCTCTCCCTCCTGATGCTCACCTATGATTTTGGATCAACATTTTCAATAAAAGTGTCACGGTTAGACGAAAGCATTACGGCTACGGCCCCAGGATGCGAGAGACAGGACCAGGATGCAGGTAAAAGAGTGTTTTAATAAATACCAAAGTCCAGTAGCCGGGAGAAACAAAAGACAATGCTCCAACAACCTGAAGGTGCACACACCTGAACTAAGTAGGGTTAATCAAATCACTAGCAGGTGTGAAAACCAAGAAACGAAAGAGGCAACACAGGAAGAAGTACAAAGTTAAGAGACTAAATAGGAACTCGAGCATAAGGAGGGAAACCAAAGCAGGCTGTCATGCCGACAAAAACATGGAGCGGGAAAAAAAGCGGTTGTTGTAATTAGATAGAGTCAGCTCCAGAACCTTCCTATTCTCTCTTCAATTGCCTTGTTTGCTTGCGGCGTCATACACTGTATACTGTATGTATGCTCTACATTTGTGGTGTTTAATGACACGCTCAGGTACACACTAAAGATGGAAAAAAACCTATGAACCGATAGTTCACATTTTTATTCAATATCATGGCAATAAATATGTCTACTTTTCTTTTTTTGTGTGTGTGTGTGTCCTGCCCAGCCATTAGGGCAGATAGTATTTATGATTTTACATGCTGAACAGATTTGCTCTGCCAGGCAAATGTATAAGGTACTCTCCCCTGTCACATAGATTTTATTATGTACTTAATTTGTATGTTTCTATTTATGCAAATTTGGGGCGGCCCGACCGGAGCTGGAGTGGAAATAGAAAAAAAGTAAAGAAGACAGGGAGGGAGAGCGTGGGGAGGAGGGGGACAAGACAGAGAGAGACAACAACACCAGCAACAACAATTGCAACAACAATAACAAAACAACAGCGACAAATCAAACTACATCAACAAAAGTCTATGATGGTCATAAAGCCGTTAATAGAAATAACAAAATCATATAAATACTTATTACTGGTAATAGTAGCAATGTGCGATTGACTGGCAACCAGTCCAGGGTGTACCCCGCCTCCCGCCCAAAGTCATCTGGGATAGGCTCCAGCATACCCGTGATCCTAATGAGGATAAGCGGTATAGAAAATGGATGGATGGATGGATAGTAGCAATGAGGATATTAACCATAACGTTTAAATCAGGGAAACTTGACAATAACTGTAATTTTATTACAGTCATCACCATCACCGTGATATAGTCTCCATGATAACACCATGGACAAAACAGTGAGTTATATGGGGAAGTACGTAAGTACTGTGATTGCATATATGTATGCGTGAATAGGTATCCCTGTAGGTGTGCAAGCATGCATGCCCACAAGCCCATACACATGCATAAATGTGCATTGTCAGTGTAATTGTCACTGAGAATGTAGGAAAGGTGAGAGACCACCCCCCAGTATGCCCCGACCCACACAGCCAGGACGAGCCCCCATCACCAGAGAGCCACCAGCCCCACAGGTCAAGCAGAACAAAGACCAGCCCCCCGAGACCCAGCCCGCAGAACACCACTACACAAATCCAGCAAGGGGCCGCAAAGAGGCAATCCTGACCAGAATCCGGGCGCTGGCAGACCGGAGGACAAGCAACCCCTGAGATCAGCAAGCAACCGCACCCCACAAGGGCAACCGGGCCCCGGGGGCCACATACCTAGTGGGGCTAGAGCCACCCCCATACGCCGGGAGGAAGCCCGCCCACCATTGGAAGCCCGCCCACCATCGGAAACACCAGCCACCCCCCCCCCCCAGCCCACAGGTGCGGGACACGGTCCTGCGCCACCCTGCGCCCTGCCCCGCAGGCCCACCCATCCCAGGAGAAGAGGAGGCATCATCGTCCACCCCGCAGAGACCAAACACCCATCCCCCACAAAGCCAATTCCGGGGAAGCCGACTAACTAGGAGCAAGGTAGCCCACCACACTACGCCAGCCGACAAAGGCGCAGCGTCCACCCACTGAAGCCACAACCCCAACAAGCCCGCAGACAAATCAGGGAGAGGCAGACACGCGGAAAGCAGCCCAGCAAAGCGCAAAGACAGGCGGCAGCACCCCAGCACCTAACAGAGCACCACAACGCCGACGGACCCAGCCCAAAGACGCACGCCCCCCCCAGCACACTTTGCGCTCCCACTTTTCATAAATTATTGTTGATTCGTTTTTGTACGAACCAGGAGCAGAGTTTTCACCTGTAAGTTTTGCAGGAAACAGTAACATCGTTAAGTTAGTCTGTGAAACAGGTACCCTGAAAAACGCATATGAGTTGCAAAACGGCAGTATAAAGGTCACTTTCCACCATCACGCAAACTCACTTAGCTGACAAACACGCTGCAGTGTGGAGGCAAATTGTTGTGCTTGATTAAAAAAAGTGCCGATTCATCTCAGAGCTGGGTAGTTTCTAACAAAAGTAGATATCGTTTGCAGAATACTTTAACACTTTAACCCAGGAGCACTTGGAGTATATTTAAAGATGTGTTACTATACAATTATGTCACATGTCATGCACACACACGGTTTCTTAGGAGTTTTGGTGAGAGATATTTATTTTTTCATGTGCGGTTGCCCGGGCTGTCAGCAGGCATCAAACCTGCGATGTGCCTCAGTGCAGTTTAACGAGCTAATGGCTCCCTGGCGCGTTACAAACCATCGTGGACGAGGAAGCTCTCACCTAGTGGGAGGAGAGAGGCAGAAGGTGGGCACTAAGTGTGCTCCGCTTGTAAATCACTCCATTAAATACGCGTCCTACGGCTTGGAGAAGCTTTGGCCACTTACAGCGTGAAGCATCCTTGAGTGAAACATGGACAAATTGACGCATTGAAGTGTGAGAGGGAAATAGAAACGTTCATTGATTCACATTGCATCAGTTCTTGTGGCCCTCAGGAGAGAGTATTAGCAAATGCAGACAAAAACAAAGACTTTGAAAGCGACAACATGAAAGACTTTTTTTTAATTGTGTGTTCATGTGGACCGGTCTTTCTTCGTGTGTTTTTAAAAAGAAGCCTCAGTGGAAAGAAAGACAAGAGTAAGAAGTGAAGAGATGTTTAAAAGTTTTTAAAAAGCCAATTTATTTTTAAGGTTAACTAAGCCTGCACAAATTTGTCACTATGGAATTGGACTTTTCACCCTCACACACACACACACTTTCCCTTTTATTATATTACCAGGTTTGTTCTCACTCTGCGGCACTTTGTCATAACATTTCAGTCCATAGATGGATGAATAGAGTCCTACATAGATAGACGGAGGTCTAGATGAATACATAGATGACTGGGTGGATGACGAGAAGGATACCGAGATGGTACCTAGGATACCTAGGTTGATAGATGGATAATGCCTGAATGACTAGATAGATAGATACATGGACATAGACAGATACACCGATAGAGGGACTGATGAATGGATGACTATATGGATAGATTGATAAATAAATGGCTAGAGGAATGACTAGATACTAGATGGATGGATGACTAAATTGATGATCTGATGGATAGACAGATTAATGGATGAATGACTAGATGCTGACTAGACAGACTGTTAGATTGATTAATAGGTGTTGGATGGATGGCAAGCTAGATAGATACTTTGGCTAGAAGGATAGATTAACAAATAGCTGGATGGTTGGATAAACGATATAGATAGATATGCACTGCATAAAAAACCTGTATCCTGCGCTGCATACAGCCACATTCTTCTCAGATATCCGGGCATAGGGGTGGGTATTCGGGCATATCTCTGCTGTAATGCGGGAATATGTAAATGCCTGTATACATACCAGCTGCAGGTGTGAACTATTCACATTGGACTTTATGGGGGGTAGGTGGCCAGGGAGAATAATCCACTGGTTCCTCCCAGGGGAGGATAGCATCTCACACTTTGGGCAACAGTTTTACTCTGGGTTGGTGGTTTTTGCTACACTGGTCCCACTGCTGTTTGTCAAATAAGGGAAGGGTCTTGTTTTATGTGCGTATTTAAAACGTATTATAACTTAAATTTATATTTGATATGGTTTAATGTACTTAGAATGTATTTATATTATATCTGTATTATAAATGATATTGTCATTTCCAACATTACAAATAAAGACGACACATTATCACGTAAAAAAATAGTGATTTTCTGCTAACAGGCCACTAGTGCAATACAAAAGTGTATCATAAAATGCATAAATAAAAGCAGAATAAAACAGCACTTTCAGTACCTTGAAAGAGAGACCGCACTACACGAGTGACATCTTTTTAAAATGTACAAATTTACATGCTGTTCATGCTGGCATCTAATGCAGCTCTTTGGTGATGACATGCAACATATTTTCTGTCCGCGTCAAGTCGTTGTTGCAGCACCCGCACAGTGCTGTTAATTCACAGCTCCAATATGGAGGTCCGATGACTCACACAGGTTTTCCATCCAAGATGGCGTTCTCCTCCTTTGACATGAAATCCATTGTACCTCAGCTCTTTTTCATACAGCCTCTTCAATGTTATGGACAACACCACTCCGTGATGTGTAGAACTGCAATAGCATAGAAAAAAAACAGAAGTTTGAGCATTGAACAAATGATAAAGGGCAGAGGCTCTCTGCTCTACTTCTCTTCAAGACTGTCCTACTGGCTCGTGAAACTTCATCAAACATTTTTAAACTACCGGTATATTTTGCAGTAGGCTATAAAGGAAAGAGTTCAGTTAATAATAATAATTTAAAATAATAATAATACAAGAGAATAAACTCAAGATATAAGGGGAAAAAAATTGTAGATTGCACTCGACAAGAACAACGTAACTCGCCCACTATGGTCTCCTTGTAATCTTTGTGTTGTGGGGTGAAGGAACACTGAAGAACAAAGGAAGTCTGTGATTAGCTGGGAAAAAAGGCCTGCAAGCTGGCATATTATAGAAAACTTGTACAATTGAATACAACTCACAAATAAAATTATTATCACAGCCTGTTCATGCATCATATCGGACGATGTGGTCATCTTGGGCATTGTGTAGCCTCCTCTCAACTTCCTGTAAAAAGAAAGACATGTAAAAATAATAAATAAATAAATACTGAACATGAAATAAAGTTCCTGGTATAATACAAGATTTAAAATATACGTCCTTAAAATACAGCAGGTTTTTAAAAATATAATTTTGGCCACCACTGTATGTAAGATCTACAGATTGTAATGATCCAAATATTTAAGGTATTTTACTTACTTTAATTTAATGAATCCAGTCCAATAAAATTATCAAAGATTTGGGAATTGTATGAATTCTTCACCTCGCTACCGGCCATGTCCTCAAATGTAAAATCAAGCATTACTCTTTAAACATATGAGACTTAAGAATCGGACACAGTGACGTTAATGTGGCAGACCACAAGAAAAGACAAACATGTATATACATTTTAGGATATAAATAAAATGATTCCTGTCTTAGATACCTAAATAAAAAAACAACCAAATATCTTCCACTGAATAAAACCATTTCTGCAGTTTTGTGTGAATGGTGGGGGAGGCCACTAGTTGTACCACACCTCTCAACCAAAGAGAGCAGCACACAAGCAGTACAGAAAATGGATGGATGGATTATAACACACATTTAGAAACACACCCCATTGCCAAACTGTGGTTAAAAAAAAGTATTTGAGGTTTTTTTTATTACTGTAGTTCAATTTCTGCTGCTGGCGTCAACCATTCAAACTCTACCAATCTCTTTCTTCAGCAGATAAAAAAAGTCTTAATTCTTTTTTTTTTAATAATTTGATGACACCTGACTAATTACCAGGATATTTCCAAAGAAATACAATAAGAATAATCTTGGAATGGTCTAAGAATTAAACTGTAATGTTATTTTTAGGATATTAGACAGAGTCAACAAGTGGCTTTTAACCTGAAGAAAGTCATATCTTTAAAAGACAATAGCAACAAATCCAATGGTTGTGAAGACATACATTTAAGACTTGATAAAGAAAGGATAAACAAACAAAACAAACATATATCAAGCCAAGACAAATACTTTCTATCATGTATATATAATGTCATGCGTTACAAAGATTCATCCACCCATCCATCCATCCATCCATCCATTTTCTATGCCGCGTATCCTCACTAAAGTCGCAGGGGTATGCTGGAGCCTATCCCGGCTGACTTTGGGGTTTATTTATTAAATAAAAGTAAAAATAATGACACTGTTTTACCTAGTTTGCAGGAAATAAGGGAATTTCATTGCTCTCACACCCTGCTGTTGCTAAACAGTTGGATACTGTATTCTTCTTGGGGAAAGTTAAAATACTAAAATCTATGCAAATGGGAGGGTGAGGGGAAAGAATGGCAAAATACGAGTGAAAAATAGGAGAGTTTGAAGAAGTATGAGAAGTATGTTTCTTACTTGCGTTAGCATCCACATTGTCGTTCCCTCTACATGTAATCCGGTCCTAGTAGGTCACCGTTACACGCCAAGCGCGCCCACTCGGCTTTGCAGCGGTGTAAACATGACGCGGCACGTCGCCACAAGCCCACGCTGTCTTCCTACAATGTCTGCCTTCCAACTTGTGAGTGGCACTGATGGTGGCTCGTTTCCACTTCTCAGCACCTCGGGCAAAGTTTGTCTCGTCGTCGCCTCTTTCATCGATTATGTACGCAGCACTTCTAAGATGCTTATTTTAATTCCTCTGAAGGTGGGGGGAGTGAGACAAGAGGATTAGGAAAGAGAGAGCGAGAAAGGTGGCCGTCTAACAAGTGTTTCGTGGTCGCCACACTGATCCCGGATCAATTGGCGAACTTTGATGAGAGGCGGTGGTTTGATCAAGAGGAGCCTGCGGTCATTGAACCCAGATCTTCTGCGTGATGGGAGGGATGACAAGGGAGCAGGAGAAGCTGAACAGATGGGAAGATGTACATCAATTACATCGTCTAAAAGGAAGTGCTAGGAAGTGGAAGTATTGTGAATCTTCCCGTGCTAAGAAAAATCTAATTACACCCAAAACCCAAACACTCTGGTATTTGGCAAGGTTTGCAGGTTTGCTGAAGTGTGAAAATATTTGTCTGTAACGGATGCGCTTCTTTGCTTCACCAACACTTCCGGCTCGCTTTCCTCGTGGAGAGCAAATAGAGAATTCTAGAAGGTTGGCAAATAAGGCAGAGGAGGAAAGGGAATATATGGATGTGCTGAAATGACATGAGCTACTCTTCTTCCTGCAGGCTTCAACCTCAAAGAGCATGCCAGAGATGGAGGAAACATACACTCACAATTACACCTCCAGTTTTTCTTACATCCTGTAGGTCATATAATAACAAACACAGAGAAATGTTAGGTTTCTGTATAATTAATATACAACAAAATTTGTAGAATGAAAAAAATGTGACTTTGACTAGGGGTGTCACAAGATCTCACAAGATTAAAATGTGACAAAAAACGTCTCGTAGGCCTTAAACAATTATAATGAATCATACAAGAAATGAAAATGAACTTGATAATTTTGCTGCAATTCATTGCCATACCATCAAAACAGGTAAAAGGATGAGATTTCACTGTGCATTGGTTTCAGTACACTGGCGGATGTGTTCCATAGAACAACGACATGAATGGAGTGAGCCCTTTTGTCAGTCATACAGTTTTTTGGTCTCGATGGGTGGAGGCGGTGCCGTCAACATACACACAGAGTGCAGAAGAGTGTAACGTAGCAGAAATGAAATTAGTTGGAATGCCTTTAAATACGTTACTTGCACAATATCACTTTTAAGCACTTGAGCAGGGTGGCCGAGTCTGCACTCATTACGCACCGAAATAAAGCACCGATAGCCACTTAGTTTTTTAATCCGGTTACTACCATTTTTTTTAGCACTTCAGCCATTACTTTACAGATTTTTGGTACTCACCCCAATCAGGGGGCCGCACGGTGGCTGAGTGGTTAACACATTGGCCACACAGTCAGGAGATCTGGAAGACCTGGGTTCAAATCACCGTTGGGCATCTCTGTGTGGAGTTTGCATGTTCTCCCCGTGCGTGAGTGGGTTTTCTCAGGGTACTCCGGTTTCCTCCCACATTCCAAAGACATGCATGTTAGGTTAATTGGTGACTCTAAATTGTCCATTGGTATGAATGTGAGGGTGACTGGTTGTTTGTCTATATGTGCCCTGCGATTGACTGGCGACCAGTCCAGGGTGTACCCCGCCTCTCGCCCAAAGTCTGCTGGGATAGGCTCCAGCATCCCCGTGACCCTAATGAGGATAAGCGGCATAGAAAATGGATGGATGGACCCCAATCAGGCAGATTCTTGGGGCATTCACTCAATCACAACTGGACTGTTCAGGTTGTAATAGAAAATGTTTCACCTCTCATCCAAGCAGGCTTCATCACTTCATGCTCAAAGACTAGGTGGGACACACACCGGTCAAACTAGACAGGACAGCTCTAGTCTAAATCAAGCTCAAAGACTTGGTGGGATACACACCTGTCAGACTAAATAGGACAGCCCTAGTGTGAGAACCTAGAGCAAGATCTAATCTATTTATCCTCTAAAGTAGGAGACAGGTCCAGACAGGGATGGTTGGCTTTTTAGTTGTGTCAAATGATGATCGTTAGGATACAGTGGAGTGGGGCCTGCGCCTGCTCAGTGGCTGCTTGCGTTCCCCGATGTAAAAATCGGTGCATTCCGCACTGCCCTGGACAGCATACACCAGACTGTTCTACTGGGTATGGGGTGTCCTGTCTTTGCAGATGACAGGCGCCTCCACGTTGGAGTTTACAGAAAACCCAAACAGACTGACCAATACCTACTTTTTGATTCACACCACCCGCTGAAACACAAACTGGGCGTTATCAACACCCTTCAGCACAGAGCTGATAATGTTCCCTCCAGCCCAAAGGCCAAAGAGAAAGAGCATAAGCACATGAGGAATACCCTCCAAACCTGTGGCTACCCCAGCGGGTTGTTTGTGAAAAGTGCAAAAGTGCATTGCGTTCCAGAAAGAAGAAAAGCAAGGGGGATCAGGAAGAAAAGAGTAGCAGACACAATAACATTGTCATCCCGTATGTCTCAGGCCTATCTGAAAAACTCAAAAGGATTTTAAACACAACATACCAGTTCACTTTCAACCTGCTAACATGTTGAGACAGAGGTTGGTACACCCCAAAGATAGAACACTGCAAACCCAGAAGAACTATCTGGTGGATGCTGTTCAGTGCTTCGAGGAATGCACCGATTTTTACATTGGGTTAACCAAGCAGCCACTGAGCAGGCCCATGGCCACACTTCATTCTATCCTAGCGATTGTCATTTGACACCACTAAAGAGCCAACCATTTCTGTCTGGACCTGCCTCCTACTTTAGAGGATAAATAGATTGGATCTTGCACCAGGCTCTCAGACTGGAACTGTCCTACCTAGTCTGACTGGTGTGTGTCCCACCTAGCCTTTGAGCATGAACTAGACTAGAGCTGTCCTATCTAGTCTGACTGGTGTGTGTCCCACCTAGCCTTTGAGCATGAACTAGACTAGAGCTGTCCTATCTAGTCTGACTGATGTGTGTCCCACCTAGCCTTTGAGCATTAACTAGACTAGAGCTGTCCTATCTAGTCTGACTGATGTGTGTCCCACCAAGTGTTTGAGCCTGAACTAGACTAGGGCTGTCCTACCTAGTCTTTGGCTAGTAGGCATCAAGCACAGTTCAGACTTAAGTCGAGCAGCACTAGCCAGTGAGCCAAAAGCCCTGCACTGTCAAATACCTGTCCAGCGCATCTTTTAAAGGAAAACTGCATTTTTCTGTGTGTTTTAAAGAGTGAAAACTAGCTAGCATGGGAGAGCTAACAATGCACGCAATGGGACCTATTTCGACTAGAAAAACCTTTCGAAACCCTCCACTTACATAACTGACGTGCATATTAACCAAGCTACATTGTTAGTGTAGGAGCTAACACTGACAACTACTATTGTGGGTTTGTGACACAGTGCTTCGCTTTGCCTCACACCCCTACCAAGAAGTAACGGGCCCACTCCAAAAAAATGTAATAGGACACCAATCTCTAATGAAACAAGAACAAGTAACTACGGATAGACAACCAAATTATCTGTAAAGTTTTAGCCCACATTCCATGTTTTGTCTGTTCATAATTAGGTTGACTGTGTATATAGCGGCCGCACGGTGGATGAGTGGGTACCATGTTGGCCTCACAGTCAGGAGATCAGGGTTCGAATCTCCGTTGGGCATCTCTGTGTGGAGTTTGCATGTTCTCCACGTGCGTGCGTGTACTCCGGTTTCCTCAAATGTTAAAAAAAACATGCATGTTAGGTTAATTGGCGACTCTAAATTGTATGAATGTGAGTGCGAATGGTTGTTTATCTGCCCTGCAATTGACTGGCGACCAGTCCAGGGTGCACTCCCGCCCGAAGTCAGCTGTGATAGGCTGCATCATACCCGCGACCCTAATGAGGATAAGCGGCATGTCTATATATGTGTATATAGCTGCGATATCAAGCACTATGTGCTCCATGTATCAGAATCAATATCATAGTGACTTACAAGATGGACAATTGTCTGTCTGGTCCAGCTGGCCTGGAGTAGGTGGAAAAAAGTTTGTACCACTGCAGGAATTGTTAATGCCAAAGAGTCTTCATTCGTTGTGATGCAGTGTCTTGGAGCAATGTGCTCCTTGCCATACAGACTGATGGTAACACTGTGTGCCGCTCAGTGCAGCAGACACGCTAAATTTCTCTCTGCATGGCTTGGCAAGCTCTACATTCACACCACCAAGTCAATTGGTGGCAAGCTCAACTGCCATGATTAGTAGTAGCAAACACTAGAACATTGATTCCACATACCCCATAGCAACTAATGCAACTTTTCGCATGTCTTGTAATGCTTAAAATGACCAAAATACTGTAAGTATTACAGGTTATCATTAATGTGCTTGCCACTGTATGGTCACAGCATGTAAATAATACAATAAAACTTGTGCGTGCATTGTTACAGTAGATCCCTCATTGTAGCTGTTGTCTCTTTAGACCACACAGAAAAGAGAAAATCCTTTTTCACATGAGGATTGTGGATGCTTTACATTTACATAATGTGATGTGAATATTGACCAAACTACTGCGACATTGTTATTACTATTGTTTTTAACAACGTGACGCCGAAGAACCACATTACTGGCAGAGTGTCACCTGGTGAGGTTTTCGGAAGTGTTTTAATAGCGTTGTGCCGGAATAGGTGTGTCCCATTAAGTGCATTAATGAGCCGCCTCTTTTTCCCCATAATTGGAACAGAAAAGAGAAAGACGTGTGTGTTCATGTCTCACATAAATTTTGTGGATGATGGCAAAATTCCCCCAAATTTACAGTTTTTACGATTTTGAAAGGTCTTGTAAATACTGTATAATAATGTTATTTTTAATTTTTTTTAAAAATGTATTTGTTGTTGTCTTTAAAAAGTCTTAATTATGTCTTACTGAAAACTGCAGAGGCCCTGTTATAGAGAGTGGTGAGCAGCCAGCAGCTTTATCTACCTCTGTATGGCTTTATAATACTGTTACTCAGCTTTTGATGTGAAAGTCATCTGCGTTACACTGCTATGTTGTGTAACACAGCAATTGTTTTGTTAAAACCCCCATCACGCTAAGCATGAATCACCGCCCATCAAGCAGAACTAACCGGACTGAAAAAGTTTCAAAATTCCCGCCGCATTCTGGAGAAGATATGAATGTCGTCTGAATACTTGTCAGAAATAGTAGCTGGCGCTTCAGGGGTTTGTTGGATTTCAGCACCTCTGTATTGTGCACGCCAGCGGCCAGTGGTAACGTTGGCTCCATTGTTTTGTTTTTTTTGCTAGCAGGACGTGACGTAATCTAGTGACGCAGAAGTGTTGACTAAAGTTTTAGCGGGCTTGTTGTCTTTCAACCTTTTTTCAGCACCTCTGTGCTGTTCTTGCCTGCTGCCGCTCCATTTTTCCTTGGCAGTAATGTAAATGTGATGTGAGGTGATTAAAGGGACACTTAATAGTGAAGTTTCATTGGAAGCCGGCTCCATTTTTTTCAAATACAAGTAGAGAGTGTAGACCTTCCTCTCCACGGTCAAGAGTCTCTTAGAGGCTGCTCTCCTGAGAGACTAGGAGATTGTCTCTGCCAGCACTTACGTCGTACGCTGTGCACGGTTACCAGATCGCCATGCACTTTATCTTATTGAATAGATTTAGTGCTTCCTCCAGGGTATCCTACTGTAGACTGCAGTCTGTGAATTACCAGCTGCTTCAGATAAAAGCCTCTGACAGATGAGTAACATTGACACTGCTGTATGGGCTCTCACTGCTAGTTTCAGTGCTGAATATACGGCAGCATAATCTTTACTTGCATCAGTCATCAGCTTTCAGGTGTTATTGCCTCTAATCACATCTGGTTTATTGTTTTTTTATGTTTGAATGTTAAATGACTCTCATCTTGTTTTTGTTTTCTTTCCAGTTACCATGTTTTTTTTTAGGCCGCACGATGGCTGAGTGGTTAGCACATTGGCCACACAGTCAGAAGATCTGGAAGACCTGGGTTCAAATTGCCGTTGGGCATCTCTGTGTGGAGTTTGCATGTTCTGCCCGTGCGTGAGTGGGTTTTCTCCGGGTACTCCGGTTTCCTCCCACATTCCAAAAATATGGATGTTAGGTTAATTGGAGACTCTAAATTGTCCATAGGTATGAATGTGAGTGTGAATGTTTGTTTGTCTATATGTGCCCTGCGATTGACTGGCGACCAGTCCAAGGTGTACCCCGCCTCTCGCCCAAAGTCTGCTGGGATAGGCTCCAGCATCCCCGTGACCCTAATGAGGATAAGCGGCATAGAAAATGAATGGATGGATGTTTTATTTTATTCTATTGTATTGTATTCTATTTTATATTCCTTGTTTTCAGTACTTCCCTACAGTAGTTACCTACTGAGACTGCTGACCCGCAACCCGCACCTGGATAAGCGGAAGAAAATGGGATGGAATGGAATATTCCTTGTTTAACTAAAAAAAAACTAAAAAAAAAAAAAACTACACTCCCATAATGGTATTATTGCTATTTTGTCCATTTAATTGTGATTTTATTGTCACAAAAAGAGTTGTTTTGTGTGTACTTTTTGTCAAAGTACTAATTAGTAATTAGTAATTGGATGGATTATCGCCTATTAGAGCAAATAAAATTTCAAAATCTAAATATTTTAACTATTGTCAGTGTTTCGCATGCGGATTGCCACAAATAGTTTTGCCGCTACCTCATCCATCAATCCATTTTCTAACCCTAAGGGAAACCCTGAGAGCCTTGAAATCATGGCTTGTGGGAAGATGAAGACGACTGTGGGAAGACGACTTTCATGGAAATTAAGGTGGAAATACTGAAAAGAGTGGCAGCACGTCCACTGTCATCTGTGTGCATGGAGCAAGGCATACCCAGGCAAAACATTTTTACAAAAGTGGACTGTTATCAAGGGACACATTCCCTTTATTGAGCATTTTTCTGCATTTTTGATTAATGTAAGCTTAGAAAAATCTGTTTAATTTAAAGGTGAGAAAATAGATGGTTGGATGCAGTGGCAGCGGCAGGTCATTCACGGTGGAGAAGCTCATTCCTTCCGGTCATAAATGTATTTATTTATTCATACGTAAATTCTACTCCCTGTTCCTAGTCGTTTTTAACGAAGACATAGTCGCTAGGGACTGATAAAGTCTCCGGATCAGTTCAAAGCAAAGGAAGAAAAAACTTGGAAAATTCTCTGGTGGATATTAATACTTCATTTTCATTTCACTCATTTTACTGTCAATCAAAAAATGATTCCACCTCAGACAGATCATCCAATCATCATGCAGAAGCTGAGTATCCGGGCCGGCCCACTTCCCCATAGACTCCCAGAGATGCTAAGCGTCCGATGGGTGAGACAAAAAGCCCAGCATTTATCCAATGACCGTCAGGTTTTGCTCAGTGGAACAAACCACTCCACCCATCAAAGTAAATAGACCCTAACGTCCGACTGTGAAAAAAAACATTTTTTTTCTTAAAATCTTTCTTCAAATAGTTGCAGAACAGTATGAAAACCTTTAAAAGTGAATTGTTCTCTCTTTTTATTGTTATCCTCTTGAACCTCACTTCACATTACTCCATACCAAGGTTTACAAATCAGCACTTAACAAGATATCACATTGTTTATTAAAAACCATCACGTTAGCACATTACATCGTTTATGTTAAAAAAGAGGGGGGAAAAAGAGGAAAGCCCCCAGTCAGTCAGAGACGATGACAAATGTGTGTGATGTCAGACGAGGAGGAGGGATGCAGAGACCTGAATTAAAAACAATAATAGTGGCGAGCTTAGTCCAGTGGCGATGGCGTGCATCTGTGCTCGTGCGTACATGTGTGTGTATGGTGCATGTGTGAGTGTGCACACACACTCGCACAAAGAGGAACGCTCGTGCGGTGACCTTGCTTGATGATAAGGCATGAAGATGGAGTGGTGTTGGATGTAACAACAGAAAAATATGTGGACTGAAAGCTGTGTGTATGTGATAGAGGCAGGTAAACAAAGCAAAGAGAAAAGAGTTACCTAAATGGAGTGTTGCCAAGTAACATTATGGGCTTTCTTGGGTAAAAAAAAAAAAATGGTGACGGATGCTCAAGCGTTTGCATCTTCCCATCGGACAAGCACAAAAACACAAGAAGCATCATCCACGGCCTCTGACATTTTTAAATGTCGGCGGTGCTGCGGCAAATTTTCACACGTAAACATAAGAGCAGAATTTCCAAAGTTATGAAATCTGCATGTTAGCCACCTGCCAGAAGAGGAAGAAGTAGCATGGATCCATATGAACTTTAACCCCGGCTCCTCCGAGCATCATCCGATCGTCTTCTTGCTCAGCTTTTTTTAGCTTTTGGTTTACTTACAGTTCCTACCAATGCAAGACAGCCTATGTAAACAAACAAGACAACAAAGTAGGACGAGCTAGCAGATTAGCATGTTAGCTGTCGGGGATTAATTCCCTCTGGCAAAGGCAGCCTGGCAAGTGTGAAGCATCTTAAAAAAAAACATAACAAAGTGCCTAAATATTTACCCCGGTGAGCACAGCTTACGTCCGTTCTTTCACAGACACGTCAGATGGGATGAGAGGGTCTGTCTGCGTCGCTTCCCTGCATCTGCTTTCTTCGCTGCGTTCGTTCCTCACGCCGGCGTGTTGTGTCAACCCCTTTCAAGCGTCCCTCCGCCGAGCTAACGTGCTGCGGTGCCGCCGCCAGTTGTGTCGTATCGCTGTCACTTCAGCCGCGGCCGCTCTTTGCGCGTCGACAAACACGTTGTCACGCCGATGTCAACGCCGGCTTTCATGTGGAAACAGGAGAGGGTCTTCTTGTTATGTCTTTCTCCTGTTGGAGGACCAATTTAGATTGGTGGTGCTGGAAAGCGAACCCGAGGAGCCTCTACGGACTTGGGCTGGCAGACGGATGGAGGGCAGGCAGGCAGAGAGACAGAAGGCCACGTGGAGAGACAGCCCGGGCGAAGAGATATGAATGCTTTCCTAAAGATTGGACAGACAGAAGGAGAATCGTACATGCAGAAGGACAGACACACATGCCGACAGATGGTGAGGCAGACATGCAGGCATGCAGGCATGCAGGCAACAGGTATGCGAATCGGTCCGGTACCAGGATGGACAGCGGTGAAACGGACAGACAAATATGAAGAGAGACGGGTAGGCAGACAGACAGACGAGATACGAGGGCAGGGAGACAGACACACAGGCAGACGGACTCGTGGACAGTTCGGTGCTGAGACTGGACGACAAACACTCCAGCTGAGGTCACGGCAAAGTAGCCGTTTTGTCCCAGCATTACGTCAACATCAAAAGGAGGACACGCCCACTTATGAGATTCTTAATCATCCTCTTCGTCTTCTTGTCTCCTATCCAAGATGGATCTTGTGCCCCCCCCACCCACCTTTACTTTACACACACACACACACACACACACAGAGTAATGATTTATTCCCGTGTGCCATGAATTTTCACTCTTTTTTTGTCTCACCTCTGCTGTTCTTTTTGTCCCCCCTTTGTATCTCCTCTCCGCCTCTCCTTGCTTCCTTCCTCGCTGCATCCCCTCAACTGGCTCGCCCGACTTCTCTCTGCAATTCTTTTTCTTGATGATCGCATGATCACTCCGCCCTTCAACCTCCACCCTTGCCGTCAACCCCCCCCCCTCCTCTTTCCACATCTTCGTCCCTCCCCGGCCTCCACAGGCGTTTTCATCTCCTTTTTTTTCCCAGCTTCTTTTCTTTCTTTATTGAAGCAAACAACCAAGCAACACTTGAGAGGAAATATGCAAAAAAAAGTGCAATATTAATAACAATATACAGGATACAATGTAAAAACATCATGACTCTGCATAAATCTTGCAAAGAGACCCAGCCGGCAATTACGATCATGAAAAATTAAGTGCCCGCCTTAGCCTGTGCAGCTTAGTTCAAGCTAAAAGATTCATGAGGCACCATTAATTATTCATGCACATTTGTAATGATGGCCACCGTCTACCTGTGTTCTTCCCGCAGCGCTGCGAGATAACCGCATCCAGCTGCACCGCTCTACGCCCACGGAGCTCTCGATCACCATCTCCGAGGTGCAGCTGTCCGACGAGGGCGAGTACACCTGCTCCATCTTCACCATGCCAGTGCGCACTGCCCGGGCCACTGTCACTGTGCTAGGTGGGTCACTAGACTTTCAGTCATTTACATCCTGAGTCACTGACACTGTTTTTTTCCAGCATGGTTTTAACAAAGTCCCATTTAAGTACAATACATGTTTGCACAATTCAACATGTCCCAAAAGGGGTCGGTAGAGGCAGAGTTTCACCCCTTTCTCCACTTCTCAGCCTGTTTACAGCCTGTGTGTATGCAAAGTACTGTGCAGTTTTCACTGGGCTTTCCTTCCAGACTTACTGTATAAGCAAATGGTAAAGAGTAATTTACATGGCCATAAAAATGTCTATTTTTTACACAGTATGCATAGTGGAACCTTTGAGGTCAACAACAATTTTTGGAATTTGACCACAATTTTCAGGAAAAATACACCTCGTTTTAGCCATCAATGCTTCAGTGTTCCTAACAAGAGCGCAGTTCAACTGAACTTTTAGACTGTTTTCCTGTTATATTCTAGAAATTCAACACATACTCAGAATTAATATACTGTATATTCAAAGAAAATATGCATTTTAGCGCATTATTGTAATCCTGTCCATCCTGGTCACACCCAAATAAATATACGTATCATGTCCCTCATTTAGAGGGTTGCGTCAGGAAGGGCATCCGGTGTAAAACTTTTGCCAAATCAAAACATGCGAATCAAACAGAACAAATTGATTCGCTGTGGCGACCCCTGATGGGATAAGCAGGGATAAGCCAAAAGGAATAGAAGATTGTTATTGAGATTGTTACTATCAACATTGTTAATTTTTCTTGTTATATCGCCTTTTGGGTGTATTTTCAATTTTTGCTGTCAGTTTTCTTGCTTCAATCTATTTTTAAAATGTGCCACAGGCCCATGAAAAATGAGCTATAGGTCCACAAATGGTCCCCGTGCCTCGCTTTGGACACCCTTACTTAGAACACTGCCTGTACACATAATATATCATTTTGTATTATGTGGAGGGGAGAAACATTCCTGGCTGCCCCACTGTTACTGGCTATATGAGTTATGAAAAAAAAAACATAATATAAGCTTATTATTTAGACAAAAACATATTGGACTTTTGGAAGAGAACACAACGTCACTGGTCGGTGACACTTCACAGAGGATGAAACCTCTTCTTTGAAGAGACTTTGGATGTGAGAGTACATTGGTGGAACGTCCAGGTACGTGAAAAAGCACTCTGCAACTCATCTCATCCACAGTACATTTTTTTTGAGTTATTGGCTTAGACTTCGTTGTCACACACATACGCATGAGTGTTAGCCACATGGCTGCCGTTGGAATGCTGATCACACCGTGAGCCTCCAAAACTCCTCATAATCCATCAGTTGTCCTGTTTAACGTGCCTCCTGTGGAAGGAAGTTTCCGTGGCATGTGTTGGAAGTTGACAACAAACATGTATGCTGTGTGGAAGTTTTTGCGGTAGGGGTAAGTGGGAATACGACGCCGCCAACGGTGTTAGTTAGGTCACGATACTACACTGCACCAAATGATCGGCTGCAATTGTGCTAGCCACCGGTAATCGGCTTTTGGCATCACTATTGAAAGACAGTTATCGGCATTTGCGGATCTCGTATTTTTCACTGATCGCTGGCCGATTGACCCCTAACTATATCAGTTTTATAGAGAAAAAAAACAATACCAATATTGACCGATACCACATTTATATGCCGATAATTTCTCAGGCATCCTACTACATGACATGGCATGAAAACCAAAGAGCTGTCTATGGGTGGAAAAACAAGCTGTTTTGAATCTGAGAGAAGGTTTTAAAATGAATCGGAACCATTGCACAAACATTGGTCATAGCCACCACAACCATTTGGAATGTCCTGAAGAAGACAGAAACCGCTGGTGCACTAAGTAATAGATGTCCAACAAGTAGACCAAGAAAAACATCGCTTAAGAAGGACCCAGCAGTGAAATTATATCAACTTTTGTCACAGAATTTCTGAGGTTCACTTTTTTGTATGTCAACTTCTTGTAGATCAGAAAAGACGTTCATGGCAAGAGCTTTGGAGTTTTGATTTATTTTGGCATCTTTGATCACAAAACTAGAATAGAGTGATGACATCTCTAACTGCTACATGGACTGGTGAGCAGTATGAACTTAACAAATAATGAATAATAAACGAATTATAAGCGCCGGCAGCCAAGCTAACCGGGTAACCGCCAAGGTTCAAGACGGTTGCTTAGCAACATTGCAGTGAAAATAACAATTTGATTCAGGCGTGCAGTCCTGTGGTAAAGAATGCTACCACCAACAGAGTCCCCAGCAGCCATGAGGCCACCCAAGAATTAGGAAGACGGGGCGCCGTTTATGCCATCTCACCTGTCTCAGGCGTTGACCTAAGTTAAGCTCTCAGCATACAACGGCTTGAAGGAACTATTGATTTTGTTCTACAGCAGGAGATCTTGGAACTTACTGCACATACGAAGTGTGGCACAAGTATGATCTGAAAAGCCTGGAAAAACACATGGGAACCTCAAAACAGCAGACAGCCTCAAGGAGAGTTTCTCCGAATTGCAAGAGGAGATTAGACACCAAACATCAAAAATGTAAAAAAATGTGTCTCACTGTTCCAATACTTATTGAGGGCACTGTATAATTACAATTATATCCTATGAGAAAAATCCTGATAGCTTGGAAATATATTCTACTTGAAAGGTTTCACTGTCTATGCGTTTGTAAAGATGTCAAAGCTTAATTTGACAAATATAGAAGAAGTAGAATACAGAAGTAGAAAACAAAGTAGAATATAGAAATATAGAAGACTGTACCCTCCGGGTTGGGAGTGAGGTCTTGCCTCAGGTGGAGGAGTTCCAGTATATCGGGGTCTTGTTCACGAGTGAGGGAAGGTTGGAGCGTGAGATCGACAGACGGATCGGTGCAGCATCTGCAGTAATGTGGGCGCTGTACCGGACCGTCGTGAAGAGAGAGCTGAGCCGGAAGGCAAAGCTCTCTGTTTACCGATCGATCTACGTTCCCACCCTCACCTATGGTCATGAGTTATGGGTCATGACCGAAAGAATGAGATCCCGGATACAAGCGGCGGAAATGAGTTTCCTTCGTAGGGTGGCTGGACTCACCCTAAGAGATAGGGTGAGGAGCTCGGCCATCCGGGAGGAGCTCAGAGTAGAGCCGCCGCTCCTTCACATCGAGAGGAGCCAGTTGAGGTGGCTCGGGTATTTATAGTCCGGATGCCTCCCGGGCGCCTCCCTGGTGAGGTGTTTCGGGCATGCCCGGTCGGGAGAAGGCCCCCGGGAAGACCTAGGACACGCTGGAGGGACTATGTCTCACAGCTGGCCTGGGAACGCCTTGGTGTCCCCCCAGTGGAGCTGGGAGAGGTCGCTGGGGACCGGGAAGTCTGGACTTCCCTACTGAAGCTGCTGCCCCCGCGACCCGGATAAGCGGAGGAAAATGGATGGATGGATGGATGGATGGATAGAAGAAGTAATATGTTGAGAACATAGCAAGAGAGTGAGCTGGAGGATGTGCAGGCAGAATAGTTTGACTTTTAGACTACGACATTGTGACGGCAGTTCACCTTGATACACTGCTGTGCAGATACCCTGCATAACATCGACGCTTCAAGAGCAGTGTGAGTTTTCACCCTGATGCCGCACAGTGCGTTTAACTTTGGTACAGCACACACAGTTCAGCCTCTTGCATTCATTTAGTTATTTGTGACAGGTTGCCTCAAATACAGTTGGACTGCCACGAATAAATGTGGCAATATGTTATTCATACGGTAGCATCAAGACTGTGCTTCTTAACACACCCCCTAAGTACCCGGGCCTTGTTTGTAACACACATTTATAATTTTCTTTTTTTTTTTTTTTTTTTTTTTACTGCAAATGGTATTTTTCACAAAATTCTATGCTGAAATTCTATGCCCTATGATGACACCACAAAATACAGCTCATATTCACATGAAAAAAATACATATACGCACATATATTTAGAAATGGATATACAAGTGTGGGACGCATTTTATCCCTTATTACTTTGAGAACCCAAAAATGTACAATTTCTTGTGCAACATCTTCCCAGCCCTTGTGACCAATAGGAGAATAGAGGAGAAGAAGGTCTAACCCAAATAGTTAGTTACCATAGCCCTTTGTCAGCCCAATTGTTTTAGCGTTTTTAGCTTTGTATTTTTTTAACCAGCGGACGTCAGTTTAATACCAGATATGGTTGTGTCAGAAAAAGTTATTTCTACTCATTTTATAAGTAAAGGAGTGAACAATTCATTTCCCATCTGCGCAATCCCCCTTTTATCATTATTAATTGGTTCCAGACTCGATCTCGAAACGTAAATTAAGTAGTATCCCTTCGTTATAAATGGAATATTTTTGTAGTTATGGCATATAAAACGTGCTTATGATATTCTACATATGTTTTATTAACATTATCAGAGCCTTGTAGACATGGAATAACACTGCCTTTCGCTCCTAAAAGAAATCTATACAAAATGGATCAAACTAGAGTCCAATTTTCGGGCATCTCTATATAAATCATCTCCTACAACTTTCCTTTTTTCTTTCTCATCAGCAACCTGCAAAACACAGAACTCTCATGATGACGCGCGATGATGTCTCAGCCGCACAAGCGGCACTCACTGACAAAGCAGTAGGATACGGGAGCGTTGCGAACAAATTGACTGACAGTATGTCTGGTGAGAAATGAAAATCGAGTCGTATTTTCAATGTGGAACCATGGAGGGAGAGGAAATTGGTGAGAGAAATGTGAGAAAAATGGCGAATCTGGGATAATGTGTCAAGCCAGAGGAAATAGAAACACTGTAGTGTTACCGACAGTGCCAGCAAAGTTTACAAGTTTAAATCATATTGGATCAAACTCTTCTCTTTGTTTGGAGTTTGAGAACAACCTCGCGTTCAGAAATTATTGCAAAGCAGAAGTATGCAGTTAAAACATAGACATATATACTGTCCATACGTCAACATCGCCGCCATGTTGGATGTGGAAAGAGTCGGATGCCTCATCCATGTTCTGCATGTGTGAAGTGTATGGCTCGTTTTACTGGCCAAACCCTGAGGGAATAACCTTTTACAAGTAAGACTTACGTTTTGGAGTATTTGGCCCATAGAGTGCACGATTTGCCCATTATATTGTTTTGGGAGCAGAATTTTCCAATGTAGTGGAAAACATGTCTTTGCACGCACATCTCATTCATTCATAGTATAGTATATACACTGCCTGGCCAAACAAAAAGTGTCCACCTGGATTTAAGTAAGCAAATAGGTACGAGGGTGTTGCAGTTGGTCAGGTCTAAGTTCAGCAACACTCTGTGCTCAAAGAATGAGGTCAGCTGACTACCTGAATAAACTGAATGAGCAGGTTATTCCTTTAATTCGATTTTTCTTCCCTGATGGCACGGCCATATTCCAAGATGGCAATGCCAGGATTCATCGGGCTCAAATTGTGAAAGAGTGGTTCAGGGAACATGAGACATCATTTTCACACATGGAATCCAGACCTTAACCCCATTGAGAATCTTTGGGACGTGCTGGAGAAGGCTTTGCGCAGCAGTCGGACTCTGCCATCATCAATGCAAGATCTTGGTGAAAAATTAATGCAACACTGGATGGAAATAAATCTCTAGCACACTTCCAAATGATCGTCGGTCTTTGAGGAATATTACTTGGACTTAATGATCTTCTCGTCCGTCATTTAGTTGCTTTTATTCTGCATGTACAGCCACATGGAAAACTCCCTAATCTCTGGAAGAGCTCTCAAAATCTTTGCAGGAACTTTAACACCAGTGTGTAGCAACACCTCTAGTGGTTGCAGTCAGCCTTCTCCAGATGTGCACAGAATAGTCGTCTTTGAAGAGCAAATAGAACAGGCGATCTTTGTTGCCACATCCATGATCTCCTTTATGCTGTGGTAATTCAAGAAATCTGGCAACGCCTCATCCTGCCTGCACTTGGCAAGAAAGCCATTTAAGCGGCCTTCCATTGCGGGTGCGCCATCCATGGCGATAGACACCAGTTTGTGCACTGGGAGCTGGATTTTCTCAATATTAAGTTTCGGACGACTGAAATCTCCTCGTGTATGTTCTTTCATGGGCAATACTGTTAATAGCTCCTCTCTTGCAGTGACATCACCCTACACACCCTACAAATAAAAATGCACACCGTCGGTAGATTCGTCCAACTGCAGTGAGAACCATTCACAATCGGCGACGTCCTTCTGTTGCTCCGGCAAATCTTTGGCCATGGCTTCACTGTGGTGTGTACATCTCTGCAGTGCTTTGATTGAAGATAATATTTCTGCCGCGTTTTTAAAGGTTCGGAACAATGAGTCAGCCGCCTCCTTTACCATCTCGCCTCCTTGAAAGGGCTCCGTTTTCTTAACAATGAGGTGGCTCACACGGAAAGATGCTTTGGTGGCAGCTTTCGCCTTTGAAGCATGTTGTGAGAGAAGACACTGCTCTGCGGACAGCTGGCATTTGAGTTCCTTCACTTTTCTCTTTCGCAGCTCGCTTTTCGGCGAGAAGTCTGTGTTGTACTTTCCATGAACTGAACCGCTTCACATTTCCCTTCTTTGGTATCGCGATGGCAAACGCACTTCGAAAATGTCATAGTGAAAAAAAGGTCAGGTTTTTGTGTTCTTACTAGGTTCCGCTCCCCCACTCATTTTTATCCATCCATCCATTTTCTATACCGCTTGTCCTCATTAGGGTCGCGGGGATGCTGGAGCCTATCCCAGCTGACCGTGTGCGGGAGGCGGGGTACACCCTGGACTGGTCGCCAGTCAATCACAGGGCAGACAAACAAACATTCACACTCACATTCATACACCAATGGACAATTTAGAGTCGCCATTTAACCTAACATGCATGTTTTTGGAATGTGGGAGGAAACCGGAGTACCCGGAGAAAACCCCCACGCGCACGTTGCGAACATGCAAACTCCACACACAGATGCCCAACGGAGAATCAAACCCTGAACCTCCTGACTGTGACGCCAACATGCTACCCACTCAACCACCGTGCGGCCCCATATTTTCATCGAAAAATAATAATTTAATAACCCACTTTACACATCCATGGAAGGAAAGAAACAGGAGGAGGAACAATCTTACATTACCAGAACATAAACAATGAATGAAAGTCGTCTGATTTGTTTGTCACTTAAGAACATGAACGTTATCAATTGAAATAATAATCAGCAAATTCATGTGTTTTAAATGATGGCCCTTTAACTAAAAATAAAATACATTTTAACGAAAATAACACCAATCAAGGCACAAAAAACACAAATCTATTCTTATATAAAATAAGAGTAGTAATAATAAATTAAGAGTAGTGTTAGTTTAGAATTAGTTTACTCAAGAAAAATATATAGTTTGTATAGTTTTTTGGCACTGCTTTGTGATCTATAGCTGATGCTGTAATGTGAATCCCGATGTGGGATCAATATAGTATCCGAATACAATGTTTTTGGTGCCTAATTGTTTCCCGGTTATATTAGTTCATGTGTGAATGTGAAAACAACAAAAATTACAAACACGTACTCGTTAGCCTTGCAGTTAGCCTTACAGTATATATACTGTACATACGTACAGTATATATATATATATATATATATATATATAACAAAACACAACCACTCCAAGCGGCACATCAACTGCAGGGACAGCTTTTTCTGTCAGAACAGTCACGCACACAAAACAAACCAGCTTTGCTATTACGATTACATGCACATTCACTGTGGGCAATTACGCAACTTCAACATTTATTTGATTATGATTTGACTAATCATTGTACACACTGTGTAAAGTATGACCAAGTCCAACAATTCCGATATGTTCTGTGTGGCCTCCATTGGCATAAGAGCTTCCTGGACTTTCCTCAAGGTCATTATCCATGCCGTCTACCTCTGTGTAAGGTCATGCCCTCTCCTCCTCAGTCATCATGTGCCCAGACAAAGATAATTATTACCTTGGTGTGACGCTTCCTCGCTGCCTCCACCGCCGCCAACGATAAACCACGCTCAGCGCATCAGGGGGTGGCAAACACGGTTGTGTTCATTGATTGGATTGGGTCTAATCAGCTTTGGAGTGCCACACACACTCTTTCAAGTATCGATTTGTCTCAGTCTTGCTCTTATTGTTTTTTCCTTTTTTTAATGTCAGCTTATTGTGGACATATTTTGTGGTTAGAGTATAAAGGTGAGAATAAAGCAACATTCAACAGTGTTTATCCCGCAAATGTTTCTCCGTTTTGCTTTTCTTTCTGGCTGCGTCACGGTGTGATTGCAAAAGGAGCCTTTTTACGCTAATTATCCTGGAATGAAATGCAATTAGTGGAAAGAAAACATTAAATGTTCACATTAGGGCTGCAGCAGGAGGTTTTCTGCTTGTGGAGTTGAAAGCATGCAAGCTCTGCTTGTCAGTCAAGCGACGCGGGGCTGTCTCTCCTACATAAATATTTATTTTTGTCTGGGCTGCATTGAAGATAATTAAATATAGAGGCTCAGGACAGCGGCGCGGCCCGAAATGTCAGCGCGGTGTGTGCCGGGTGGGCGGCGATGGCGTAACATGACAAAAGGGCAAGGAGCAAGTTCCACCTCTGCTTTTTAAATTCAAATTAACACGAAAGCAACTCCTCCTCATCTCCTTTCACTTTGCAGTAATTGTGATTCAAGCCCGCTTCCTTTATTTGCCGTAATTGACAGCAGTGACACTGTTTTCCGCCTTTAATACATTTTTCATGACCCTGGAGAGCGAGGCGGACCATAAAAAATGTATGGTAAAATGTCAAAAGAGCCAACAAGAGACCCACGGGAAAGTCAGCGGGAGATATTGAGTTTCAGAACCGAGCCGTGCACATTTGCAGGCTGTCGCCGCACGTGGTCCCTGTTAAACAAACAACATACACGTTATCATTTAATGTATTATCTAGTCTAAGATTTAACACTTAGCGCTGTCAAAAACGTTAAATGTTTTGGCGTAATTACCAGATAGGACAGACTGAGGCCCCGGAGATTCACTCAAGGTCTGCCGCTTTTTTATAACTTCATTCTGACATGAAAACACAACAGCAGTGCAACGCGGACACTCCGAACATCACAACAACGTTTCTGTTGCGTGTATGTGTGGTCTAAATAAACAGAAAATACAACGAAAAACAATCAGCGTATATTCTTATCATTCACTGAGCAACTCATTCATTCATTCATTTTCTATGCCGCTTGTCCTCATCAGGGTTGCGGCTATGCTGGAGCCTATCCCAGCTGGCTTTGAGCGAGAGGCGGGGTACACCCTGGACTGGTCACTTAGTAACTCTTAATGCGGAAGTACAATTTGCTACATGGAAGTATGCTCGGAGCGTAAGCTTCCCTCCGTGGCACATAAAAACATGGTTAAAGTGTGATTCATGCTATATGTTCTGCTTCTACTAAAGAAGCATGTTAGGTCAATTAATATATTCTATCTTGCTATCTTAAAATCTATTGTTTGAAATCTTGAAATCTATTATTGCCAATAATAGATAATAATAACACATTTTCAGTTAATTTGGAGCTGTAATATACACAAATATAAATAATCCTGCCTTGTCATTTGTCTTCCTTTCAAGAAAATACAGTAAAAACGGGCATATTTCAGACATAGTTTGTGATTAATCATGATTCATTAACTTGGAACCCGTAATTAATCTTTTAATCGTCTGACAACCCTGCTAATAATATTTCTAGAGGTCTTTAATCGATATTAGCTTGCTTACCGATGATATCTCATATTGGCTGGCACTTCATTACTGATATCACCCGACACCAACAATCAAACGAATATAGTGTAATGAACACATTATGCTTCTTCTATGGGATACATTACATACGTGTACTCATAACATTTCTTTAGGACGACAGGTCTTTCATTATGCTTGAACTGGAATCTCGGGAGTGCCAAAACTAAAAGGAAATAATATTTTCTTCTTTTCCAGCATAGGACGCAAATGTTTAATAACAGTTTTACTTGAACTTCACATCCAGAACAAGCATTAACAAATGAGAAATAAAATAATATCTCTTTAATATCTGCAGCTTTTTAGACCCTCGTTATGTACGTCATTTTTAACAACTTCCTTCGCTGTAAATTAAATCTTTAAACCAGTATCAGTTCAAGTTACTCAAAAAAAATATTCATCTGTGATTTACTCTGGTGCACATGGTTCCAAGGAGATACTTGGCATCTCTCCTTAGATGCAAGTTCATCAAAGTCTGGGGTCAGGCTCGGAAAACATCTTAGAATGTGAGCTGTTTTATTCAAATAGCTTAGAATATATTTACCCACAATGGATTCCCTTTGGTATCTTTGAAGTGACACTGCATCCTTTACTTTGTCTGCGTGCGACCCTCATTGGAAAAAGTTTAGCCTATGCGGTTCTCATGATTGAGCTCTTAAAATTCTGCCTATCAAGAAGTGTGTAAATGTGCGAGGGGGGGGGGAACACATCAACTCTATTGCTGCTTCTGCTGGATATACTGGTATGAGCAGTGACAATTATACAGAATCCCATAGACTGGTTTCTGTGTGTTCTAGTGCTCAAACTAAGACTGTATTAGTGCTTTGAAAGGACATTGGAGGTCAATACAAGCATCGGTGCAGGAGTTTTCCTTCCCGATCCACAGTGCTTGTTCCTTCCCCTCCTCTCCATCCTCTGAGCTTCTTCCCTCCATCCACATATTTTGTTGCATGGTGAGGCCGCTTGACAGAAGACTGTTGGTTATTTTCAAAAAGTCAAGTAAAAGCGGCGCCTTTCCCACACAGAGCTCCCGGCAGGAGAGCGGCGAGGAAACTTTAATTTGCTCGCCTGCCGTCATGATGAAGATGGAGCGAAACGGCCGAGGCAGACGCGTAGCTTCTTTCTCTGGATGCTTTGTGTTGTTTACGCCTCAGCTTGTTGCAGGACTCAGAGCAGTAATCAAGCACACGCTCGTCTACTATGGGCAGCGGTGGCTTCACGAAACAAGCCCTGTGGGGAAGGAGGGATGCTTTTCACTCGGCTGGCTTCATTTTCTGCCTCTGACCGTTGGCTCATTAAAGTGGCAACCCCCATTGACTGACTGTGTGGTCTGCCTTAGTCATTTGTCTTCTTCAGTGATAAATATTGTGAGTCATGCTTCGGCATTTCTGCTAAACAGAATTTGCATGTAATATGACGTTTCAAAGTCATTTTAGGTTGGAAAGAATTCTATTTTCGGGCATAAGAAATCATTCAGATTGAAAGACGGGAATGTATGCAAACAGAAACATGGGATCAGATTTGATCCTATAAAATAAAAATGGTCGACCACACTATTTATTCTCATTAGACATGATGTATATACAAAAAATCTGTTCCAGCTCTGCGGGCAATGTTGTAAGTTTTTTTGTGTCACACAAGTGTAAAAAGAAGTGAAGCAGCGTTAGTGCCAACAAGAAGCCTGAGCCGAAAGACCCTCCTCTCCTGTGTTTGTAGACTTCCCCTTCCGTGTTAACCATTTTAGATTTACTTAACAGTGTCATTGATTGAAGCAAAAATGTACAATCCCGAGGGGTCTTATCGAGAAGGGGGAACATACTATTTTTTGTTGTTGTTGTTGACTGGAAAAGATGTCCATGACAAGAGCTCTGCTGACGATACCAGAATTCTGAACTGTTTTTGGTGCTTTTCTGACTTCACTTCATGAACACAAGATAAGAACAGCGCACGGAGACCCTCAAATCTCACTCGGATAGTCAAGAAGTACAGATTACTTTAAATAAACGTGTTACACGTGCTGACAGCTGCTAGCAGGCCAAGATAACTTCTGAAGCAGTTGCCTAGCAACAGTGATGAACAAACAAAAACGATACCTGCCCCAGAGTCAGTCTGGCTGTCCGATAAGGAAAAAGAGGAGTATGACGCCTCAAATGGAAAAAACGCTTTCAGAATTCAAAAATATACCCGGAAACAAAAATGTGATCTATTGAAGAAGGAGATGAAAGAGATAAAATAATGAACTGCAGCACCGAGTGAATGTTTAAATGTCTGCAATCACAAACAGAGCAAAATCTTAAGTGTGGTGACCCATGATAAAGTCATAAACCTTAGAGAGAAAATAGAGCACTGAGCAAGAATGACAAGGCACGGATGAAAAGGATGATATCAAGGCGTTATTGGAAGACAATGCTGCCTTGCATGCTGCTCCAAGGAGGTTGAAAACCCCATGGAAGAAAATAGAGCATTATGCAATGATATCATTGCTTTAGAGGATGATATCAAGGCACTATTGCAAGAGAATGCTGCCTTGGAAGAGAAAGAAGCAAAGGAATATATCAGTGAGCAAATGAAAAATATAATTGATGAGTTGAATCTGAAAGCATGAAAAAACAATGTGATCTTCACAAGGCGGCAAATTCCACCCATGTCAAAAGACAGGGTAGTCCAAAACAGGAGAAACAGATGAAATGAATCTTCCTACAATCAAGGGAAGTAGATGTAGATAGCAACACCATCAATCATCACATCATACAGCAGAAACAATATTACACTCATCATCTTTGTTAAGTTTATCAACAGGGAATTCAAACTGCACTGCTGAAACAGGAAAGAAGCTGAAAGGTACAAACGTCTACAGGAATGAGCATTTGACAGTTTCTACAGTAACAATGGGCATATTTCAGACATATTTGCAAATGTTGATTAATTATGATTAATTATTTTGAAAACTGATTAATCTGATTATGTTAAAATGTTTAATACATATTAGCAATTGATGTGATATGAAGAGGACCTAGGATTAAATAAAATCTGTTTCTTCCTACTCCTTTTCGGACATGTGGAATTGTGAATTGTAACTTGAAGCAGTCTGTGCAAACTGTATGCATGTTTGAAATAAATCAAACCAAAAACCATCTTGGCACATCAAAGCTGCTCTCAAAAGTGTCTGCACTCTTGCTGCCTTCCACAGATATTCTTGGTTTTCTTGCTTGTGAATACATTTGACTTCCCTCAATTTTTACCTTAGTTACAAGTTTTATGGTTCACTGCTTTGTGTGCAAGACCTTTAGTCTGACCCTATAATACAATTTAATAGGAATATAATACTGTAGTATATAATTTATATAAATGTATAATATCTCTCTTACTTGCTCTCCAGACAGACAGTTCTTTATGCATTCCCACATTGTATCAGCACTTGGGACCAAATATAGGGTAAAAAAAAAGGGAAAAATACAGTACTTTATCCGTGCAGAATTTGAGCAAGTTACATGGTGCTTTGATGGACCATCAAACAAAGTAGGTCATCTGACCACTCACAACATTCAACATAAACGCACAAAACTGTGTTTTGCCCCTGCGTGAATCACCACCTTGTCGTGGTGGAGGTGGTTTTAGTGCCCGTGTGATCCTAGGAGTTATGTTGGCAGGGGATTTATGCCCCTGGTAGGGTCTCCCAAGGCAAAGAGGTTCTAGATGACGGGCCAGACTAAGAGCGATTCAGAAGACCCTTATGAATAAAAACAAGAGGAGTGACCGCACCTCTCTCGGACATGGGACACCGGGACCTCACCCTGGAGCCAGGCCTGGTGATTGGGCCTTCACTCGTGGGACCCGGCAGGGCCCAGCCTGAAGAATCCAAACGGGATCACCCTCCCGCATACCCACCACCTGCAGGGGCAAGCATAAAGTTTTGGTGCCATGCGATTTGGGCGGCGGTCGAGGGCAGGTGTCTGGGTAACCTGGTCTTCGGCGGACAAATCTGGTTCTTGGGACATGGAATGTTACTTCTCTGGTGGGGAAGGCACCCGAGCTCGGGGAAGAGGTTGAGACATTCTGACTAAATATAGTTGGACTCACCTCGACCCACTTTTAGGGCTCTGGAACCAAATTCCCTGAGAGGGGCTGGGCCTTGCTCCCTTCTGGAGTTGCTGCAGGGGAGAGGTGACGAGCTTGGTGCCTCTGTGTTGAAGTAATCCCCGATGAATGAGAGGGTTCTTTCTCTATGTCTTCGAGCGAGGGAAAGGGTCCTGACTGTTGTTTGTGCGTACGCACACAGAACGGCAGTTTAGAGTACCCAGCTTGGAGTCTTTCAGAGGGGTGCTGGAGAGTGCCCCAGCTGGTGACTTCAAAATTCTACTGGGAGACTTCAACGACAGTGTGACTTGGATGGGCGTGATTGGGAGGAACGGCCTCCCTGATCTGAACCTGTGTTGTGTGTTGCTGGACTTTTGTGCCAACCACAGTTTGTCCATAACAAACACCATGTTCGAACATAAGGTCATAACATAAAGTCCATCAGTGCACTTTGCACCGGGACACCCTAGGTTGCAGGTCTATGATCGACTTTTTGGTCGTATCATCAGACCTGCGTTCGCATCTTCTGGAAACAGGGGTGATGACAGGGGCTCAGATCTGTTAACTGATCACCACCTGATGATAAGTTAGATCAGATGGCTGGGAGGATGCCGACAGACCTGGTACAGACAAAAATGTAGTGAGGGTGTGCTGAGAATGTCCGGCACAGTCTCACAGTCTTCAACTCCCACCTCCAGCAAAGCTTTGCCTGCATCCTGGGGGAGGCCCGGGATATTGAGTCCAAATTGGCCGTATTCCATGCCTACCTTGCTGAGGCAGGCAGTCGCAGTTGTGGCCGCAAGGTGGTCTGTGCCAGTGGTGGTAGCAGGAACCAAACACGATGGTGGACACCAGAGGTCAGGGCTGCTGTCAAGCTGAAGGAGTCCTATCAAGCATGGATGGCTTGCGGGACACCTGGAGTAGCTGACAGGTACCGACAGGGCAAGCGGTACGCAGCTTTGGCAGTGGTCGAGGGAAAAACTCGGGTGTGGGATGAGTTTGGTGAGGCCATGGAGCACAACTTTCGGTTGACTTTGAAGAGGTTCTGGCAAAACCATCCAACACCTCATGAAGGGGAAGCGGTCCCCAGTTCACACTGTTTACAGTGCAGACAGGGGCTTGCTGACCTCAACTGAGGATATAGTTGGTGGAAGGAATACTTTGAGACTCTTCCCAATCCCACTGACATACCTTCTGTAAAAGGAAGCAGAGTCTGAGGACATCTACATGGCCAGTTTATCACAGTGGCTGAGGTATCTGGGATAGTCGAAACACTCCCCAGTTCCATAGCTCCGGGGGTGGACGAGTTTCACGCCGAGTTCTTCAACGCTCTGGATGTTGAGGCACTGTCTTGGTTGACACGTCTTTTCAACATCGCTTGGAAGTCGGGAATAGTACCTTTGGACTGGCAGACCGAGGTGGTGGTCCCCATTTTTAAAACGGGTGACTGGAGGGTGTGTTCCAACAAAAGGAGGGTCACACTCCTCAGCCTCCCTGGGAAAGTCTATTCCAGGGTGCTGAAGAGAAGGGTGTGATCGTTAGTCAAATCTCGGTTACAGGAGGCGCAATGTGGTTTCCGTCCCGCTTGGGAATATAAGGTGCTCTTGTAAAATATTGTAAGCATGCCACTTTTATAGAAAGTTTTATTTAAAGTTTTACTGTACACAGTATAGAATTGTTCTCTCTCACAGTTTTTGAATCATGTACTTTTCTCGAAAATGCAGTATCAGCGCAGTTAAAGCGCAGTTGTACTTCCAATTACAAGTAGGTGCATCACTGTTCATTGCAAATGTGAGAATGTAACATGAGGATATCCATTCCATTCACTGTGTTCATTTCCAACCTCAGTGGCTGGAAGTGCGAATGAACAATTTTAGCACTTCACATTCATTGTGCTTGACACACACTTAGCTCCCACTTTTGAAATATGCATCGTCAAAGAAATCCTGCAATACATTTACAGAGTAGGACCTTCCTCTTCACCCCACAACCTCCACCCCCTAAGCAAGAACACCAAAACTTTGCTAAAATATGCAGCACATGATTTTGAGGGTGAGCCCCGCAGGTTTAAAAAGTTACTGTTTTATTCTTTATTTCCTTCCTTCTAGGTGTGCCAGGGAAACCGCACATCTCTGGATTAGAGAATCCGGTGCAGGAGGGGGGCACCATCACCCTGACGTGCACTAGCACTGGCAGCAAACCCCCTGCCAGGCTGCACTGGTTCCGTGGGGACGAGGAGCTGGAAGGTAAGGCGAGCTGCAGTGGTGGACCTTCTGTCTCCTTGTGTGTGTGCATGTGTGCGTGGGCGTGTGTGTGTTGGCGCTGCCATGCGGTAGAGATATAGAAGCCGGCATACGGAGGAAAAACACTAGACACAGGATATGCGTTTCGCCTGCATGCACACACTTTGTGTCTGAGCCGCAGCCGTTTAATAATCACGCACCGCTGTGTAGCCACACCCACATCCCCAAAAGTAGGTCATGTTAATCAAGAACTACTCAATACTGAAGCTACTGTGGATTGTTTTTTAGATTTCCAGGAAATAAAACTTTCAGACAAACTAAAGCAGTAGCCAGTCACACTACGTCTGTCATTCTACCCAGGTGCCCAGTCTGCATCACTATAGGCCACAAGTTTAGGATGGTCATGTTTTCTGTAACATAATTCCTGGTCCACAGTACCTTTTAAATACCGCAACACATGTTTAGCTGCCACCCAATGTTGTTGTTTTGGTTCGGAAAGATAGTCAGTTTACTCCCAATAAAACTCAGATCTGGTCGAGTAGAGATCATTACATAAATTACATAAATTAGACTGCCAACCAACTCATGATATTTTTTTGAATCGGCAGGTTCACCCTCACTGTCAAATTTCATTTTGAATGCCTCAATTTCCCAAGATCTTTAATTTGGAGTTTTGCTCCCAACTTTTTCTTCACACTTTCAAGGATTTGACAATCACTCGCTGCAAGAATAGGACCATCAACCCAAACTATCAATATGATCTTTTCATTGTCAAATTCTTTAAGTGTAAACACAATAGTCGGCTGTATTTTGAACAAAACCATTTCCAACAAGGAAGTCGTGAAGCATCTTGTTCTAATTTCGTCCTGATTGCTTCAGACCATACAGGGTCTTATTGAGTTTGCACACCAATTGTGGTCCTGTTTTTGATTCCCCCTCAAACCCTTCAGGTTTCTCCATATAAATTTCACAATCTATAGGGGCATGCAGATATGCAGTTGTAACATCCATCTGGTGCACTTCTAAATCATACTGAGCTGCAAGCTGCATGAGGACACGTACTGAGGTCATATCAGGGTGAGAAAGTCTCATTATAATCAATACCAGCCACTTGCCTATAACCTTTGGCCACATTTCTGGCTTTATATATGGTCTCAACTGGATTTTCTTTGATGGAATCAACCCATCTACCCCCCACTGCATGTTTACCTTCAGGTATGGGTGTTATTGTAAAGGTGTTATTTTCTTTTTAAGAGTCTATCTCATCTTTCATGGCTTTAGCCCAGTGCTCTGATTTTGAAAAGCTTAAAGCTTCCTGCAATGTTAGTGGAACATCACATGTCACACGATAACAATAATCAATATTTGCCAATGCCTCGTCCTCAAATTTGACTTCATAGTCACAATCAGTATAATACTGAGGGGATCTACGGTCCCTTTTTTTCAAATTTGACTTTGGTAAACTCTTTTGGTAAACCGCTTTCAATTAGCATACATCTCGCCATTTCAAACAAGGTCCTCCATGCTCTTTCTGCAGTCTCAAGGAGCTGAGGTTTCATGTCTGATGGCATTTTGACTAAGAAGTGACTGAAACACAGAAGATGGAAATTCTGTTCCATTATCCGTCCTTATGCATTTGATTTTCCCATAAGGGGCAACATCAGCAATAAATCACTTTGTAGCTTTAGTAGTATCACTTTTAACCCTTAGAAAATAAGTAAACTTAGCTCCCGAATAATCATCTGTAAATGCAAGGTGCGAATCTGAACCCATCTTTCCCTGCCGGCTCTATAGGTCCAGCCAGGTCTGCATGAACAAGTTCCAGTACATCTTTAGCTTTTTCATCGGGATGTGTATTTTTACTCTGTGCAAATATACCTCTGATGCACACTTCACATTTCAGATTAGACTTCCCACTTTTCCCTTTGATTTTCATGCCTTCTGTGACACTTTCCAGTTTTAACACGTCATCATAATTACAGTGGCCCAATATTCCATGCCACGTCTGCACGTCATGACACACATGACACCCATCAGTCTCACTTTTCAAAGTACTTAGATAAAACAGGTTGTCTTGTGTGGTAATATCAAAAGTCGTACCATTTTTATGGATGAGTCGGCTCTGTCCTTCTTTGAGGACGACAGTCGCTCCTTGCGATGTAGCCTCTTTGACCGAGAAGATGTCCCGGGAAAATGAGGGGACCAAGAGCGCCTCCTTCGGGATCATATCGACATCGCAGCCTTTACATTAGCGGTGCCTTTCTTCAGCGCAATGCCGCTGGCCCGCTCTCCATCAGCCAGCTCCAATGTATGGCTCTGAGGTTTAAAGCTTGGGTCAATTTCCACAAGTTTTTCCCAATGTCGGTGATGATATGCTTTGTGGCTCCTGAGTCCACCATGAGACCCTCCGCCTTCACGGTGTTGACCGGGGCGCCATCCAGCCGCACCTTAAATGCGAACGTGTGGTCCTCCTCGTCCACCGCTTGCTTCACCTTGTCCCGCTTTCTCCGCCGACAGTGAGCGTCCTTGTGCGAGGCGCTTTTACAAAAGCCGCACCACCGTCTCGGCTCCTTGCGTCCTCCGGCTGATGCGCAGTCTGCAGCTTTATGCCTTTTCCGGCCGCAGGTGACACAAGTGAATTAGGTGCTCCAATTGTCTCTACCTTTCACCCTCATCACACTGTCCTCTCCTGTGCTCTCATAGCTCCTCAATTTTCTTTTAAACTCGGCGAATGTCCATTTTTCATCACTCTGTGTAATAATAAACAGTGAATGGTTTGAATGCATCAGGCAGGCCCTTTAAACCTTCGCGGTCAGTAAACCGGCACTCAGCGTCTCTCCTGCATTACGCAGCGCTGTGGTGGCCGTCTCGGCACGGACGATATAGTCGGTGACGCTCTCATTCGTACCTTTTTGGAGAGACGTCAGCTCCGTGTACAAGCTGAGTACGCGCGGCTTCCCTTTCCCTGCGTAATGGTCGCGCAGGATCTGCAGCGCTTTTTTTCCATCATCAGGTGCGTCTCTCATCACAAGAGACAAACTTTTATCATCCGACAGCTGAATCAGAACTGCATGTCACGATCCCGGTGTTGTTTGCGTGACAGTTTTGGTTTTGTTTTCGAGTTAGAGTTCCGGTGTTGTGTTTTCCCTAGTTTCATGTTCGCCTTTAATTACACACACCTGCCTCTCGTTACCTTCTTGCTATTTAAGTTCAGGTGTGTGCATCTTTAGTTTGTCGGGTCATTGTCATTTTTTGGTCATTACTGTCAGTGGTGTCATTTCTGCCTTTTTGCCATTTTGTCATTTTTGTATTTGTGCCTTTGTGCCATCACGGCCTTTCCGCCTTTTTGCCATATTGCCACCATTGCCAGTTGGATGATTTGTGTCTCGCTTTCCTGTGGACCTGTTTGTGTTTTTTCGCTGCTTTGCAGCATCATCTATTAAAGACTCTTTTTTCGCACTTACCTGCCTGACGCCCTGTTCACTTTATCCCCGGGGTTCTCGCCATGCTGCGCCGAGCTAGCCCAGCGGCTAATCGTAACAGTGCATACGCTTGCTCATTTTTACCGGTGTCATCTTCAACATCATCGGCGTCTGCAACAAGTGCTTCACTCAAAATTGTGTTTTTTCGGGTCTAGCAGACGCAAATATGCCAGAAACTTTGTTTCCCACAATTCAAAGTTCTTTTCATCTCCATCAAAACACAACCGATTCCATCGGCTTCCAAAATCTTTACTGGGCCCATAACCTGTTGGCGCTGCCATGCTGTAGAGATATAGAAGCCGGCATACGGAGGAAAAACACTAGACACAGGACAGGATATGCGTTTGGCCTGCATGCACACACCTTGTGTCTGAGCCGCAGCCATTTATTAATCACGCACCGGTGTGTAGCCACACCCACATCCCCAAAAGTAATCAAGAACTACTCAACAGTGTGTGGGTGTGGGTGGGTGTGGTCATGTGGCAGGGAAACAAGGATTGTGTGTATGTGCATAAGCATGCACAAACGGCATTTTGTACGATTATTTATTTGTGTATGTCTGTGTGTGTTGTGTACCCTAAACCAGTATGTGTGTATGTATGTGTGGTCACTTTGATGTTCTTACCTTAAATTTGAAAAGAAAAAAAAACAATACCAGTCAAAATATGCTAAGAGGGTAAAAAAAAATAAGGAAAAGCAGCCAACTGTGTGTCTAAAATTCAAAATTTGAACTTTTTTCCCTCCTTCTGGACCTAGAAGGGAAGCACTGATATGAACAATAAAATAAGTTGTCTTAACATGAATGGTCAATGATGCAGCTGTGATTGGAAGAATTTGATTGTCATAGCTCATTTATTAATAATTTCATGTGTCGTGCAAGTGTAAAAGACGTTAACACAAGGGGTGTCACTAGGCCTGTCATGATAAAAAATGATCATTTTGCTGGACAATAATTGTCCCATAAATTATTGTCGATAATCGATCAACATTTTTGAGATCATTTGTTAATTAATTATTTGGCATAATAATGAGAGTACATCGTATGAAAAGCAATACACTTTAATTTCTCAAGAGTAACAATGTAATTGGAGTGTAAAGACCTTTTAAATAAATTAAACAAACACACAAAAGAGACAAAAAAAATCGCTGAAACTAAAATGGACTTCTCGGTCTCCATCAGAAAAATTGCACTTAAATACTTTATTCCTTTCAGTGTTGTTTTTCATGGTAAAAATAGCACAAAGCTACCACAAATAGGTTTCATTATCACTGTATTTTTTGAGGGGGTGGGGACGGGGTCGTCGAAAATCATTTTATCTCCAAAAGAGGACGCTGCAAATAAGTTTGGGAACCACTGCCCTGGAGGAAGGTTTCATCACCGCATGCCATTTATTACCATCCTTGACAGTCTCAAGTGTAAAAGGAAGTGTTTAGCTTTAAACAGCAGAAGCTGAATGCTTCTTGTGGAATCAACAAAATCTTGGCTGAAATCAATTTTGACTGCGTTTGTTGTATTGAATTCAACATATATTATAAATGCTTGCATCCGACGTGTAGTGTTGTTTACAGCGTTCCAATATTATGTAAAGCTGGTTGTGTGTGTGTGTGTGTGTCATCCTGTGAGCTCTGACACATCTGCAACTGAAAGCAACACAGCGGCGCGGCAGCGATAGTGAGGCGGGGATCACATCGGGGATAAGAGCCCAATCCGGCAATAAAAGGTAGAACGGATGTTGGGATGAAGGGATGAGGTCTAACACGGGCCACCCAGCATCAGGCAGCTCTGCACTGGGTCAGAACCGCTGCTCTTTTGTTGCTGATAAACGGCAAGGAATAAGCTGCAAGAAGGCGAGACAGAAGATGTCAAGAGAAGACAAATGAACTCGCTTTTTCCTCCTCTCTGGCCGAGGAAAGCTTCAGGCCTTGGCAGCTCGGCATTGGCAGCTCTCACATTGGTCCTAATAGCGGCCATGTTGCTTTTGACCTGCCCCGCTTGCCGTCAGTGTCTGAGGACTCATGTTTGTGCTTAGCCAGCACAGCAAACATGTTGCCTCTGCCACCCTTTCACCACTTGCACCATCTGCTGCCATTACATGAAGATTCAGCCTGTTTGCACTGGCGAGCAGCGCCCTCTGTCTTCAAAGCTGTGCATCAGATGCCCCATTTAGGCGATGAAGATGATGTTTTTAAAGCTATTTGTTAGGTATTTAGTATTTGATAGCAGGATTAACTGCCTAACTACCCACTCTAAATCTTGGTGTAGAGCCAGATGAAGGTGCAGACATGCCTTGTCACCAGAAATGTCCGTTTTTGTCGATATTGTCACCCTTAATTTCTGATTCCGGTGTCAAACGTTACCGATACATGCAGCCGGTTTTCCCCCAAACTACTTTTAGATCATACCACCTACTTGTATTGTGAGTCCCCCTGGAGGCATTTCACAAATGAACATTGTCTATACAAAATAAAAACACTACTTCACCTAAAGTTATGGAAAAGTGACATATTTATTCTTAACATTTTGTCTCAAACAATAGCTCTTACTGATATCATCCTGACAATTGTAAACAAGATTGTACCTGTACAACTTTGTGTATTGTAATTGATTGTAAACAAAAACAGCATGTAGTGTTGGAAACTGCTCATTGCTATGAGGTACAAACACCACCATAGGAATGAGGTAATGTGCAGACAGAAGAAACAAAAGTGCACAGATATAGACAGACTCAGTCACTGAAAATATAAACTGGGCTCAATCAGCCCTGCTAAACATGAGAAAACAACACCTGCAATATCAACGTGGTGTGCAAGAAAAACAGAGTTCTCCTTTGGTCAAAGTCCAGGGAATGATGCTGAAAGATTGAAGTGCGAGAAAGGATGCTCAAAGACTGATGCGGACTTACCTGGTTATCCAGCTCAATGCACTCCATGATTTTTTGGCTGATCACTTTCGCTTTTTCTCTCTTGGGTGTTCTTTGTGGCTTTAATTTGCGTCCAGGTGCGGTTTGATGGGGTCACCAATCACGCGCCGGTAAAAGTCTCAGGACCTCACATGGGATTCCAGTAGTATAGTTGGGGAAACCCAGGCATTGCATTAGTGGACTTTCATTATTGGAAAAAAACCGATAACGATTCATTCTGATATCACTAATTATGGTAATATCAAACCGATATTATTGGCCGACCGATATTACCGGACATCCCTTCTTGTCACATTTCAGAACAACATGGCTTATACCACCATCATGTGCAAAAGTCAAAGCAAGATCGTTTTATAACCAACCAGTCAGGTGAACTAATGCCAAAATGGTAATTGTGGAATTTTCTCACAATAACACTAGTATTATTACCTTTGCCAAGCTTGAAACCATGACGCCGGGTTATCTTTTGGTGTATACATTTCCTGGCTGCTTAGTTAGCAGTTGTACATAGTTAGTGGTGCCAGATGGGCCACGGTTCAGTTTAAGTATGGAATCAAGGGATTTTTTTTAGGTTTCAAGAAAGCGTAAGGCAAGAGGTTATGGTTTTGATTAATTGCTTAATTACTTTGTTCCTCATTTATAGCTAGTTAGTTAATGATGGGCTGCGGGCTAAGATGCTGATAAATACGGAAATCGGTGGCGCATGGTCTGAGATTTGGATAAAGGTCTGAATCGAGGGATTTCTTTTTAATTTTTTGTCGTTAGTCTGCTTGCATCGGGGCTATGTGGGGGCAGTTCAGCTGTAAAGAGAGCTTCAGTGTGGCACTTGAAGCAAACTGTTAATATGCATTACTGCCACCTGCAGGGCTGCAATGGAACAGTATTGTCCAGCACATCTCTCCACAACATGGTGTTGTAGATCAAAATGTTTGTCTATGTCTATGGCTGTTGGTCAACAAAAGGTAGATTTTGGGTCCCTAAAAAACCTGTGCCATGCTCATACTGGTTTAAGCAAGCCCTACAGTCATGAGTGATAGCGCCACCTGTTGCGAGGCATGTCCTTGACAGCCGAGCTAAGAGATTAGTTTTTAACTACGCTTCTGGCATGGCTGCCCCATCATTTTTTACTGCGGCGTGTGGGGAGAAAATAGCTTTGTTGGTGTGCACCAAGCATAAATCCGAGAAGATTTTGTTTGCGGCAATTTGTCTTTGGCCTTCAGGAGCAGCTGGACAATGCAGTGATATGATAGCGTTTGTAGATGTGAACAAATGGTAGGAATGCTTTGTAATGTGTGCTGATGTTTTGGCAGCTTTTGCTGTAATAATGGATGGCAGTGAATCAAAAGAATGGACTGAGGACACAAAGATGGGGGGCAGAGCTGCCTGCTTTACGACAGATTATCTATTCTTTCTCTTACAGCTGAAATAAAGTCGATATACACACAGAAAGAGAGCTGGAGCGATTGCTACCTCTTCAACAAAATTGGATTTCCCTTTCTCCCCCGCTGCGGCAAAATTAGGGAAGGCATGCGTTTCTTTTTTTTTTTGTCATCCACTTGCAGAGTTGTTGCATGTCATTACGCCTCAGAGGAACTACTTTCTCTTGAACGGCCAGACGAAGGCACACCGTCGGACGTCAGCGTGACTTGAATGCGTTCAAACTGGCCCTTGAAGCATCAATGACAAGTGGGGAGAGCAAGCGCTTCGATCGCGATCAAGTGGACGTGAGCGATGGCGTGCTCCGCACTTCGCCTCACACTCATCAGTCATCGTCTCACACACACATCTCTTTTATGGACAGTTGATTATCTCACACACACACACACACACACACACGTTGTCACCCCATGGTGGAGGAGCATTATGGGTCAACTTGTTATCACTTTATCACTTGATGTGTGTGTGTGTGTGTGTGTTGACACTTTTACTGTGGGGACATTTTGTCTTTTTGGTAACATTTTGGACAAAGTGTTTGGACAAGCTCCTCTCACACTATTAGACAATGTGTGCACGACTGTGTGCATGCATGTGCGAAGCGAGATAATTAGTGTGTTTGTGCAAGCGCATTAGTGCTCACACTTTTACCGTGGGTACATTTTGGTTAAGACGCTAGAATAAGCTCCTCTCACATCGTAACTGTGTGTGCGTTTGAAGTATGAAGGTTGCACCGAGGAGAGGGAACGACAGGAATAAAAGAGACCACAGAAGAAGAAGAAGACGAGGCAAGGTGGCTCTGCAGCTGAGGAGATGGAGCAGGGATGTGGGGAAAGGGGATCAAAGTGTGTGGGGGGCATTTTTAAGAAGAGGGGGACTTGGAAGCGCAACAGGAGAGGGGTTAGAGACACTGGGAAGGCTGATGAAATGGAGACAGAAATCCGGAAAGTGGATTTAGATAACGAGATGGACGAGGACGTGTGTGTGTGTGTGTGTGTGTGTGTGTGTGTGTTACCAAGAAGCAACGGGGAGTCCGCGAGAGTGGGGGAAAAAGGGGTGCGGTAATTGAGAAGAATGAAAGGCTAAGAGCTGTGAAGAGTGTATTAGTTGTACTGCGTGAGAGAGCCATGGATCATTTAGTGACATCCATGTGTTGCATTGAGGATAATGGGGATTTATGACGCCACTTGAGGCCAAAATGGCGGAATTATCCGACCAGACAGTCATAACGCAGGGCGAGTGTAATGCTGGCCTCTTGTCTGTGTACAGCCATGTCATGTTAGATCAGTGGTTCTCAAATAGTGGGAAGGGCAGTACTTTCAATCTTAGTGTAAACCTGCCAGTTTGTCCAAATGTATTATACTCAACATGCCATTTAACTCACGGCTCTCCATTTTGTTGCATTTTTCCTGGTTTCAGTTTTAGGTTTAGTTTGTACAGTACAAATAAATAAATAGATATTATCAGTTGTCGACACGACAACATTTCTGGCCCCTGGGGGGAGCGCGACAGAAAATAACTGGTAACCACTGTGTTAGACGAAGAAGGGACGTTTTTGTACATTTTGATGACATATATGATCATTCTTCTCATTTATCCTCACACTATGATAGCATTTTTGTTACAACAGGGGTGTCCAAATTTAGTTCACTGGGGGTTGCATACAGAAAGGTTGAAGAATACAAGGGGTGGAGGGGCAACTTTGAGACATTTTCTACATTAAAGAAGTGCTATCCTGTGTAGATCAATATATGCTAAACTATATGAGCTTCTCTAATAAAACATCCACCTCGTGGCTTAGTGTTATAGCTGACAAAGCTAATTAGTGTAAGAACTAATAATATAGCTCTTAAACTGCACAGACTTTGCATGCTGGGGGATGGACTACATTGCATCATCATTTCCATCCATCCATTTTCTATACCGCTTATCCTCATTAGGGTCGCGGGTATTCTGGAGCCTATCCCATCCAGTCGTTGTTATCCACATTGAACGGTGGTTCATTGTTGTGTGAACGATCAGGGTCCTTGACTTACACAGATCTGTTGAATTTCTCACGTCCCAACTTTAGGACGTCCATCTATTGCAACTTGCTGGGTGCCCAGCCGACCCTCCAGCCCTGACCAATCGTAACAGAATAGCTGTGGTCGGTGGATTAGGCTGCAGAGTCCAAGCGTTTCAGCCTAGAGGAGAAAAATGTAAATTTAGTCTGCGCACAATTTTTAAGATTTTTAAAATTGAAATAAACTTGGTATAGTGCCCCTGTGGGATCCAATATTATTGTACAAGCCCCTGAAATGAGTACAATCAGAATTCCAAGGTAAATGGTGAACTGACAGAAATGTTAAGTTTACCCAGAACTGAGAAATAATATACACTGCTCAAAAAAATTAGAGGAACACCTTGAAAAGACATTAGATCTAAACTTGGGGAAAAATGATCTTGAATATCTTTCCTGACAATAAGTAGGTGATGTATTGGTAACAAAATGATGCCACATAATTTGATAGAAATAAAAATGATCACCCTATTGAGGGGGGAAATCAAACACACCCCAAAAATGAAAGTGAAAAAAAGATGCAGCAGATTGGTCCATTTTGCCAAAATGTCATTGTAGAAACTCAAAATTATTCTCAGTAGTAGTTTGTGTGGCCCCCGCGTGGCATGCTCCTAATGAGAACACGGATGGTGTCCTGGGGAATCTCCTCCCTGATCTGGACCAGGGCCTCACTGAGCTCCTGGACAGTCTGAGGAGCCACCTGGCGGCGACGGATGGACCAAAACATAATGTCCCAGTAGTGTTCTATTGGGTTTAGGTCAGTTGAACGCAGGGACCAGTCAATTCCTTCATCCTCCAGGAACTGCCTGCATACTCTGGCCACATGAGGTCTGGCATTGCCGTGGACCAGGAGGAACCCAAGTCCCAGTGCACCAGCGTAGGTTCTGACAATGGGTCCAAGGATTTCATCCCGATAGCAAATCAGGGTGCTATTATCTAACCAGTAGAGGTGTGTGTTCTTCCAGGGTTAGGCCTCCCCAGACCATCACTGACCCACCACCAAACCAGGCATGCTGAATGATGTTGCAGGCAGCATAACATTCTCCACGGCATCTCCAGACCCTTTCATGTCTGTCGCATGTACCCAGGTTGAACTTTCTCTCATCGGTGAAGTGCACAGAGCACCAGTGGTGTAGTTGCCAATTCTGGTGGTGGAGTAACTACCCTACCTGTCTCCTGGAATCTCCTCCATGCTCTTGAGACTGTGCTGGGAGACACAGCAAACCTTCTTGCAACGGTACGTATTGATGTGCCATCCTGGAGGAGTTGGACTACTTGTGCAACCTCTGTAGCGTCCAGGTACCGCACCATGCTATCAACAGAGATGTTGATCCAAGCCAAATAGAAAACTACAGCAATAGAAAGCCAGTCAGTAAAAAATCAGCCAAAAGAGATGAGGAGTCAGTGGTCTCAACCTGGAAAACCATTCCTGTTTTGGGGTCTGTCTGATTGTTGTCTCTCTGATGCGCCTGTTGTTGATTTCATTAACAACAAAGCAGCTGAAACTGATTAACAACCCCCTCTGCTGCTTAACTGACCAGATCAATATCCCAGAAGTTTGACTAAGAGGTGACTATACTCTGATTAAAAAGTGTTCCTCTGATTTTCTTGAGCAGTGTATATTTCAAACTTATACAAAAAGTCCTTTTTCCGGTACCATGAAATGGGTCAACAATTTAAAACTGTTCTGCAGAAATGGAGGTTGACAAAACCTTGGTTGTTGAGGGGCTGCAAGTTAATCCTACAGGTATTCCAAGTTTTCTGGAGTACTTACTACCTCCTTGATCTGCATAAAAGCAATGTTTGGAACACACAGTGGTATTATACCCTTCTGAGCATCACTTGAAAATTACTGTACTGCAGAAAGTAATTTGTTGCTACAAAATGTAAAAAAAGACAATTAAAATTAAAGAGAGGCAGACCATGTCAACACTCACAAAATATTGAATTTTCCTATCGCTCAATTGGGGTGTTCTAAACCGTTTGACCAGTAGTGTGTGTTTAAAAAAATTTTGGGTGACGGGGAGAAAAAGACTTAAACTTCTCATCTTCTCATGCGGGGTCAAAAAGTGACCTTTCAGGTTTTCCATACCGGCATACAGAAAGCAAGTCAAGAACAGTCTCGGACTCTCACCGATTCAATATTTCTCTCTGACCTTGAGCGAGTTCCACACTTTCAACAGACAACATTCAGAGTCAAATTGAGACACAGCGTCTCGCTGTGGGAAGGTGCTACTTTGAAAGAAGGCTTGTAATTACGCAGGCAATGATTGCGCGGCATGGAGTAAAAATAAGTTAATACCACTCTGTGTTTGGAGCGGCGAATATGTTCTCCGGCTAATCCACTAACGTGACTAATTAGCCAAAAAGATGACCTCATACCGTTGAGTTAATCATATTTAATCCCTTTTAATCTTGAAAGTGATGACTGTTTGGATTATTTGTAAGAAACATAACTGTGATGGGCGGCCGTGTTCCGCCCACTTTGTTGTCCTGAAGCCAAGTAAAAGCACCCACCTACTTTTTTTGATTATGTATCGTTAAACATGAGTGTTTATCACCACAAGTGATTTACTATTAAATTTAGCTACAATCTCAAATAACAATGGCATCATTTAAAATGATGCAATACAAGAGATATATTGTGATAATTCACTAGTGTTTCTCCGCTTCTTCGTCTTTTGGGCCCTCGATTCAGCGGAATGACACAGTACAAGACAAGTGGACTAGTTTGTTATGCACAATACTGTATGACCTCGGCTCCCAAAGTGGGGCACACTGTTGTCATAAGGGGCACGTGAATAAAAACTAAAAACAATTAGCGTTTAACACTCACAATTACGAGCACCTGAACGCCTTGCAGAAACAGAGCCGAGCAGAAGAAAGGAGACTCTGCATGAAGTTGTTCATTGCTGTGTGTAAGTTATATGAAAACGTAAGTTTGATGATTTTGTTGTGCATGTAGCGTTTAATCTTGAACATTTTCATTGAACATTTTCATTGAAAAACGAATCATATGTAAACAGGGACATTGAAATGGAGGCAACGGGAGGGTGCAGTGAAACCTTGGTTGGCGTCATTAATTCGTTCCACGAGGTCCGACTTAAACTGGAACGTATTCTAACCAAATGGGCTTTTCCAATAAGTAAAATGCATATCGATGACGAATGAAAGTGACATATGAACATTTGACGTCACTTTTACACCGATTGAAAACTTGTTGGCAAAGTCAACTATGATGAGCAGTGATGGCGGAGGAGAAGGAAAATCCACTCGAATGACACCTTCAAGCCCCCATCACACTACAGTACTACCCAGAAAGTTAGAATATCCTGAAAAGGTTGTTGTATTTCTGCAATTCAACCTAAAAGGTGAATTTCACCTAATATATAATCAAATAATATGCAAATAAAGATATTCCTCAAGTTTTTTTTTCTTTGGGTTTTGCTGATCATGTTTTATTTATTTATTATTTATTAATGTTTTATTCGAGCTGGAGCACACATTGGTGGTGTCGGAGTAAAATGCAACGTTTCGATGTCCTTCAACACGTCTTCTTGAACGTCTTCACGTATGTTCCCCCAGGCAATTCCTACTGTCTGTCAAACACTCACTCGTAGCCCCGCCTCCGCATACTGGAACAAAGAGGCTGCATGGCTGAAGGAGGTCTCACTCGTTCTGTTCATTCCACTGTAACACACTGTAGCACCGACGCGCACAGACAGATGCGGCGTGAAACCATTTGTCACCCCACTTTGTGTGGTGACAAATGCAAATTTCAAATTATCGACTTTGTTTTGTTTTTTTAGCGTTGGATGATTTCATTTTTTGTTTAATGTGACAGCTACTATATAACGCTTTTTGTTTGGTAATCACTCTCCGTCCGCTACATATCAAAAGACAGCCTCTTTGCTTTGGTTTTTGCAGAGTCTTTAATAAAAAAAGAAGACCTCTTGTTTATTTGAGAGTGCACCAACACCGGCGAAGAAGACTCCTCTGAGCGATTATTGAAATGCGCCTGAAAGGTGAACTCATTTTCTCAATGAGTCAGAGAACACTGCTTGAGGTAATAAAAGGTGAGATGTCATTAGATGTGCAGGTATTTGAGGAGTTCTGTGGAGGGGTGAGATAGGGTTGGCATGGGTGGGTGTAATAGCTATGCTGAGAGATGGTGGGAAGAAGACAGGGGAGCGTGAGCCTCCCCACCTCCTCCATCACCTCTGTGAATATGTTGTTCATGCGCTTGACCCACATGCACGATAGTAATATATACGGAATTTCTCCCCGAGAGAGTGACAGCTAACGCTCTCATGCTTGTGCTGAAATTCACCATTTTCACGCTCCGACCACCCAGTTTGATTTTTTTTTCCACTCGCCCATCTTCCAGGAATGCAAATAAAAAATAAGTTTGGAGAACAGAACATTCTAGTTTAAGCTCTCTGACATTTGGGATTCACTTCTGACAACATGCACGTGCGTTGAAGTAAAAAACATTTCCCCTATTTTCCAATGCAAATGTTGGCGGGTTACAAAAACATATATGTTTGAGCTCTTTTGTTTCTTAAACTTCAGTAAAGGGGCAAAAAAGGCCACTTCGTCCGGCATCCCCGTGTCAACAGTTTTTTCTTATGTGAGACCATTTTAATGATTTTAAACGTTAAAATTGTTTTCACGTGATATTCCACACAAATGACCAACATCACCTCAGTGTGTGTTTTCATTAGCATTTGAGTGTTAGTTACAATCACGACACACAATCACTGTTTCAGTCTTTCCATTTTTGTGTCAGTGAATACTGCATGAATCTTAAAGGATGAAATAAGTTCCAGTAATGCTTAAAATATTTGGCCAAAATATGGCTAAATACTGTAAGTATTCATGTTATCATGACTGTACTTGTTACCACAGCATGTATGTAAAACCTTGCTGGAGGTTTTCAGAGGGGTTTAAATAGTCATCTTTGTAGGCGTCATATGTGTGTCCCATTACGTGGAGTAATTAGTAACATTAAATGCAGTAGAGCTGTCACATTTTGTCTGTTTTTATATTTTAAAAACGCAAAATCCCCCCCCAAAAAAGTGCAGTTTTCCTGAAGAAGAGTCTACTTGTAGACAGAACTGTGGATTATCCGACCAATCCTCCTCTCGAGACCTCCTGAATGTACCTCAACAAGAAGGGTGAGGAGTGTGATCTCACGATACTTGGAGCACACCTTCAGTCCCCCTTCTGAAACCACCCTGGTCAGCCAATCCAGGGGCACCGCCCCTGATAACAACTCGTCGCTGCAAAGTCGTGTCAACCAAGACACGCCCACAGCCTTCAGGGTCTTAAAGAACTCATTCATCCCCGGGGTCCTACAACCTGGGTAACCTCAGCCCCTGCGGAGTCTCCGGGTACTGCTCCCTCCATGAATGTGCTGGGGGAGCAGCCCCAAGAAGAAGGATGCCACACGCCTGGACAAACTGGTGAGGAAGGCAGGCTTTGTCATTGGCACTGAGCTGGACAGGCCGACATCTGCAGAGCAAAGGACACTGAGGAGGCTCCTTTCCATCATGGACAACCAGCACAGGACTGGACTTTACCTAATTGTGTATTATTATTATTATTATTATGTATTGTATTATTATTTATTAATGTAATTATTTAATGTGTTATTGCACTACAAAGTGGAAGTATGTCTTATTCATTTATTCTCATTCCATTTTCTTATGTTTTCTGTCTTATCTCTCCTGTCTCGCCTTGATTGTTTTATGCTGTTATTAAGTGATTACATTTATTATGAGATTTTTGGAGAGCTGCTTGAAACACAGATTTCTTTTGGAGATTAGTAAAGTATTTACCCATTCAACCATTTTCTGTTTCTTGATGGCAAAAGCAAAAAAGCCTTCTCTCTCTGAACGCGGTCGGATTTTTGTGCTGCATAGGAAAGGCCTCTCACAGGTGCACCACTGCTGCTGAGGTTGGACGCAAGAAAAGAGTCATTTTAATCTTCCTATAAGATCCTGAGGGTTATGGAACAAAAAGTTGAGCAGCCCTGAGCCAGAGGATCCATTTTTTTTAAACTAAATTTTGATCAGTTGATTAACATTCTATTTCACTTTAACTCACTCAAAAAATATATTGTCTCACTCCCATGTTGTCGTTTTGCATTTTGAAGCTCTACTTTGAACTTTCTTCGGATCCAAACGTGCAAAATGTACATTCTGGTCTTACATTTTTTTTCAGGAGTGTATAATCAATAACGTCATTTCCCAATGAACAGAATCAAAGAAAATAATGTTCATATTTATTCAATACGATGCTGTGACACAGGAACGGAAAGGGAAGTTGTCGTCCTGCCAGTTTTTAGTTAGCAGCAGTGCTAATTGCGAGATCAGCATCCAGACCTGCAGTTTTATGAGCGCATCCGTAAATGTGTAATTTTACCTTTTACTGTTATTCGTTTGCACCGCTGCATGAGTCCGCACTGAGGGTTGGGGGTGTTTAAGGGCAGAGGGGACATTTTGCCATAAAAAGTATGCGGAAAGGCATTGTTAGGCGTGCGGTATGTGTGGCATGTCGTGATGGATTGGAGAACAAAACACCCGGGGGTGCAAGGCAGCAGTGCACCAATTTTTCATTTAATGGGAACAAATGGGCGTCGCCTTTCTTTGTGCCGCTGCAACACTAATTATTGTGTGTTTGGTTGTCACCTCACCTCAGGCCGCCCGGACGTGGTGGAGTCGGTTCCGGATGAGCCCACGTACAACGTGAGCAGCGAGCTGACGCTGGAAGTGAGCCGTGGTGACGACAACCAGGTCATCACCTGCGCTGTCGACCATCCCTCCCTGGCACCGGGGGACAAGAGGAGCGAACACGCCCTGAGGGTCTTGTGTGAGTCGCCTGGCAGGGGGCGGGGAAGGAGGAAAGGCCTGGCCTCGGGTGTAGAGGATCTTGGAAGGAGGGGGAGGGAAATAGACATTTTGTTGCAGTTTGATTTCACAGCAGCGAGCGGTAATAACAAGCGCACTGTTAATTTATGCGGAGGGTAAGAGGAGCGCGGCCCTTCGCTTAGGCTTTCAAGTGGGGCCCAGTCCCCACACTGCCCCCATGTGGCTTGCACATGTACTCCCTGTTGTGTAAGGGGCTTATGTCATTGTGGGAGGTAGCGAGATGATGGCGCTGGCAGGGTGCAGATGGGAGTAGATAGAGATACGGATGAATGGGAGCATCTCTGGTGCACACACAGCCACATGGATTTCAGTCCTGTGTTATGTAACATGCTGTGTTTGTGTGTGTTTTCACATACAGATTCCCCGAACGTTCAGATCCTGCCTGAGAGCGATCTGCCTCGCGAGGGGGAGAAGTTTCATCTCCAGTGTTTGGGCAACAGCAACCCCGAGTAAGATACCGCGTGCACGCACACACACACAGACACATGTCGTAAATAATTTATACACTAGTCTAGACACCGAATGTGCTTCATGCAAACATGGCCCACTTACGCATCTCAAGTTGAGGTTGCATCACGTTAACAGCAACACTCTGACTTGAAGACACGGGTGTCAAGGCGCGACGCCGATGCAGCAGAATCCTTTCACACTACCTGAAAAGCCAACACTTTTCTGCCATTTTTACTAACACAACGACAGAGGCAGAGAGCAGCCTGTGTGAAAGAGTATTCTTTAATGCCAGGACCATGACTTGACAGTCACTCTGTTTTGAATGCAATTGTCGCTGTCTGAGAAGCATCCTATAGTATAGCCTAGATAGTTTTGTGTGAAAAAGGGATTGCCCCCCTCCCCCTGTTAAAACATAACATAAATTAGATTTATTGAGACCTAAAAAGGTTAGAAAGCCATTTCTAAAGTCTCTTTGGGACTCCAGCAAACCACAGTGAGAGGTATTATCCACAAATGGCGAAAACATGGAACCTTCCCAGGAGTGGCTAACCACTCCAAATTCCTGCAAGAGCGCAGCAACAATTCATCCAAGAGGTCACAACAAAACTTACAACAACATCTAAAGAACTGCAGGTCTCACTTGCCCCTGTTAAGGTCATGACCAAAACCACTGCTCAACACTAAGGTCTCAATTTTGCCAGAAGACATCTCAACGGTACCGTAGATCTCTGGGAAAATACTCTGTAGTCTGGCGGGACAAAAGTTGGACTTTTTGGAAGGTGTGTGTCCCCTTACATCTAAAGTAAAAGTAACACTGCATTTCAGATAGAAAGATACAAAATGTTATAAACGTAATCACTTGATCACAGAATAACACAAATTTGGGAAATAGAATAGAAGGATAAAGAAATAATTAACTGTTCCCTTCCAATTTGTAGTACAATAATACAATAATATATCCTACCAACAGCAAAATATGGTGGTGGTAGTGTGATGGTCTGAGGCTGTTTTGTTGCTTCAGGCCATGAAAGACTTGCTGTGATAAATCATAAATCATAAACCATGAATTATACAGTACCACAAAATCCTTAAGGAGAACGTGCCATCTGTTTGGGACCTCAAGATGAAACAAACTTGTGTTCCTGCAGCAGGAAAAACAAAATGAACAAAACAATATTTGTATCAGTGTTTTTTACCTATATTATTTGCGCAACAAAATCCACACTGGATGTATGAATGATGTATTCCAACACTTAATTTTCATGTCTGTAATAATTATTGTAGCTTTTGTCTCTAGTTCTCCATTATAATCAAGTCAGTTACATTTCATTTAGGTTTGACTAATGAAACATACTATTCATTCGTTCATTCATTTTCTGTGCCGCTTATCCTCATTAGGGTCGCGGGTATGCTGGAGCCTATCCCAGCTGACTTTGGGCAGGAGGCGGGGTACACCCTGGACTGGTCGCCTGTCAATCGCAGGGCATGAAACATACTAGTGTCTTACAATTATTTCTAAATTAGATGACATGCAAAATGTTGTTTTTTTTCTAATTAAAGCATCAACTTTAACGGCTTATTACAAAATGCACCAAATTGTTGCATTTTGTTCCCCCCAAAAGTGCAGCAGCCTCATGTAGTAATAACTTTTTCAATATGTAACAAGTTATTACAAAATGCGGCGTTATAACATAATAATGTGAACATTTATGACATTATTATTATTTGTTACATTATTTTGCGTAATGTGTCTCATCTCTGGCAATTATTTGCTAGTTGCTAAGATTGGCTTTCAAAAACAAGGGGCGAAGCTTTTTGTTTCTGCTGCTCATTTTTCCAACATGTTATCTCTAATGAATTATTTTTTACTTTTCTTTATCACCCTCTTGTTTATGTGCTCACAACAGTGCAATGTGTGTATCGTCTTTTTGCCCCTACTGTTCAGTGTCAACACATGCTGCACCACACATTTTCACCAATCATGTGCGTTTTTGTTGTTGTTGCATGTAGCAGAAAACAGCTGAAAAAAAAAGAGACAGCTCCACCTGAAAAAGTCGGCTCAAAGAACCAGATTGTTGGCAAGCAAGTCTTCACTAGTGCATAAGGCACAGGCAAATAAATGCAGGATTTGGCTTAGGGTTACTGTTAGTAGGAGGCTAGTGTAAGATCAACACACTGCTATCTAGCTGCGGGGTATTCGGCTGAAAATTGTTATACCGCAGTGACGTGCTGTCAGGGGAGGGAAGGTGAAGCAGAGCCTCAAAAATAGGAATAAATATTATTATTTGCCCTTTGAACTGCACTGTAAATGTATTTTCCGTATGATTCCAATAGTTTTTAGCATTTTCTTAAGCAAAAATCACTGGATTTGCACAAGTGATCAAGTGATCCTGATCAAATACTACAAAACAAAGATGGGAGAGTGTGTACAGTGGAAGAAATGTGGATGAAGCATATGAACACTTTCTAATGACTTATATGAAGCTGTACGATAAGCACTGTCCTTTGAGAGAAATGTCTAACAAGCAAAAGAAGAATAATCAGCCATAGATGACAGAAGGCCTCGGGTGGAGGAGTTCAAGTACCTCGGGTTCTTGTTCACGAGTGAGGGAAGGTTGAAACGTGAGATCGACAGACGGACCGTCGTGGTGAAGAGATTGCTGAGCCGG
>QODF01000349.1:132518-142952 GCA_024372805.1 Oostethus manadensis
GGGGCCGCACGGTGGCTGAGTGGTTAGCACATTGGCCACACAGTCAGGAGATCTGGAAGACCTGGGTTCAAATCTCCGTTGGGCATCTCTGTGTGGAGTTTGCATGTTCTCCCCGTGCGTGTGTGGGTTTTCTCCGGGTACTCCGGTTTCCTCCCACATTCCAAAAACATGCATGTTAGGTTAATTGGCGACTCTAAATTGTCCATAGGTATGAATGTGAGTGTGAATGTTTGTTTGTCTATATGTGCCCTGCGATTGACTGGCGACCAGTCCAGGGTGTACCCCGCCTCTCGCCCAAAGCCAGCTGGGATAGGCTCCAGCATTCCCCGTGACCCTAATGAGGATAAGCGGTACAGAAAATGAATGAATGAATGGATTAAACAAATTTGCTGAAAAAACATATAAAACATATAAAAACAAGTTAACAAATATTTTGAGAAAATGCAAGAAAGAATATTATAAACAAATAGGAATAAAAACAACATTCTAAACAGTATTATTAGGAAAGGCACTAAGAAAGCAGACTACCCTCAATGCTTCACAGTTGGAAATGTTAATAATGATGATATGAGGGACGTAGCTGAGAAGTTTAATACTACTTTGTAAATATTGGACCAAAACTGGAAGAGGAGACCCCAAAATTCTGATCGGTGGAGGAAGGGAAGGAGACTAGACAGGAACCCAAACTCCATGTTTCTCACTGATGTGAGCAAAGAGGAAATCTTTGGCATTGTACATAAATGTAAAGCAAAAACATCAACTGGTTGTAATGGAATTGGAACGGAAACAATAAAAATGGTTATCAATGAAATCGCAGAACCGCTAACGTACATCAGCAATCTATCATTCCAGACGGGCAAATTCCCAGACAAAACGAAGACAGCGAAAGTAGATCCAATCTTCAAAAATGTAGATAAACATCATTTCACAAACTACCGACCAATTTCATTATTACCACAATTTTCCAAAATCGTGGAAAAGTTATTCAACCATAGGTAGTACTACTTGCAGATGATACCACCGCTTGTTGCTCTGGAGAAAACACACTGAACTACTAAGAAAAGTTTCAGATGAAAGGATTACTGGTTTGACAAAAACAGATTATGCTTGAATCTAAGTAAAACGAAAATGATGCTGTTTGCTATAAATGATACTATAAATTGATGCTAACTCGTGAAAAAATATAAACTGATGGGGAGGAAATTGAAAAGGTGAATGAACATATATTTTTGGGCGTCATAATTCATGACAGAATGAGTTGGAAACCTCACATCAAAAACATACAACATAAAGTAGCAAGAAATACTTTAATACTGAATACGATTAAATTTGTCCTCTTATTGTGTGTCAATAAACTCTCTGGTGTTACCATATCTAACTTATTGTGTGGAGATATGGAGAAACAAATATAAAAGTACACTTCACTGGCTTGATGTACTGCAAAAAAGATCAATTAGGATAATCCATAATGCGCCGCATAGAGAACATACAAAAATCATAATTATTAAAATTTGCTGATCTGGCAAACCTTCAAACCGCTAAAATGATGCATAAAGCAAACAACAACCAGTTACCAAAGAATGTCACACAATATTTCTCAACAAGAGAGGAGAAATATGATCTAGGAAAAAACTAAACTTAAAACACAAATATGGAGAAACAACACAAAAAACTTTGTTATACAAACAGCACTTACAGTACCATTTCATAGGCATGTGTGACGGATTGAATGATTGGCGCAAATCTGCAGGTGCAAGCAGCAGGGAAGCAGCAGCAGCTTGAGAAAGCAAATCGTTTACGCTAACTTGAAATGTATTGAAGGCAAACACAGATTTTTAGGACCTCGGTAGAGAGCAAAAACTGAACTACACACTAACGTACTGGTTTTTGGAGGGTGAGGGACGAGACGAGGCCACAAGCCTTTTATCCACGCCGAGGGAAGGCTCACCAAGCTACTCGCCAAAAGCCCACGCTACACGGCACCATTCAGAATCAGCATGTTTATAATAAATCCCTCTGGCATTTTTGACAACTTGGCGAAGGACGTAAGCAGCAGGAGCACACGTGTTGTGAAGATTTGACTTCAAAATAAAAACATGCTACGCTCAACAAGCGCAGACCCCCGCCAAGGTCAATGTCATATTTCCTGAGAAATTAATTAAAACGTCTACAGGGAACAGGCAGCACATGTTTATTATTCATAATCGCTCAGTGAAAGTGTACCTATGTGACCTCCTGTTTGATTGACACATGTGCAGAAGCAGCCGGCAGCCACTTGATTAGGTACACCACCTAATGTTAGCCAATACAAGATAAGATGGCAATGCTGACTTTCGCTTAACGGCATTTATAATTGGACATTTTCTTTATCTTGTGTACACCACCACCACCACCCCCGCTACACCCCACACCTGATTCCACGTCCTATCTGTTGTCATCAAGCCCCAATATTAAAAGACAACCTGCAGCCATGATGAACATAAACACTTTTTCTCACACCCCCCTCCGCGCATCTCCAGTCCCACACAAATACACTCCATCTCCTCGTGGTCTTTCTGAATTATAGATAAACCACCAAGACCCATCGATCCACCCCGCCCCCATCCCGTTACTCTCGCTCCGTCAGGCAGTGTCACCGCCTCGCCTGCCACCCGTTTGAGCCTTTCTGTCCCTCTCGTCCTTCCCTGTAATGATCTCCACACACACCTCCTGTCAAGTTGCTTGGTTTGATTGGCAGCCAGATCAGATATGAGACGGGGAGGAGGCAGGGTGGTGGGGCAAAAGGGGAGCCAGGTTGGGGGTGTGCAGCGTACTTTGTGTTGGATTCCTGCAGGGACCACCTGCTGGAATCGGGTAGAAGTGCATGTAAAGATGGCGTGAACAGATTAAATGTGGCATTGAGGTGGGGTCAGCTAGAAGCAGAGATGATGGAGATCCCATGTTGGGGGCGCGGGGGGCCGCGGTGCCCGTCCATATCGTGTCAACCAACTAATGGCTTGTTTTGGCCTCACTGGGGTCAGAATCGTCTGTGTCCCCTCCAATTACATTGACAAACAGATACCCGTACAAATGTATGTGGGCTCCATTGGCCACCTTTGATGACTCCAGTTTTGCCATAAATCCCCGCTGATTAGGGCTGCAGCTATCCAATATATTAGTAATCCACTATTTAGCAAAAATTGTTTTTATTATTCGAGTAATCGGAAAAATCGTACTTTTGCTTGGTTATAATTGGCCAATTGGTCTAATTTTGTTTAATTTGTTTGAATAATCAACGGTTTTATTTCTTACATTCACATTGTGCATAGGAACAAAGTGTATCGTCTTGGGGTCAGGTGGACTACATGATGGTGCTTTTGTAGATGAACCTATCCATCCATGAATGTAACTATTTTCTGGAAAAGGACAGAAATAATAACTAATGTGCTATCACATTAACAAGACTAAATGGCGTATTACATTATGTGTATGAAATAAGACAAATATTCCTTGAAATATTAACTTTTTCGAGAGTTCTAGGTCAAATGAAGACACCCGTAGTGGAACACATTACTCTGACCTAAGTGAGTGACCCGCACACCTCCTTACTCGTAACAAACTGCCACACATTTGACAATAGTCATAATTAATAGTAAGCTTGCTTAGTTAGGGACATTTAACTTAATCTAACCGATTTGCGCTGCGTTCATTGCACCGTACCTCGTGGTTCCGCCGCTCCATTCGGCAGGAGATGTGCAGCACATAAGACGCGCCGTTGTGGTATGCAAGTGGCGTGTTGCGTCACGTCGCGCTGCCTGTTACATTTTCTTTTGTCGCGTTCTCCTGCGCCTGCGGGGAAAGAGGTGCCGCCCTCTTTGCACGCTGCGTGGGTAACGTAAGCCATTGATTGAGGCAGAAGAACTCATAGCAAAACACAAAGGTGCTGCCCGGGTGGGTCTCGCTGCTACATTGCCATCTTTGTCAACAATCAAGGCTCAAGTTATATTTCGTGTTTCCTGCATGTAATTGTAAAATGTTAATAGCATGTTTTCTATTAACATTCTTAGCCGATTAATAACATTTTCTGACATCCAGATAGATGTTGCAATACAACCTTTACCCTTAATGATGGCTGGAAACCAAGCAATTGAGACCAAGTGCGGTGGATGTGGATCAAGTAGTGTATTCTTCCGGAGTACCCTGCAGTGTAACTAGTTCCTGAGCAAGTGTTGTGTTTACGGACCAAAACGACGTTTTTAATTAAGAGTGTACACTCTAATGAAACGGGCCGCAGTACCATCAGGACTGCTTACCGTCACTTTGCGTCCTGACTTAGAAAGCCTGATCAGACCTTCACGTGTTGTGTGTGGAAGATCACCTCCTAATTTAGATCATCGCCAAGTGTGGTGTAACAGGATTACAGTAATCTGTAATCCACCCGTCTGTTCTTCTGTGTTCTCCTCGCTGCTGAGCAACTTCACTTCCTAGCAACTTTTGGCTCGTGCAAGCAAAGTGTGACATTTGCTGATTTAACGTTCACTGCGACCGAATGTGCACTTATCTGCAAAAAGAAAACGCAACATTTGCTCTTGTTTGCGCCCCAGAGCCCAGTCGTGTCGGTTTATTTTCCCTTGAAGTGCAACACCAGCCTTTTAAAGACTGCCGGGAGAGTTGGCGGCTCGGGTCGGGAAGTCAAAGCGTCGAACCGGTTTTGTTTTTTGTTTTTTTGATTTATGCTTCCCAAAGAAAAGTCAGACTAAACCGGCCCTCATTATGAGTTTATGCATGAGCACGGGTCACCTGACCAAGTATGAATCATTGAGCGAAGGCGCCCACAAACTCCTTTTTTATTGTGGTAATGATGGCGCCTGTCAGAGGGAAAAATTCCAAAGTAGCAACATTAAGGCAGCTGTGGGCCCGCATCCTTACTTGCGCTGTCTACTAATGCGTGCTAGGCATGCCGCTTCCATCCGCGACGATGACCCGACGCTACGGAGGAGCATCTGACCAATTAGCTGGCCTCTCCTCGCCCGTAAAACGCCCGTTGACTTTTGAGCGTAATGTTTCATAACAGCAGTTGGAGGCGCTAAATGTGAAGTTAATTGTTCAGTTAATTGCTTATGATCTGTCAGTGGGGCGAGGGGAGTTTTGGCGCAAAACAGCTGATCACCTTTTATGGCCAGTAGACAGATGCTCATTTTCCAGAATTATTAACATTTATATGGCGCCTAATATTTCTTTTATTAGCACTTACGACTGTTATTAGTGGCAGCGTTTTGACCTCTGCCGAGATTGTTAGGATTTCATTGCTATTTGTTTGTTTTATGGTTTGCAGGTTAACTAACCGATTCCTGCAAAACTTGAATGACAGTTGCTTTGACTGGGTGATGCAATATTACACTGCATGTAAAAACCACAAATGTTTGATAACAACATGTTTTTTTTTAACAATTTCTTTCGGTTACTTCCTGTGACGAGGACTGAAAAGAAGTTTTGGGCTATTTTGTCATTTTTTTCTCAACTATAACTGCAGACCTGCCTGCTGACACCACTCTAGCTTGAATACCATATGGGGTGAGGGGCGAACTTGTGGGGAAAAAAAGAGTTGTTATTGATCCTCGCTTGCAAGACAAGTGAACTGTTGCCTGAAATGCCTAAGAGACTGTAGAGGAGAGCCAGCAACCAGGTACAGTAAAGGAGATAATGTCCATCCATTTTCTATACCGCTTATCCTCATTAGGGTCGCGGGTATGCTGGAGCCTATCACAGCTGACTTTGGGCCGGAGGCGGGGTACACCCTGGACTGGTCGCCAGTCCATCGCAGGGCACATATAGACAAACAAAGACATACAAACATTCACACTTATGGACAATTTAGTCACCAATTAACCCAACATGCATGTTTTTGGAATGTGGGAGGAAACCGGACTACCCGTAGAAAACCTACGCACGCACGGGGAGAACATGCAAACTCCACACAGAGATTCCCAACAAAGATCTAAAGCAGGGGTCTCAAACTCAGTTTACCTTGGGGCCGCATGAGGCAGAGTCTGGTTGAGGCCCAGCACACATGCAGGCATGTGCAATTTAAATTTATAAAGTTTAAACAATCCAATCTTCTCACACGTCAAACACAAAATAAGATTGACAAGGACCCTGGTGTAAACAAGTTGTATAATTTTCCTAAAGTGGGGCCGACAAGTGGATCTTCTGTTGAAGGAGTATCCACCTTCTCTCAGCAGACCTCCAAAATCTTGTCTCTTTTAATGCACAGTGTAGGACACATACAATCATCCCTAGATTGGGCCAGACAAGCGGAGACTCATTTGCAGGAGATCATTCCTTCTCCTTGTATGTATTTCTCTTGTATGCTACACTGCAAGATTTAAAAAAAAAGGCAAGTAATCCATCAATGTGATCTGCATTGTGAAGTAGACCAGATGCTCGCGAGGGCACGCCACAACCAGACAGAACACACAGTGCGCCGCAACCGCCATCTACTGCCACGCCATCGAAGAGCCTTTTCTTTTTCCCATTTAACTCGGGTGCGAATAGGGGTCAGGACGCGCAGCGCGGTCATCCGGGCAGCCCACCTCTACACAGATCCGACTGGACTCAGATTGCAGACCACACCACCGAGTTGCCCGCGCTTCTTTGACCCACGCATCACTTTGATTTATTCGGAGAGAGATCACCTATACTGTACACGTCGTGTAATGTCACGCCGGGCAGCAAGTTAAAACACTTTTTGGGACATGAACAGCGGGCTGGGACGAATGTCCACGCTTACCTTGCCAGGCACAGAAGAAAAATCTCTCAACGCTGCGTTAACTTTTACTCATTGAAAAATGTTTCTCTGCTTGCAAGCCCAGTCGATGTCATGCCCCTGAGACTTGTTATACCCCACTGTGATTGGTTGGTTGCAATTCATGTTGTAGCCTTGCTGGGAGCACTTCCTCCTTCCCAGTGTACTTTGCGGAATTGTCTTACAAATGTCTGCTAGTTGCATGTTAGAGATGACATTGTTGTTGCTTATTATGCACCCCTGTCTGTTGTTGTCTGCCTGTTGTATTGTCGTGTGATGTTTTGGCACATTCTGTTTATGACACCCTGAGTGAGACATGTTGAGTATAGACACCCGCGATTCCGCTGGCTTAAACAAGTGTGAACTTTATTCTTACTTTGCTCATCAATAAATAGTTACCTTTTCTTCACTGCATGAGCGCAACATTGTACTGTAAATCTGGAGGGCCACACTGACATTGAACTTACATATAAAGGTGGGGGCAAGAAAATATTGTCTTGTCTACTTGAAATCCTTAACATTAACACATTAAGGAATTGAAGGATGATAATGCATCACTTTGTAAACAAATTAATGGCCTGGAAGAAGAAAAGGATGAAAATGATTGCTTTAGTTTGCAAATAACGGCCAAGATTAGTGCTTTAAGGCAGTTCACGCGCATGAACAATCTGAAGATTGTGACCGGGCTTCGCAGGCCTCGTGCCAAGGCATCTGGGAAGAGAGGAGGACAAGATAATGTTGCTTCAACAGAGCAACAGGTTCTCAACTTGCAATCAGGGGGGTGGATGTGGAGGTCAGCAACACGGGTCTGTGCATTCCAATGTCTGGTAGGAACACCTGTCGTCATCATCATAAAGTTCACCAACAAAAAAACCCACAAAAACTCACAAAAAAATCTGAACGGAACAAACTTCTCAATGAGCAGCTGACAAAACGCTGATATCGCCATAAAGTACACAACGTAAGAGGCGATCCAAGGCACTTGGACGACTGCAAAATCTACAAGAAATTAAATGAAGGAAGCCTAAGTACCTGATGTCAACGGCGTCAAGGAACCGGACAAATATTGTAGATGACATCATCTCATAAAGGAAATTAGACAACACTAAAGACTTGGGGGAAATTCTGCGAAAGTCCCTCAAACAACCCAGGCTGTGTGCTCAAGATGCAGCTCAACAGAACCTTGATGGTGGTTATTTACTCGCTTTGTCAAGTCCGTTGTTTGGCTTTGTGCTGGGTGCACGTTCACATGAAAGGGGGCGTTTGACATCACATTATTCTACTTACTACTACTTACTTTGTCAGTGCTCAACATTGCACAGCATTTCAAAATAAAGCAACATCTGTCTTGTTCCATCTTTGAAATATGCGTAAAGTGTGTTGTTTTCAGATGCTGCATCTGGTTGTGACCGCTAGACCTCTAGCTCTGTTGGCGGCACCAGTGTTTTTGGCAGTGATGTAATACTGTAATTACTTGCCCCTTAGCGCAAAATACACCGTCCGAGATCGCTCCGGTTTTGCCTGGAAGTGGAATAATATGATGTCAAACGCTCGCCGAGAACCTGACTTGACTGCTGAGAACCATTCAATCCCCTTGAGGAATTTAGGTTCTGTTGAGCATCATGAGCACAAAGCCCAGGTATGTTGAAACGGGGAAGGAACACGCTGACGTGCCAGAACCTAAATGAAGCCTAACACAACCCCCACAACACAGGGGATGAGGAAAAACATACTGAAATAAAACAGCGTTTAAGTAGTGTCGTCCCAAGATCAAAACGGGACGAGATGCCTTGTTTAGAAACAAATCTCTTGCGATCATAAATTCTTAAAGCGCACGGTAAGTGCTATCTCTGAGAAAGAAAATAAAAAAAACAGACACACAAACAAACTGTGCCCAATACGGTGGCAACACCCCCTCTCGTAAAAATAAGGCCCCCTTACATTCACCGCCATCAACACTTTTAAAAACAATACATCAAAAAATCTGCATGAATATGCCCTTCAAATGACTGGCGACCAGTCCAGGGTGTACCCCGCCTCTCGCCCAAAGCCGGCTGGGATAGGCTCCAGCAAACCCGCGACCCTAACGAGGACAAGCGGCATAGAAAATGAACGAATGAATGAATGTATGAATATGGTATATGAAAGGTAAACATGAAAGCTGTTGTCATTTTTTTGGATCTACTATATGTGCACCAGTCCTGGGGGGATCCCACCTCTCCCCCAAAGCCAGCTGGGATAGGCTCCAGCAAACCCGCGACCCTAACGAGGACAAGCGGCATAGAAAATGAACGAATGAATGAATGTATGAATATGGTATATGAAAGGTAAACATGAAAGCTGTTGTCATTTTTTTGGATCTACTATATGTGCACCAGTCCTGGGGGGATCCCGCCTCTCGCCCAAAGTCAGCTGGCATAGCACTAAGATCTGAGTGCTTTCCAGGGTTCCCCTTTATAAAGCATTTATAAAGGTTGCATGGATTAATAGTGCAGACTTAAGGTTCTTTCTCGGCCTAAGAGTTCTTTCCTTCCTGCAATTACAGTCCAACTGCAGCCTGCAGACCTAATTGAGTGTTTTTTCCCCCTTAGAGCGCACGTTTACTTGTGTCCTGGATTTCCGTCATTGTAATTACTGTAGAGTGCTTAAGGCCTTCCTCATTTACATAATTGATTCTTTTATCAAGGAACATCGTGCTATCGCGCTCATCCACCGTCTCTCACACAGAATGGATTTTTGTGCGCTGATTTGAAATGCTGATCTTTGTTCTGTTGTCCTTTTCCTCCCTAATCCCTCCTCTTCCTCATTCTTCTTCTCCCTGTCATTATCCCTCTCTTGTCCCCTTCCATACCTCCACGCTCGCTTCGTCTGGGTTTTTTTTTCAGCGCGACCACGGTCTTCCATCTTCTTCTTCATCCTCTCCTCCACACGTGTCCCATCATCCGATCTTTCCTCGCTTTTTCATTGAATTCCTACGTTTTTTTCTGCGTCCACGTCATCCAAGGACTTATTATTCCGCTTGTCTCGCCCATTACAGGCCGTCGTCCTACATTTGGGAAAAGAAAGATGGAGAGCTCCCCCCGCTGGCCAAAGCCGATGGCGCTTCCCTGCGCTTTGAGACGCTGAACAAATCGGACAACGGCGTGTACTTGTGCTTTGTTGACAACGGCATCGGCAGCAGCGTTGGGGAGTACACGCTGCTGGTGCAAGGTGACCATATTTTAGCTTCTTTGTTAAGAAATAAGTATTTCATGTTTCCAAAGGGTTTTTTTTGTTGTGCCATCTTCTGTTGTCTTCTGATTTTCTTTGTTTTTGTCCTCATCCAAACTACGCTTACTTCCAAACGCTATGCTTTGCCTCGCGCTTCGCTCCCTTCCCCCTTTCCGTGGCCATTTTGTTCGCGCTTCTCCCACCTGCTCGCCCCCTCCCAAAGACGCCGACACCACGTCGGTCTCTACGACCTCGTCTTCTATGTCGCCATCTTCTTCCCTCGCGACCGATTCCACCTCCTCCTCCTCCACCATTCCGGAACTTTACACCGCCACCGTCCAGTCTGAGAGCACCACCGCGCTCTCCAACGACCTTTTCCTCGACCTCACCTTTGCGACTGACTCCTCCCCTACTTCCTCTCCGACTCCGCCTCCCTTCAC
>QODF01000349.1:143036-207575 GCA_024372805.1 Oostethus manadensis
CCTCCCCCGGCCCCGCCTCCCCCTCCATCTCCTCCACATCCTCAGTTTCCGACTCGCAGAACGGACTTTTCACTTCCACAGGTAAAAACAAACAAAACAAAAAAAAAAACAAGCAAAAAAGACAGCGTGGCCCCGGTAGATAGACTGTTGTTGTTGTCATGGAAACAAGAGGTTTGCTTTGCATGTGGCAATTTTACTGCTGTCTTTTTTTTGTTTGTTTGTCGGCACCCCCCCCCCCCCACCACCACCACCACACACCACTCACACACAAACATGCCATCATGTCCCCATCCGAGAAGCTGCTGACAACACCGCAGGTACAACGTGCACCTTGACACCTGTCTGTGTGTGTCTTTGTGCGATCGATTCATTAGGTACACATTCTAACGCAGGACCGCATGCCTACAGAAAAAGGAAAGGACTTTTTACATATTTCAAGGCAAAGCGTTGTATTATTAATTATTAGGCTCAACGTTTCGGCTTCTTCTCATTACGTTTGCTCTTTTAACAAAAAGTTTGAAAACGAAAAGAATTCTAGTGTAGTATGGGGCACAAACAGAGGATCCCGGGAACACAAATGGGCCAATTTCTCGTGGAGATGAATAAAGTCTCTATCTGTCTATCATCTGTTTGCCGTCACAAAATAATTATGGTCACTTTTGATGTACACCGGCGTTGTGGTTATTGTTTATGCACTCCATTGGACTGATAACGGATCCTAGTACCGCATTCAACTGGATTTACTCATAATATCCCTTTTAATTTGACTTCATCCTTTTACACTCTTCAAGTTTGTGTTTTTGTTTGCATTTGCTTTGAAACGACTCCCGTTTTTGCGTCCTAGCATCGCTATTCAACTTTTGTGGCTAGTACTTGCAGGTAATTGCCTCGTGTGCATTTCTTTCAATTTCAATTTTTGCAAGTACATGTTTTCCTATTTTTCATCACGATTTTATATGTAGTTTTAAATACAGGTTAACTTCATTTCACGTTTACTCTCGATAATTCATGCATGTATTTATGATGCAGCCATTTTTGGGCCTGTTTAAAAAAAGCCGAGTGAGAAAAGTGAGACTCAGCGCTGCAGATGAATATGAACACAACGTTCGCAGAAGCAGGTCATTATTTCCGCCACCAAATGAGTTGTTTTGATTGTACCGAGTTGAATTTGACTAAAAGTGCTTAAAGGCATGTCAAGGAAGAATTTCTAAAGGCAGACTTTTTGTGTTGTCTCTCATTAGACAGCGTACCTAATGAAGCGGTCACCGTGATGTTTTGTGTGCCAGAACGTGATTGTGTGTGCGTAGTTGTGAGACACAAAGGGGATGAATATTTCATGCCGACACGCTCACACATGTGACGCGCATCCGCTCGGTGGGGGCAAACACGTGACCCTTCCAGTTGTACGGGTTAATTACACATTGCCCACTGGTTGAGGAAGTGGGGCGGGGGAGTCAAGTTCCGTTGTCTGCTCCCCTCCTGATGCCGACGGGAGGGATTTATGGTCGCATTTGCAGCCTCGCCTTGTCAGCGAGCCCCTCTCAGTGTGCCTTTGCTGTATGTGTATGTGTGTGCGTGCACGTGTGCGCGCCAACCTGTGCTCTCTCTCCTACGCCACCCTCTCCTCTACTGGCCATCATCGTGGTTGCCCTTGGCCACGCCCCTTCACGGCCATCGCATCCCTTGGTGCAGAAGAATGGCGTCATTTTGCTGAAGAAAGCCAAAATCTGCGTACTAACCAAAATATTCAGATTTATAGAAAGTTGTGCACGCTCACATGTACGCAATTTGTGATTTCAAAGAGTCCACCTCGGGTAGAACTGTGAGTAAGTGTGCGACTCGCTTCCACTGAACCATCGACTGTCCAATGTGGCGTCCTTTATTCAAAGAGCCTTGATTGCATTGAAATCACAGCTGGTGAGAAGACCACCAGGATGAAGAAGTGGACTTTCACGGAAATGGAGGTGGACATGCTGGAAAAGGGCTCATATATGGAAGGCGCAGCAGGGGCATAACCTTTAAAACAAAGATTGAGTGACAGCATGTCTGCTGCCGTCTGCGTTAATGGAGCAGGGCCAACTGAGGCAAAACCAACATAAAGCCGTCCGATATCGAGGCACACGTTTCCATTTTTAGTTACCGCATTTCTGGGTTTTTCCTAATCCGTACCACATTGTAGATAATATTAGATAATATATGCAAAGACGTGATGAAGTTTTGTTGAAAGTGAATTGCTGCAATCACAGACTGATATTTTACAAACGTTTAACTTGACACAATCAAAACAGGAACTGATGTTGTTATGGCGTTGTGTTGTTTCAAAGCACAACAAAAGAAAAGCCCATCATTTGTGGGAAAGGAAAGAGTCAATGTATGCGCACGGCCTTCACACTGTCCCCACAAATAAAGGCCGTGGTCAGCTGGGCTGTACAAAACTCCCAAAGGAATTGAATTGAAGATGATTGGAATTGAGAATGAGAAGAAGAAGCTCTGAAAAAGACTTAAAAACAAGACGCAGAATTCCAATTCCAATTCCAATTCCAATTGCATGGTGCACAATTAGGGGATATGTAACAATCAAGCTTTATCAAGTATATATTCAAAACATCCATTTTATAAATATGTTACTGTACGAACTTTATGTGCACAACATTATATTATATTTTAATATTTATGTATTTATTTTTGTTAGCACAAATGAACATTGAAAATCTACTCAGATAAAGCAGAATATTAAAATTGTAAAAATGTTGAACTTGTTGGATAGAACAGCACTTCATCTTCCAGAATTCCTTGCTTCATCCAAGTCTTATCCAAGATGTTGTTTGGAGTACACTAGTGAAATCAAAAATCAAGATAATCAAGATGTCAATCAAGATTTCCCGGCTAATAATGCTGACATAGAGCAATGCAATAACTTTACCCTGGAAAGTACTTCACTAAATTATTATTGCTTTTACCAAAATGTGTTTGTGTCTGTGCTTCCATTTGTCAGGAAAGTTTATGTCAAAAGTATCTCCTCCTTATCAAAAAAGTGTGATGAGAATGAATTTCTCGGAATTGCACGGAATTCAATTCAACTTCCGGTCATTCCAATTCAATTGGACGTCCTTTGGGGTGGATTCGATTCAAATTCAAATTCTTGCATTGAATTAAATTCTGAAATTCTGAATTTTGCACGGGTCGAGTGGTAAGACCGATAAAAGTTGCTAGTGATGACATAGTTGACACACGCGGTGCAAAACAGCCTTATTTGTGTTAAATAAATTGCCCAAAGGTAAGAAAACCGCACGCTGAGGACATACGTCTATGCATAATTACAGGCTCGTGCAGGAAACGTTTATCTGAACATTGAACTGAATGATTCATTCAAAATGTCTCCCATACGTACTTTCAATCACCTCGTTTTCACCCGTTTCTTTTCTCTCCTTCTCCCGGCCAGACCCCACCGCCATGTCCACCTCCTCGGGCGTGGACCACGCCGTAATCGGAGGGGTGGTGGCCGTCATCGTCTTCATCCTGCTCTGCCTCCTCATCGTCCTCGGAAGATACCTCATCAGACACAAAGGTAGCCTGCTCACACACGTATATCACCCTTGGCGTGTATCTGTATACTCTTGCTGCCAAACGGCTGTGTTCCAAGAGAAAGGAAAATGATCCCTGTGTTCAAAAATGGAAATACGCTTGATTTGACTAATTACTTCCTCAATTTTCAAAAATCCTTGAAAAAGTTTTGGATAGGAAATTGTATAATATTTAATATATATATAGTATATAGTAATATATATATTGGAAAGCAGAATCTACTTAATGAAGTCATAGATCCCCTCCGATGGCCGTTATTGATGCTACCGAGGAAATCTCCAAGGCCCCAGACAACAAAACATATGCAATGGGTATTTTCATAGATCTTAAAAAAGCATTTGACATCATAAAATACTAAAACAAATTAATTTAAAACATTTTGAACCATTCTGGCATATGTGGGGTGGCTGGGAAATGTGCCAAAAGCTATTTAAGTGACTATTTAAGTGGGTTTTCTGGGTCGGTGTTGGACCCCAAATATATCAATTTGTATATCAATGACATTTTTAATGTTTCTCAGTTGCTAAAATGTACACTGTTTGCAGACAAAACTGTATATGTGTATCTTTTACATCAATGACAATCTTGATGATCTCATCCACACTGTAAATAATGTTAATATTATATAATATATAATTAAGTCCATCCATCCATTTTCTACACCGCTTGAGTAAAATCCCCAAATGGATGGAAAGTAAAAACTTAGCTTTAATTGACGTCAAAAAATGGCTTGATAATAATAATAATTCCTATTATATCAACCGCTTTGATTGTAGAGAATGATATGTAAACACGTGTTTGGGCAATTGGTGTGACGTGTAGAGGGGGTAGCATTAAAGAAGCTCTGTGGAATTGTAATATGAACAGTATGTGTATGCATGAAAGTATCTGCCAAATATGAGCGCAGTCCTCTCGTTCCATCAAGCATATTTCTTTGTTGTCAAGGGACCAACATGGATATATTTTAGAGTAGTCCGCGTACCGCTTGTATAACAGCCTAGATGGGGTGTGTAGCAGAACAGATGGAGATAATTGTGTCGACAATCAAGCATGGCGGTCCGGGGCTGCACGAGTGCTGCGGTACATTGAGGGAAACCTGAATTCCAACATGTACTTGACTAAACTACACTTTCTAGCGTGGTCCCTTTACATAAAAATGCTTGCTGGGGTGTGTGACGCTGAACTTATTATTAGTCGGTGCAGAAGAAACGTGATAACAGACTTCTCCTCGTCCCACCCCCCCACACAGGAACATATTTGACCCACGAGGCCAAAGGTTCAGATGACGCCCCAGACGCCGACACGGCAATCATCAACGCAGAGGGCGGCCATTCCGGAGCGGAGGACAAGAAGGAGTACTTCATCTAGTTAGGAGGGAAGAAGGAAGGATGGAAGGAGTGAGGGGAGAAAAGAAAGAACAATCTTCCATTTGTTTTCACACCACTCGGTCGGAGAGGGAGCGGGGGGTAAAAGGAGGGGAGGGGGGGCTCCCTTTGCGTCGATACGGGGACGTGAGATTTGCACTGACAAACACACACACACACACACACACGCACACACACACGCACGCACGCAGAGCATCAAATTAACCAACACACCTCCTACTAACCTATGAATTGTTCTTATTATTATTTGGATTCCACCTTTTTTCCAACCAGCTCCAAAATTGTAACTCACATTCCGGCTTCCCGAGCTGCTACACCGCCTTTCACTAACCCCGCCCACCCGCTTCCTCCCGCCTCCAGACCAACTCCGCCCGTAACATCCGTCCCATCAAGCGGTTGGATTGTGTGCATATGAATATATCTATAAATATCTGGAAATATAGCGTTGTTTGTATGGACAGAAGGCTCATGTACGTCACCTTCCTCCTTCAATACTCGCATTGCCTGGTTTTACTACATGCGTACTGCAGAGGGTACAATAGAAGATGCTAATAAGAAGTACCAACAAAGACGTTGCAATGTAAACTAACTTTAATATTTCGAAAAAGGACGTTGTTTTTTTATTCCTTCTGGGGACGCGAGAGTTGTCTCAGTGTTTACATTTGCAGTCAACGCGCTGTACCGTCGCTCATTACGCTCGTGTTCGATTCCCGAGCTCGCGGGGCGGCCCGTTGTCACAAAAAGGGGCCCCCGTCTTGAAGGAAGGATTTGGATCAGCAAAACGTGTCTCTGGGCTGGCAGAGGCGGGCCTTGGCGGGGGGGACAGAAATAGATTGTAATCTCGCTAAGAGGCTGCGGGGTGGCGGCGGGCTCCGCGCCAGGCTCCGGCCCCGAGCTCGAAAGTCGTCTAAGAACTTTTAACGTCCTGGTCTTTCTCTTCCGGCGCTGCGCTCGTCCATTTCTTTTCATTCTTTAATCAATCAGCTCGCCTGCGTCCTTGTCCACCTTCAACCTCCCCGTGCTCCCCAAAACGCGATGGATGGCCTGCTTTGCGCTCGTGCTCCACTGGCGTGGACAAAAGTATTGAGACGCAGCCTCCTCGATTGATCGGTTAGCTGCCTATCTTAGCAGAACCATTGTTAGCTTCCGGGGAACACATTGGAGCGGCTCCCTTTTAATGTCCCATCACGTCTGTCCTTTGAATGTGTCTCTTTACCGTTCTTTCTGGAATGTTCAGGGATTCCCCCCGTTACCCCCCCGCCCCCCTCGTTCTTGAATGCCAGCTAAAGTGCTGGCGTGTGCAAGGTGGCTGTCCCAAGAAAGTCTTCAGCGTTGGGACTCTCCCGGTGGTCTTCACGTCTGCAGGCCAGAGGACGCGCGTGTGCTTTTTGTCCCACTTCCTGCTCCCCACTCAATTGGAGTCTTTTGGAAAACGAGAAGAAGCATAGATGCCTTGTCCTCCAAGCGTCGTGGTGTCTTTGAAAAACCAATGGACCTATAGTTGCCTGTAATTGGTCGTCCCGTCCTTTGTCTTATAGCTAATGTGCCAGCATGTAGCTTGCATGAGAACCCGTGGGTGATGTTATACAGTATGGGGGACCTGTCAGGAGAAGCGACAACGTCTCGCGGGGGCCACAAAGAGTCGTCCTCCGTCCTCTGGTCTACAGCCGGCCAAGACGCCAGCTCTCTGGCAGAAGACAGACAAGGGAGAATGTGACCGTTGGCTGGTGCAGTGCTGAGCATCTGCCACCAGATGTCAGGAAAGAGCAGCTTTTCTTTTGTGTGCATTGAAAGTAAGTCCTTGCATTGACTTGATAATCATTCCTCCTTCTTTTTTTTAGACCTTTAGATGCTCCAAAACTTGAACGTTAGACATTGAAACATTTTATTGTTTTGTATTTGTGTATATAGTCCTGCCTTTACTGGCCAAACAGGCGCATCCACAAGATTTGTGTTTAGTCTTTGTTGCTAGTGTCATTGTTTTGGATGACATGTCTTCTTCTTTCATATCACATGACAACTCACCTGTCATGTTTGTTCATTGTTACCATGGCGATAGAGGATGAGGAAGATGATGATGATGTCACTATAAAGGCGAGTCCCAGCCAGCCGCATGCTGTGGTGGCTTCGCCGTTGTTGGCTCTTATGTTTAAACTGTACTTCATTTGCTCTCTTCTTTTTGAATTTTGGTTTATTTTTGTTTAGTTTAGTTTTTTTTTTTTTGTTCGATTACGAGTTTGGTTGTTGACCTTAATAAAGAGGAAATTGGGTTAATTTCACTCATCTTGTTGCTCCTTTTTCCTGCACGCAAAACCCGGAAAGTATCAAAGTATATACATAGATGTATACAACTTTGATTGAGAACAAATGTACAGTAATAAACAACTTCATTATTTATGGGCTCACTCACTAAAATTCTTGGAAATAGAAAGATATTTTTTTTTGTAAAATCATTTATTTAGAAAAATATATAAAATATATAATATTTTTAAAAATACATCAAGTATGAAAAGAAAAGATAACTCGCGGTATTAATATTGCCATTATTGCCTTTATCTTTATGAATGAAAAATGACTCTTCTACTGCCTCATGACCCGCGTATAGTTTACATCAAAGTCGTTTATTTCTGGGACTAGCTTCTGTAACGGTTAATTTACAGTATTTACATATGTATTTGATGTTCCGATTTGTCTTTTACCACCAGAACAAAACAATAAGAGAACTAGATTATCCTCACACTCTCTTAAGCCCAATAAAATGTACAGTATTTTCATCAAGCACAGTTTACAAAGTAGCCAGCAGAGGGCAGCAAAATGCAACAACAATTCAGCCAAGTCATTTTTCCTAAAATAGTTTGCTAATAACAACTGAAGATATTACTTGAATTGTTTGCAAATACAATGCAAATAAAAATGCTGGTGATGGCAAAGGATTAATTTACGTTGATATACATCACTTTAAAATTCATTTCCCATGTCCAAAGAGAAATAGGAAGACGGAAAGCTTACTTAATCCTACACCATCTCTGTTTCGCATCATTTACTAATACATTTGTTCACTTCCTGTATCCAACAGGGTACATTTCTAAATGAACATAAGAAAATGAAAAGGCACTACGCCAATTTATTACAAAAGGAGTGAAATCAATATAAATTAGTCCTTTTACATACATATGAAATAAATAATACACATATCATAATAAGTGGGCCGCACAGTGGATGAGTGGTTAGCATGTTGGCCTCGCAGTCAGGAGATCTGGGTTAGGCATCTCTGTGTGGAGTTTGCATGGTCTCCGCGTGCGTGCGTGGGTTTTACTCCGGTTTCCTCCCACATTCCAAAAACATGCATGTTAGCTGAAATGTCGACTCTAACTTGTCCATAAGTATGAATGTGAATAAATTGTTTATCTATATGTTCCCTGTGATTGACTTTCAATCAGTCCAGGGTGTACCCCGCCTTTGCCCGAAGTCAGAGCTGGGATAGGCTCCAGCATACCTCCACGACCCTAATGAGGACAACCGGCATAGAAAATATAGCTGACTAGCTGAAAGGGGTGCGTTCAAAGAAATAGCAGTGTGACATTCATTCAGTGATCAATAATCGATTTTGTGAAAAAACAGGTGTGAATCAGGTGACCCCTATTTAAGGATGAAACCAGGGCTTGTTGAACATGCATTTCTCTTTGAAAGCCTGAGGAAAATGGGTCTTTCAAGACATTGCTCAGAAGAACAGCATACTTTGATTAAATAAGTTGATTGGAGAGGGGAAAACTTAGGAAGAGGTGCAACATATTTTTGGCTGTTCAGCTAAAATGATCTTCAGTGCCTTAAAATGGAGAGCAAAACCAGGCACGTGGCAGAAAACAGAAGACAACTATCAAAATGCATCGAAAAATAACCACAATGGCAAAGGCTCAGCCAATGATCAGCTCCAGGATGAGCAAAGACAGTCTGGATAAAGCATGGCGGTGCAACAATCATGGTATGGGCATGTTTCTCCTGCTATGGTGTTGGGCCTTTTTATCGCATAGCAGGGATCATGGATCAGTTTGCATATGTCACAATACTTGAAGAGATTATGTTGCCTCGTGATGAAGAGGACATGCCCTTGAATCGGGTGTTTCAACAAGACCATGACCCCAAAAACACTAGTAAACCAGCAAAGTCTTGGTTCCAAACCAACAAAATTATTGTTATGGAATGTGGCCAACACCCGGACCTTAATCCAATGGAGAACTTGTGGGGTGGCAGAACTTGTGGGGTGACATGTGAGGTGACATCAAAGCAAAACCAAGAAATGTTAATGAATTATGAAATGTTGTTACAGAATCTTGGAGGGGAATATCAGCTGAAAGATGCCACAAGTTGGTTGACTCCGTGCCACACAGATGTGAAGCAGCTATGAAAAAAAATTGTGGTCATACCACAAATATTAATTTAGCGATTCACAGGATTGGCAAATCCAATAAACAAAAAGGTTTGTACAAAATAGTTTTGTGTTTGTAAAGTCCCATGCAGACACTGCTATTTTTTGAACACACTCTTTTCAAGTAATTGTCCAACTGCACAGAATTAAGAGCGTGCGTATCATGAATGCTGGGTCTTGTTGGTTTTCTGAGAATCTACTGCACCTACTGGTAACTTGTCTTGCATCTCTGGGCGGTGGGCTGGCCCAGACACTCGGCTTCTGCATGATGAGTGGATAAGCAGTCTAATTAGAATAGACAGAGCTTCCTACCTTACCTTTAGGGGGGAGCCCAGCCACCATGCGGGGAAAACTCCTTTTGTAGTTTGTTTGTATCTTTAGGTCACTACCCCAAACTCATGACCATAGGTGAGGATAATAACATACATCGACCGGTAAATTGAGCGCTTTGCTCATCGGCTCAGCATGTGGCACACTTTCATGATATATTATTAGACAGTCCGTTAAACGTCAGTATGTGCAGTACATGTGTGATAATCCATCCATCCATTTTCTTCCGCTTATCCAAGGTCGGGACGCGGGGGCAGCAGCCTAAGCAAGGAAGCCCAGACTTCCCTCTCCCCGGCCACTTTGTCCAGCTCCTCCCGGTGGATACCGAGGTGTTCCCAGGTCAGCCCAGAGACATAGTCTCTCCAACGTGTCCTGGGTCTACCCAGAGGCCTCCTACAACACCCTGGCTGCGCCTAGAAATTCTGTCCATGAAAGTAATGAACAGAATCGGTGACAAAGGGCAGCCATGGCAGAGTCTAACCCTCACTGGAAACGGGTCCGACTTGTTGCCGACTTATTGTCGGCAATGCGAACCAAACTCTGACACCGTTCTTACAGGGAACGACCCGTCTGAATTAGGTGGTCCGATACCCCATATTCCAGGAGCACTCCCCACACTATTCCCCGAGGAACACGGTCGAATGCCTTCTCCAAATCCACAAAACACATGTAGACTGGTTGGGCAAATTCCCATGCACCCTCAAGGATCCTGCCGAGAGTATAGAGTTGGTCCACAGTTCCAGGATCAGGACAAAAACCACACTGCACCTCCAGAATCCCAGATTCGACTTTCCGTCGGATCCTCCTCTTCAGAACCCCTGAATAGACCTCACCGGGGAGGCTGAGGAGTGTGATCCCACGATAGTTAGAGCACACCCTTCGGTCCCCCTTCTTGAAAAGCGGGACCACCACCCCGGTCCGCCAATCCAGGGGCACCGACCCATGTCAACCAAGACACGCCCACAGCATCCAGGGCCTTAAGGAACTCTGGGGGATCTCATCCACCCCCGGGGCCTTGCCACCAAGGAGCTTTTTGACCACCTCGGTAACCTCAGCCCCAGAGATAAAAGAACCTGCCTCAGAGTCCCCAGGCACTGCTTCCATGTTGGAAGACGTCTGGTGGGATTGAGGAGGTCTTTAAAGTATTCCCTCTACCGGTCCACAACATCTCGAGTCGAGGTCAGCAGCACACCGTCCCCACCATACACGGTGTTGACCGTGCACTGCTTACCCTCACTGAGACGGCGGATGGTGGTCCAGAATCTCTTTGAAGCCGTCCGGAAGTCGTTTTACCATGGCCTCTCCAAACTCCTCCCATGTCCGTGTTTTTGGCGCAGTGACCGCCAGAGCCGCAGACCACTTGGCCTGCCGGTAGCTGTCAGCTGCCTCCAGAGTACCGTGAGACAAAAGGGCTTGATTGGACTCTTTCTTCAGAATTGCCACCCCTGCCTGTCGCCTCTCATTGCTGGCTGTGCGTTGTGTGAGTTTCCGAGTTGTATTCATTCTTATTCAGGGCCGCACGGTGGCTGAGTGGTTAGCACATTGGCCACACAGTCAGGAGATCTGGAAGACCTGGGTTCAAATCTCCGTTGGGCATCTCTGTGTGGAGTTTGCATGTTCTCCCCGTGCGTGTGTGGGTTTTCTCCGGGTACTCCGGTTTCCTCCCACATTCCAAAAACATGCATGTTAGGTTAATTGGCAACTCTAAATTGTCCATTAGAGTGAGGTATGAATGTGAGTGTGAATGTTTGTTTGTCTATATGTGCCCTGCGATTGACTGGCGAACAGTCCAGGGTGTACCCCGCCTCTCGCCCAAAGTCTGCTGGGATAGGCTCCAGCATACCCGTGACCCTAATGAGGATAAGCGGCATAGAAAATGGATGGATTAATTCTTATTCATCAATTAACATAACCTGTTAAAGATTTGGGGAAATTGTGGCAATAAAGAAACTGCTTGGTAGTTTGAAAATTGATACTGCATTTGCTATGCTCGTCAAAATGTAACAACGTTTGTAATAGCGCCGTGCTGATTTATTACACTATTATAGAACCATACTTTATCATTCCTAGTAGCAGTAGTCATAGCAGTGCTATTGTCATGTCTTAATATTTGTCGACTGTTGATTGGATGATTCATACCCACTTTAAAACGCAATTCTTTGAATGGCCGCCAGAGGGAGCTCCTCGCTTTAATGCAGTTCGAAACAGAGCTGGAGAGGCGACCGGGGGTTGAGGCAGAGGGATGAGGATGCTGATGGCTTGAGTGTAAGGGATGTGGGAGGGGGCTTGCTTGCGGAGAGTGGGGGTGTGCGGAGCGAGCAGAATAGTGTGCACTTCAAATGAGAACAGAGAGGAGACCAGCAGGAAGGAGAAAGGAGGAAAGGATGATTATTTTATTTCCTCAGCAGCAAGAAAAGTAAATGAATCTTCTTTTCCCTCTCATGAGTCTTCGGGGAGGATTCCTGCAGGAGTTGATGGTGCCTACGTGCACGCGCTGAACCATGCCACCTTTGTGGATCCTAACTTTTGTCCTCACTTTGAGTCCAGGTGAGCTCAACACACACACACACACACGCACACGCACACACACACACACACACACACACACACACACACTTTCTATTCTTTTTGTTGTTTTCTCTTGTTGTCTTTGGGAAGCTCACCTGCACGCGCAGACGCAACTAGCCCGGCTGTGCGTGATGTGGTTCGGGGTTGCGCGCAAATGATGGACATGGTGGCGACATGATGACTGGTTTTGCACGTGCGCGGCCTCGTTTGCTTGAACTGGAGTCACACCAGACCCAATTGATGAGAGAGCACACACACACACACATCCATTGGCATGCAGGTGTGCGCGTACCACCTCTGCAAATGTGCACGAGAGTGTGTGAGCGTGTATGTGTGTGCGTGCGTGTGAGAGCACATGCACTGCGAAGGCAGCCGACTGATGTGATTAATGGAGGTGGCGTGATTCACTTTAATTGTGTGTGTGTGTGTACCTGTCGGACCACCTGGGTCCGCGGCGCCGCCAGCTACCGGTGTGGCGGTCCACAGATGGTGATATGCAGCGACAGCTCGGAGACAGCGGCGTTGTTTTGTTGTTGACGTCTTCACACAATGACTTTGAGGCCAGGTTAGTGAGGCGTGTGTTCAACGGAAGGATACCAAGACCAGGGAGGAAGATCAGCGAAGGTGATGGTGAGGTTAGTCTGGTGAATCATCAAAATTAAACAAAGCAGGACGACGCGGCCCGGGGAGGACATCTTAGTCTTAGTCCCATCGTAAAATGCAACACGCCCTCATGCGCCTCCATCCTTTTTTTGTTTACTTTGGTCCAGGGCATCAGAGCATGCAAGTCCAAGTGTGACCACAGCCCAAGATCTACAAGGACGCTGGACAATGAAAACTGACCCAAACATAAGACAGCTTTACAACGGGGTGACAACGGACCTGATGGCACATGCGTTTCAAACAAGAGGGACATACAAAACATCATGTTAGCCAGTTTGAGGACCTTCTAGGTTATCATGTCATATTGTCCCAAACGCATACCACAACAACAATACCACATTGACAGGAATATAAGGCAATATTTCTTTTTCTTAGTAAAAAAATTTACATTTTGAAAAAGTATAGGTAGCCTGCAGTAGCGTATCATAGTGTGTGACATGTATCATATGTTAGTGACATAACTGAAAGCTCAGGCTTGCTTCGGTTTGTTGGGCATTTGGTAATCTCCATCCAGCTATTTATTTTCTTTGGGTTGTCTGAATACGGGCCTCAGTAGGGAAGGCCAGACTTTTGGGGATCTGGCCACCTCTTCCAGTTCCACCTGGAGGAAACCAAGGCCTTCCAGGCCAGCTGTGAGACATGATACCCCCTACATCTGCCCTACGGCCTTGTCCAGACGGGTCATGTTTGAAACACCTTAGCCCGGAACACTATCAGCAGGAGGCATCCTGATGAGATGCCCTCCTTGTGATGTGAAGGAGCAGCAGCTCTACTCCTGAGTCCAGCCATCCGACACTTGTCATCGTTTTAGTCACTACCAAACACCCATAACCTCGGGTGGAGGGTAGAAACATAGATTGATTGAGAAATTGGTGTTATTCCATGTCTACAGGGCTGTGCTAATCTTAAAAACCCTATTTAGAACTGTTTTACTATTTTTTTCTAGGCTTTAACAACGAAAATCTTCCATTTACTTACATTGACTTGTATATTGTGGAAATTAATTTATCGCCAGTTAAGCCAATTAACCAATTAAGCACTATGAACGAGGGACGACTGTAATCTATTAAAAAGAATACTAATAATTGGTAGACGTCAGATTTTTCAGCTGATGGACAGTCGTTTAATGACTTAATTGATCGGCATCATCTTAAAATTAGCAAAACTTGCCAACTTGCTGACTGTCTTCGAAAGCCTTTTTTTCTCAGCGTTTCTCTTTGTCGTCAGGTCACTGGTGTGTGTATGCTTCTGTGTGTCTTGCGTTCGGGGAGCGGTGTCTTTAGGCGCCACACTCTGGTATCCCTGTATAAATCTGTAGACTACTGACTGCAAGACTATCTACCAGTGTTTTTCAGATTTCAAAATACCGTCCATTACATGGGTCAGTACGGGCCCTACTGCACACGGAATGAATGCTTACCAATTAATCCGCCAGAGGGCGTCACTCTGACAGAAAATATGAAGAAGGCTTAGGGTTAGGGATAGGGTTAGGGGTTAGGGTTAGGGTTAGGGATAGGGATAGGGTTAGGGGTTAGGGTTAGGGTTAGGGTTAGGGATAGGGATAGAGTTAGGGGTTAGGGTTAGGGATAGGGTTTAGGGGTTAGGGTTAGGGTTAGGGATAGAGTTTAGGAGTTAGGGTTAGGGATAGGGGTTAGCATTAGGGAAAGAGTTAGGGGTTAGGGTTAGGGATAGGGTTTAGGGGTTAGGGTTAGGGATAGAGTTTAGGGGTTAGGGATAGGGATAGGGGTTAGGGTTAGGGATAGAGTTAGGGGTTAGGGGTTAGGGTTAGGGTTAAGGATAGGGTTTAGGGGTTAGGGTTAGGGTTAGGATTAGGGATAGAGTTTAGGGGTTAGGGTTAGGGATAGGGGTTAGGGTTAGGGATAGGGGTTAGGGGTTAGGGTTAGGGTTAGGGTTAGGGATAGGGGTTAGGGTTAGGGATAGAGTTAGGGGTTAGGGTTAGGAATAGGGGTTAGGGTTAGGAATAGGGTTTAGGGTTATGGAACTGTTACGTTCTTCTTTATTTGCATTTCCACTGTCAAAATATCCGATCTGTACTCTTTTAGGCCTCTTTGTGTTTATGTACCAACCTCAATTGTAGGGTACATACTGTAAAAAGGTGGCGCAAGACACAGTGTATGTTGTTGCTGGGTGGACAAAGAAAGGTGAGAGCAAGAATGAACACAATGTCCCATTCTGGAAATGACTATTCTTTGTCCACCAATCAACACAAGCTCCGCCCCACTAGTTGAAATGTATTTCTGCCAACATGAAGTTGGGGTATTCCCGATTCATTGTGCGATTCTTCGCTAGAGAAATCCTCTGGCATGACATGGCGTGTCACGCCAGAGGACGCTTCACTTCAGTTAGTTCACATGCCGTCATGGCAACCACCTGTTGCTTGCAGCCCGGAGGCAAACATGAACTGTCCACTGGCCTTGTCCACAAGATGGATGTCCCAATAAACACAACAAAAGACATGTTTTATCTTTATCTCAGGAATTTGGAATGTTAGAGCATCTCAGAGTGAAAAAGTCAGAGATTTCGTGACTATCATCATCACCTCCTATTGTGGCTGCCATGCTTTGGTCCTCAGCATCGCCGGAGGGAATAATGTGTTCCTCCTCCATTTCAGCCAGAGGCGATGAAAGACTAGAATTACCCTTCTCTTCTTTAGAGGTTGACTTAAGCACGCGAGGAGAGCCTCAAACAATCTTCCCGTCACACACCCATGGAGTACACAAAGCACGTCAAAGTGCTTGTGAAGATCCATGTCAACACACAAGCAGAGAGAGTGAACTCTTGCTTTCAAGTATTTGCTTGCCGTCTGAGTGCCTCGTTCTCGCCGAGGTGCGCCAGAGCCATTGAACGGACCGCCCACGTAAAAATCCATTCAGACACAACTTGAGGAATTGCAATGAGTTGCAAGTTGTTTAATCAATCAAATCCTTTACGAGATCCCTCTCAGCAGCTTTTCCCCCTTTTTGTCTCTGCTCTGCATGGCAAGTGTGTGTGTGTGTGTGTGCGTGTGTGAGTTGCACTTCTAATGCAGTACCAGAAACAGTGTTGTGTCTGCATTCAAGTGCCTCACCTGATTTTTTTTTTTATGTAGACACAAACTTATTGTGTTGTTTTTGCATTCTGTTCATTAATTATTCCTCGTTGCTGCTGCCTCCTTTACTTGTTTGTGCTGCCTTCACAGGCGGAGCTCAAAGAAATGTCATGTTTTGCACACACTCAAGACAAAAGTGAAGGCCACAAACAAGCGGCAAGTAAAGCAGGCTGTAGTGACGGCCCGGAAAAGTCCCAGTTTGTTGATGTCCACATCCTTCAAAACAAAACTGTCATGCTCCAAATAAGTACGTTTACATACACGTCATTACACTGTCTCCTTAATGCTGGCCACGTGATGTGGTATGCTTTGGATCATGACCGGCCTGTTCTCATGAAGGCCTCTCTTGATGGTTGACAACTTGTTCCAGAATGTTCTTGACTGCTGTTTTATTTGTTCAGCCCAAAATTGACTTCCTTCACTTTCATTGCAATCTCATTGTACTTCATGAGAGTAAAATCAAGTAAACTTCACTCCCTGATGCCTCACAGAGTCACACTGGTCAGCGGGTTGGGAGTCTCCTGGTTAACGTGTTCAACTCTGAGTCAGGTTGTGTGGACACAGGCTTTTTTTCCCAGCATGGCCACACAAACGAGTGATAGTTCTTGCAAAAGGGAGATCTTTTTCTGCGTTTTACTCTGTCTTCCACAGGTCCCCGGGTTTTTTTCTCATCAAAAAGGGAAGGTTTCTAAAAATGCCCGCCAAAGTGGAGATTTGCAGATTTCACGGGATCCACATCATCACTCTACACACATTCCTCAGGCAGCTCTTGTCTTTGTTTGACAGCTGGTGTACTGCTCACCTGCTCGGCGTCTGATGCAAAATCACACAGCTCCACATTGATAAAAGATTAAGAAAAAGATAAAAGTAGTGATGTACAACTCCAAATCATTAGTTTTGATGCCAGAAGACATTGTGGTAGTGGTGGGGGAGTGTAAAGAACGACTCTCCCAAATCCGCTCCTGCGTCCGTTATCCGCTGCCAGGCGATATTTCCATTGTCGTGGTTAGGAAAGCCCAACTTATCTCTGGACAAGTGAACACATTAAAATACATTTCATAAAAAACACATCAAAACTAAATTATCTCCAATCTTAGCATCTGCACATTCAACACTATGTTATTTCAGTAAAGTATAAAAAAGAAATATATACATATAAAATAATGATAATAAATAAAATTGCATACATATATACATACACACACAAACATAGCCCCATATATACATACACCTAGAGATACATACAGATACACACATACACATGCCTGCACATAAATAATTAGTAGTACAATCACAATCATCTTACAATAACTAATGCTGACACTGTTGATTTTCTAAAATATACTTTTTCAACTGATTACTAAAATTATTTATTCTTATTATTTCAAATGGTCTGGAAGCAAATTCCACTGTATGATAGTTTGATATGAAACCTTTTCGGGTTTGCACAATTTCGGTTTACAGTCGACCTAGTAGTTCGGATGGTAAATGAAGTTGTTCAAAAAAAAAAAAAGCTTTGCTGGTCTTTTTTATATATATTTTTAAGTTTCTTTGTTTGTCATACTTGTAAACAAAGCTTTTAAATGCGCTGATAATTACATTTCAGCACGTCCACACAGGGCAGGGTATTTTTAAAACCGTATATTTCTCCCTCTCTGTTTTAGGAAAAAATGGTGTCCACACGACCTTGTATTTAAAAAAAATGCATCCTCACGTAACTGAATATATGCATTGGGAGCCACAGTCATAAGCATGCCAAACCCTAACCCTAACTCTAGGCGGCAGTACTAAAATTCCATCAAGATCATCATCCGTCATCCCTTCACTTCCGCAAAACATAAAACATGGCGCCAGGCCGCCCTCAAAGTGCTTCTTCCTCTCTGCTTTTCAACAGGAAGCAGTATTTGGCCTTGCAAAACAAATCCCTAAAAAAGCTACAACCAACACAGTTCTGAGGGCATAGGTGTTGTTTCTGACGTCGGTCATCAGAAACAACACCCGCCCCAAAGGTCGTCACTGCATACTTTGTTGCAGGAAGTGACGTTTGGAAATGTAAAATTCCGGGTATTTGGCCTCCATAACCAAACATTTAACCAGAGTTTTCTCCACATCTACACTTTGGCTGGAGGTTTTAAAAACCTTAGTTTCAGCCGCTGTATCTAGATGAACAAGACTAAAATAACGTGGCAAGTTGAACCCAATCAAGTTTTGATCTATTGGACTATAAATAAAGTGTGATATGTTATATTGAATGTGTTTAATCCTCAAAAGGCTCAACTGTTATCTATGCACCAATTGGACACAATAGCGCACACCCGAGCGTGTCATTGCATTTGGTCTCGTCTTACCATGGAGGGCGGCGGTGGAAGTCAGCGCTAATGAACAAACTTTGTAATATTTCATCAGCCGCTTTGCAGAAAGGCAACATGTAACACTCCTAATCTTCATTTTCCACACTCTGCGTGGCTGCTATCGTTCACTGGAACTCAACGTTTAGCACCTTGCAGTCAGTCCCACGGAGGACTTATTTCCCTTATCTGTAATTGAACTGGTGGAAGCCAACCATTTCATTCCGTCACGACCACGGTTTTTTCAAGCCCCCTACCCCCTTTTTTTTTTTGTTGAAGAAATCTCCCTCTATCCCGTCGCCCACCTCCTTTCTTTTCCTTTTTTGTGGATCTAAATGGCGATGGATGACGTGATTAGATATGATGATAGCCAGGATTCATCACCACCCACCCTGTGTTTGCAGATGTTAGGGTTTAAACGTGATGTCTGTGACTATCAGGAGGGGAGAGTTTGGCTTGTCGAGAAAAAGGGGGTTCTGGGGACGAGGAGTTTGGGTGGATTGGTGACACTATCTCCCCTTAGTGATGCCTGATACATTGGCGGCTCCCAGGGGTGGCTGGCAAAGGTGGGTTGGGGGTCCAGGGAGCTTTTATTGTCACAGATTTGTGATTGTGTTAAGTTTCTTACACACTAACCTTGAACCCCTTACGGGTTTCTGTGTGTAATCCAGCTTGTGGGGTTCATTGTGTGTGTGCATGTGATGGAGGAAGCACAAGGCGAGCAAAAGTGTCTGTTGGGGGGGAAAAAAAAGATAATTTTTTTCCTCTTCTTTTAAATAACTCTGTTTCCATAGCAACCATGCAACCAGCCACTGGATGAGAGGGGAAAGTGGGGGTGTACCACAGGGAGAGAGAGGGAGACAGCGTTACCATAGCAACGGAAGACGACTTGAAGGAAATTTGTGGAAAGGCTATCGGAGACGTAGTTTTTGAGTGCAGTAAAAATTAATTAAATGGGCGCGAGTTAATTGAAAAATGTAATTAGTTTCTTAGCATGGCAGTGCCTGTCGCATGTTGTCAGTCGCCTGCAGAACTCCCGTTAAGTCATCAGCGTAAAAGACAAATAAGTCATGAATCAATGAAATGCCAGCCTTGATGGGCTTGTGGACTTTGATAAGACTCATGACTCCATAACGACTCTTTTAGGAACTCGTCATCAAAATTATAGTCGAACCCTGTGAGGGAGACCCATAGGAAATAATGCGTTTATGTTCATGTTTTAACTTTAATAATGGAGTGCATGAGAAAGTGGAGACGAAAACATATCTCAATTTGACCATGTTGCCATTTAATATTTATTTATATATCGTATAATTACTATACGATATATACGATACACACAGAACCAATGTTGTAGTAGTTTGAGTTCATTGCAAGTATGTCAAGTCCAACATGTTTACCTTTCACACCAAAACAGAAACATTTTAAAGCACATGCAGAGGTTCTCAATCCCACTGACATGCCTTCCATGAGGAAGCAGAGTCTGAGGACACGTACGTCGACAGTTCTAGCACCGTGGCTGAGGTATATGGGGTAGTTAAAACACTTCCCAATGGCAAGGCTCCGGGGATGGACGAGTTTCGCCCTGAATTTCTCAAAGCTCTGGACGTTGGAGGACTGTCTTGGCTGACACGTCTCTTCAACATTGCATGGAAGTCGGGAACAGTACCTCTGGACTGGCAGACCGGGGTGGTGGTCCCCATTTTGAAAAGGAGTGACCGGAGGGTGTGTTCCAACTATAGGGGGATCACACTCCTCAGCCTCCTTGGGAAAGTCTATTCCAGGGTGCTGGAGAGAACGGTACGACCATTAGTCGAACCTCGGTTACAGGAGTTGCAATGTGGTTTTTGTCCCGGTCGCGGAACACTGGACCAGCTCTACACCCTTGCAAGGGTACTGGAGGGCATGTGGGAGTTTGCCCAACCGGTCTACATGTGCTTTGTAGATTTGGAAAAGGCATTCGACCGTGTCCCTCATGGTGTCCTGTGGGGGGTGCTCCGGGAGTACGGGATTGGTGGTCTGCCACTACGTGCCATTCGGTCCTTGTACAATCGAAGCAGGAACCTGGTTCGCATTGCCAGCAGTAAGTCGAGCTTGTTTCCGGTGAACGTTGGCCTCCGTCAAGGCTGCCCTTTGTCACCGATTCTGTTCATAATCTTCATGGACAGAATTTCTAGGTGCAGCCAAGGTGTTGGAGCGGTTTGCAGCTGAGTGTGAAGCTTCTGGGATGAGACTCAGCACCTACAAATCCGAGGCCATGGTTCTCAGTCGGAAACGGGTGGACTGTACCCTCCGGGTTGGGAGTGAGGTCTTGCCTCAGGTGGAGGAGTTGAAGTATCTCGGGGTCTTGTTCACGAGTGAGGGAAGGTTGGAGCGTGAGATCGACAGACGGATCGGTGCAGCATCTGCAGTACCGGACCGTCGTGGTGAAGAGAGAGCTGAGCCGGAAGGCAAAGCTCTCTGTTTACCGATCGATCTACGTTCCCACCCTCACCTATGGTCATGAGTTAAAAATTTTAAAGTACATTGTGTACATTGCCTGGCCACAGCAGCTGCTCTTACCGCGGCGGGCTGTACACTTTGCTTCTCGCGACCCCCGTGGGGGCTACTCACAAAGCGTATCCGACATTAAGGCACCTTCCTGGCCACGGTGGGCGGCTATTCCCGCTCTACACTCTGGTTCTCCTGGGCACTGTGCCGTAGATGTCATAGGAAACCAGTACGGCCATCTTGCAATCGAAGTGAGTGGGCTGCACGGATCTCGTACGATGGCCACACACGTACGTGCACAGTGACTGCAACGTATGACAGCCTTACGTAAACCGCACCTAGCACGCACCAGTCGCAGGCCGCACTCATGATCTAAAAGTTACCAAAGGAGGTCAAGCGGCAAGCAGGCGGGTGTCACGAATCACTTGCTCCGTAAGTACGACACACTTGCAACCCCTATGATACTCTACCTCCTCTACATGCTGACCACAAATTTCCCCAAAATTGTCAAGTAATTGAGCCTCTTTTGGTTACATGGCGTATTTAGTCAAATAGCACTTTGTGACAAAGTTCTTGACATGTGATGTGACACAAAGCTACATTTAATATGATAATATGATTCATATAGGTATGAATGTGAGTGTGAATGTTTGTTTGTCTATATGTGCCCTGCGATTGGCTGGCGACCAGTCCAGGGTGTACCCCGCCTCCCGCCCAAAGCCAGCTGGGATAGGCTCCAGCATCCCCGCGACCCTAATGAGGATAAGCGGTGTAGAAAATGAATGAATGAATGAATATTTTTGTTATAGAAATCATGCAGGTTTGCAACATGCGGCACCATTAAAACTCCTTTGAAAAAAAAGAAAGGAGAGGTGAGCTGTTTGTGTTTTATTGGACTCTCAACATTTAACTGTACATTATTTACAAAGCACATATCCACCCGATCAGTGTGCTCATTTGTCATGAAATAACCGACAGGGCAGGCAGATGATTCCGATGCATGTATATCAAAATAAAGCGCTGTAGTAACATTTTTTATGATATTTGAAACTGTTTTCAAAATAAGTGTCAATATGTGCGCAAATAATACACTTATAGACATATCCATATAGCATATTTATCCATTAGGAAAATATATCACTTACATTACACTGTTTTCAAGCAACCAACCTTGTTTTTAAGCTGTGACGACGTTTATTCACCACCATGGATTACATGTAGCGGAAACACTGCTGGGTGCAAGTCATTAACACGGCCTGGCTGGGTTCTTAAAAGCCACCTTTGGTGTGATGTAGCACACTTTGTAGCTGCAGAGAGGAATGAATGTTTGGGAGCAAAGGTTTTGGGAGAGACCCGTGCACACACTTAATCCCCTGTAATTAGTTTTCTTGTTTGAGTAGGAATATCCCTATCTCCCCTTCCCTGGGTGAGTCGCAAGATCAAACTGCAGACAAAAACGTCTCTGGTGGATTTTCCTGCGTTGTAAACAGTCTTTCGGAATTACTTTATGTGACGCGCACTCATTAGTCATTTCTGTTTGCTGCACTCCCCCTCGCTAGGCTAATTATTTTCCAGAAGGAACGGTCATTATAATACGCCATAAATGCAGGCCAGTTCCTCCTGCATAAATTTACCTTTTTTTCTCTCTTTGCATCGAGCGGCGGCTCAGTCAGACATAAAATGGGAAATCACTTTTCTTCCTGGATGTGCTTTTACGGCCGATGCGTGTGCGGCCGACTGGCTGCTGCGGATAATGAGGCGCACACGGCCGTCATCCAAACCCGGGCTGAGCCCACACAGGACAGCTGTCTATTTTAAGCTATAGCTGCTGGCCAGTCGAGCGTTTGCCTGTTTTACATCGATAGCAAATAGCTATTAGGCATAACTGTGAGCCGGTTAGCCGACAGCCATCTGCCGCACGTTGCAATTATGCTGCTGAAAATATAGTAATTATGTCTTGGGTGTGCATTAATGAGCCGACATGGTGGTAAATATGCCAACGAAGGCAGGATTTGCTATCATGTACCTGTGCTAAGGAGCGATATGATTGGTCAGCGTCTGTGCCTTAAGGAGCGATATGATTGGTCAGCGTCTGTTCCTTAAGGAGCGATATGATTGGTCAGCGTCTGTGCCTTGGAAGTCTAAGCTAAACTAAGATAGAGCAACGTCCCTAAAAGTAGTTCATTGTGCTTCCTGGCATCCTGGACTTGACGTATCTCAAATTCATTGTTTTGGATTACAGTAGAGCCCCGATTAGCGCGTTTTTCCGTTGAAAATTCAAATAAAATTTTGCCTCGGTTTATGGATATTTTCTTGCACACACACAATGAACCCTACAATATATCACTGTACAATATGTCCAACTTAATGTATTTTAATCACAAACGTTCTTATCTTCTAACAAAGAAGCTAGCTTGCTAACATGGCAACCAGAGCCAGAAGATAAACAAGACCCAGCATTCATGATATGCACGCTCTTAAGGCTGTGCAGTAGCAGTGTGGCAGTCAATCGGTGATCCCTTTTGTAAAAAACGGATGTCAATCAGGTGGCCTCACTTGTTGAACATGCATTTCTCTTTGAAAGCCTGAGGAAAATTCAAGACATTGTTCAGAAAAACAGCGTAATTTAATTAAAAAGTTGATTGGAGAGGGGAAAACCTATGAAGAGAGGCAAAATATTTTTGGCTGTTCAGCTAAAATGATCTCCAATGCCTTAAAATGGAGCGCAAAACCAGAGACACATGGCAGAAAACGGAAGACAACTATCAAAATTGATTGAAGAATAACCAGAATGGCAAAGGCTCAGCCAATGATCAGCTCCAGGATGATCAAAGACAGTCTGCAGTTACCTCAAAGTACTGTGACAGTTAGAAGACGTCTCTGTGATGGTAATCCCCCGCAATGTCCCTCTGCTAAAAAAAGGCATGCAGAAGAGGTTACAATTTGCCAAAGAACACATCAATTGCCCTAAAAAGAAATGGAGGAACATTTTGATGAGAGTATAATTGCTTTTTGGGTCCAAGGACCACAGGAAGTTTGTGAGACGACCACCTGAATTCAAGCCACAGTGCACAGTGAAGACAGTGAAGCGTGGCGTTGCAAGCATCATGATATGGGCATGTTTCTCCTATTGTGGTGTTTGACCTATTTATCGCATGGGAGGGATCAAGGATCAGTTTGCATATGTCAGAATACTTGAAGAGGTCATGTTGCCTTATCCTGAAGAGGACATGCCCTTGAAGACAATGACCTCAAACACACTTGTAAACGAGCAAAATCTTGGTTCCAAACCAACAAAATTATTGCTATGGAGCGGCCAGCCCAAACCCCGGACCTTAATCCAATGGACAACTCGTGGGGTGACACCAAAAATTCTGTGTCTAAAGCAAAACCAGAATTGTTAATGAATTGTGGAATGTTGTTGAAGAGTCTTTGAGTGGAATAACAGCTCAAAGATGACAAACTGGTTGGACTGGAAGCAGTCATTACAACTAAATATTAGATTAGTGGTTCACAGGATTGCCAAAAGCTAGAAACAAAAAAACATTGGACTGCTATTATTTTGATCATCACTACTGTAAATGACGATTGTTAGGACTAAATGAACATGCAAGGTTCATGGTTCCATTTTGTGTTAGCACAGTGAAGGTAGGTAGTGAGTGTAGGTAGTCTAGTGCACTGTCCTGTGTGATATCACCAAAGTTATTTCAGCCCTCCGAGTAATGCTGAACCTGCACAGATGCTACAGGCTGCAAATACACTACACAGTGACGTCAAGACATGGGCCCGATACAATGTTTCTTATGGGAAAAATGTATTGAGTTAGAGTCCATTTCGATTAGTCGAACCTTCTGGAACAAATTAACGACTCTAACCAAGGTTCCGCTGTATATTTGTTGTAAAAATACATTGGTTTAAGGCGGCTCTTTTTTAAAATGTCAAACTAACAGTCCCCATGAGAAATAATGGAAATAGCATTTTAGCATAACTAGTGTCATGTATGTATGAAAACAGCTTCTATAAATTACAGTTGTTTATGGTAAAACAATGTAACACGTGGAAAGCTTTACACTTGATGAGTACTGCATTTAGCAACATTTTTATGAATAACTTAGGGAGTAGTTGCCATGTGAGGCATTGCTATTTGTGTGTTTGTGTTGCTTTTTTTGCTTCTTTATTCCAGAATATATCACCAATAAGCATCCACAATTCATTTAAAGGTCCTCAAATGTACAAAAGTGACTTAAAGCAGCTACTAGCTGTAGGACTTCAGGGCTTTGAGGGGTTCCGGTCTGGTGGTCGCAGCATTGGGCCTCTGCTTTTTGCAGATGACGTGCTCCTGTTGGCTTCATCGAGCCGTGACCTTAAACTCTCACGGGATCGGTTCGCAGCTGAGTGTGAAGCGGCTGGGATGAGAATCAGCACCTCCAAGTCTGAGTCCATGGTTCTCGCCCGGAAAAGGGTGGAGTGCCTTCTCTGGGTCGGGGATGAGGTCCTGCACCAAGTGGAGGAGTTTAAGTACCTCTGGGTCTTGTTCACGAGTGAGGGAAGAATGGAACGCGAAATCGACAGGACTCACTTGTGGTGAAGAGGAAGTTGAGCCGAAAGGCAAAGCTCTCAATTTCCTGGTCGATGTACATTCCTACCCTCACCTATGGTCATGAGATTTGGGTGGTGACTGAAAGGGCAAGATTGGCTGAAATGAGTTGACTCACCCTAAGAGATAGGGTGAGGAGCTCGGCCATCCGGGAGGAGCTCAGAGTAGAGCCGCTGCTCCTTCACATCGAGAGGAGCCAGTTGAGGTGGCTCGGGCATCTAGTCCGGATGCCTCCCGGGCATGCCCAGTCGGGAGAAGGCCCCCGGGAAGACCTAGGACACGCTGGAGGGACTATGTCTCACAGCTGGCCTGGGAACGCCTTGGTGTCCTCCCGATGGAGCTGGAAGAGGTAGCTGGGGACCGGGAAGTCGGGACTTCCCTACTGAAGCTGCTGCCCCCGCGACCCGGACCCGGATAAAGCGGTGGAAAATGGATGGATGGATGGAGTTTTCTCCGCAGGGTGGCGGGCCCCTCCCTAGGGTGAGAAGCACTGCCATCCATTTTTTGTTACATCTCCTTGCAGCCATGACAGTTTACCCCCAGTTATCAACACATCGGGTGGTCAGACAAGTCAGACAAATTTGATCTCATTCCGCCTCAGGGGCCGTGTCGCTCTTATAATGTTGCCACTGTGGCCCTCCGCGGTGGCAATTTATGCCGGCATGTTTACCAAGGGGTAATTAGGAGTTCCTGATAAGTGACATGATTTTCACTGAGTCCTTATCGCGATTGAATGTGATTGTCTCTGCTCGAATTAGCTGGAAACAGGCCTGGTGTGACACGCCTGATAACACTGGTACGAGTCACACTACCGCAGAAAAGCCCTGCGTGCCATACAAAGAGACGGCGGGATGCGAGGAAAGACCACTTTTTTCCCTCGTGCGTTTTCCCTTGGTTCAGGATTCCTCGGTTGCCATGGAGACAGCGTGCTTCCTGCATCCCTCCTCCCATCAGCAGCAGCACCTCTCTTTCTGCCTTAACTGGCTTCTGTCAGTATCACCATGGTGACACACGTCTCTTCCCTGCCCGCCGCTACCTGTTTGCCTTTCTTTGTCCGCCCTCGTCAGCCCTCTCCTTGTGTCCATCTTTTCCCATCTCGCCGCGTTTGTCCTTCTGCCTCTAATCCCCCCTGTTGCCTCTTGTCCATTCCCATCACATATTTCACGTGGTTTATTTGCTCGCACTCCGCCAACCCACGTCAGTTGAAACACACTGTTTTCTTAACAGAGAGGAATTTAGGTAATTTTCCCAAATGGCAGTTGTTGCTATGGTGACACACCTTTTGGATGTGCCATGTGTAGCAGGGGATGAATGGAGGGATTGAAAGAAGGAGCTGGGGGTGGGGGTGGAAAGAGACATGGAGAACCTTTCCGTGTGTCTTTTCAACCTGAAATAAACGTGACGACAAACAACTCCTAAAAAATTTAAGCGAGAATGTGATTTAATGTCATGCCGTCACTCACATGCTAGTGAACGCCCCATTAAGCTTGCTCTTTATAGTAAAAGACAACAGGGGGGCTTGCAGCTCTCTTTTTTATTTACCCTATGTGGCTGGCCCGTTACAAATACATTTGACGCTGCCTGTTCGCCTTTGCTCATAAACACATTATAATGGGACTGCCTGTAAATGGAGCGGGGAGGTGTTATAAATGTAATCAAATTAGACCTGTCAAAAATAGCACTTTAACGGTGGTAACTATGGTTACCTTAAAAAATGGCTACGTCTCATAGTTTGGGTTTAAAGAGGAGCGTGCGTGCTCCCACGATGTGCATGCAGATCTTTGCGTGCATGCAAGTACCAGCCGAAAGGAACAGGTGTATTACAGGAGTCCATCGATATTTGAATAAAGGTATAGGAGCAGTACAGTCCCCTTCTGTGTGGTGTAAATGTAATTTGGTTGGCTTTTTGTTTTCTGTTTTGCACGTCTCGTCTACCGGCGTGAACTGGGAAAGTACCCTGAGCTGATTGGCCCAAATGTCATCACTTCCTTTTCCAGCAGTTGTCAATGCAATTCTGACAGAGTCTTTTATAACTTTATTCTGACTTTGACACATTAACAAGTGTATCGTAATTTCCACTGTATATGGCGCTATATTTTTCTTACAATATATTTTCTTATATTTTCCCTGTGGCTTCTATAGCTCGCTTACATCCCCAACTTACACACTTACATGTCCTCTCCACAGCCATAACCTTCCCCCATAATCCTAGTGAGTACAAGTGGTATTGAAAATCAATGGATGGATAATTCCATTACTAATTCAATTTTTTTTTCTGGAAAGTATCTATAACTTTTAAAAGTAATTTACCCAAAGCAACAAATCTAGTCATTTTATCAGGTGTTATTGGACACCTTTGTAGAGTCTGACATGAAAACATCACTCTTCTCAATGAGCACTATGCATTATGTACCCACCCCACCCACACCCAATTTAAAAGCAGACTCTGTCAGGCTTGTGCCATCCCATAAATCTCAAAAATATTCTAAGAAAGCTCATTTGGATTTCTATTGATTTGTTTTGCTTAGCTTTTGCTAACATTTTATCTCCGACACGCATCCCAAAAAATGTCTGTGTGCCAACTATGCAAATCAGATGCCACAACTAGATTGCAGTCCTGTGTGAAACACTGTATAATTAAATATTATACTAATTTGCTTTGGCACCTATCACATAAAGCTAATATGTTCCACACCTCCGCAGTAAAGCATCACTTAAATCTTCCACAAAAATGTTGAAAAACCTCACTTGGGAGTGAGTCCACCCCCCTGCTTCATGTGTGTCATGAGAAAAACAGCATTATAAACCACATTTGAATATTCATACTGTTTGTGTGTGTGTGGGGTGGGGTCGGTGGCGGGGAGGGGCTGTATAGGCGTGATAGAGGAGCCCTTGGGTATTGATGCAGAGCTGCAGAATTAGCTGTGAAAATGCTATTGATTCAGACTGTAGAGGCTGCAATAGGAAGCCCCAGGGCTCAAGTTTGGGGTGTGGGGTGGGGAGGTGCCGGTTGGTTCAACCTTATCAATGAACTTGAGGAGTAATGAGAAGTAATGAAGAGTGAGAATGTGGAAATTGGGGCACAGAGGCTGCAAACAAAGGAGGTGAAAGCAGAATCTCAGCAAGTTGAATCAAATGAGCGAAGAAGAGCAAGCACTAAAGGAGGCAAGGGGTCAGGCTTTGCCCAAAGCAACTCGTCGGCCTCGCTGCTCTGAAAGCCGCCGCCCCCAGACAAGGACTTGACAAAATGTCAAAGTTTACATTTCATTACAAAAGGAAGGGGTGGTGTGATGAAGAATAGAGAAAAAGAGGAGAAAAGGGAGGAAATGCCATGCATTTTATTAAAAGGAGGAGTGGGATGGGTTACAGGAGTGGGGAGGGTCTTGCGTAGCGAGGGGGTGTGGCGGCATTCAATATACAGTATTGGCTGTCCCAGTGACCTTCGAGGAGCGACTTCATGTTCAACATGGGAGCTCTTAACATGCCGCCGGCCTCCGTGTTTGTTTGTCGACGCAAATTAACCCCCCACACGCCCTCACTCTTCCATTTGTTGAGCTCCCTGTCCCTCCTGACATCATGCCGCTCACAATGATGCCTCATCCTATGATTCCAACAGGTAGTCGGCGTTGTTTGAAATGAGAGCGTCACAATAGACCCTTACCTTTAAGGTACCTCTAATTATGCTAACTGGTTACCTACTCGTGCTAGTTAAGGAGTTACTAGTTCTTTGAGCAAACACCAGCCTATTCTTTCTACTGCAGCTAGTTCCTGACAGAGTTCCATTTTGCCACAGCCAATGCATCGTTGCAACCAGTTGTTGGAGGGATGGGTGGATGGATGGGAAGCATGCACTATAGCTTTGATGACACTTTTTTGTTGTAGGGTTGGTTAAGCGGATTTCACGGAAACGATTCACATGCAACTTGTTGCTGTGGAAGTGACTGTGCCAGCGACAGATTGATGTTTTTGACTGTCTGATCTCACTCTTCTACTCTTGAACCCATTTCTTGAAACTCTATTGTGTTGCAAGTCTTTTTCTGACAAAAACACCTCAGAGTGGCGATGTGATCAAACCCACAAGTTTGGCTTGACATTTCTCAGCCTGCTTTGCAAAATACTCAAATGCCCACCCAATTTGGTGCACACAGTCAGGGGACTCACGTGTGTAGAATTGGAGCAACAAGGCCACCATTAAAGAAAAGGTCTTTTGCACGCTGGTTCAATTAGTCATTGAGCGTTTGCATGAAAGTTTGAGGATAGTAGTAGTAGTAGTGCATGCCTGCTAGCTGATCTTAAAAAGCATTTTGACCACAACCCACCTGGGTCGCCACTATTGTCATTCACTTGGGATGTATTGATTTTATAACATCATCATATAGATAGATTTCATCATCAGTCAGTGAAGAGATGTGGTTAAAAAGGGATAGTTGACTAATGGATGCATGTGTGTGTGTGTGTGTGTGTGTGTGCGTGTGTGTGTGTGTGTGAGATGCCTATTTTTCTTTGTCGCTCCTGATATCGCCGCAACCTCCAGGGGCTGCGGTCCACGCACACGTGCATGCATTTTAGATTTATATGGGCCTCGATGCGCACACTCTCCTGGTGTGCTCCCACTGTCACCTATAGGCGAGCACACAATATTGCAGCGGTACGAAGTGCACTGTGACTATGTTTAGCCAGGCATTGGCACATTGGTCTGCTGCTGGTAGAATGAAATAGAGAAATCAGACCTAAACACACAGTGTGTCTCTGTGTGTGTGTGTGCTCATGCAGAGGAGCAGAGGTTGACCTCAGGCTAGCAGCTAATTAAAACAGTTTCAGAGAAACGAGGGGGGAAGGCAGGGAGAGAGAGAGAGTAGGAGGTGAGGAAAACAGACGGCGAGATGAGTGGTTAGGGTGGGAATGAAAATAATCTGTTTTTATGTGTTTTAACGGAATGCTACACCACTGCGATTGTTCCCAACGATCTTTTCTCTCTTCTTTTCATTATGCTTCCCTTTGATGCGCTACTTCCTGTATTGCCGTACATCAAATCAGATTTCACTTCTTTGTGTGTCATCAGCTAAGAAGAAGTCTTGTCTCAACATTTATACTTAGTATTTATACTTGGTATTTATACTTGGTATACCTTGTACTTAGAGTAGTTAATGTACAACTTGTCCTTCTGGTCACTACCCAAAGTTCAACCCTCACTGGAAATAGGTCCGACTTATTGCCAGCAATGCAAACCAAATTCTGACACTGGACATACAGAGAACAAATTGCCTGAATTAAGTGGTCCAGTACCCCATATTCCTGGAGAACTCCCCACAGTGTTCCCTGAGGAACATTGTCAAATGCCTTCTCCAAGTCCACAAAACACAGACTGGTAGACTGGTTGGGCAACCTCCCATGCATCCTCAAGGACCATGCCGGCCTAAAGGAACTCCGGGGCGCATCTCCTTCACCCCCGGGGCCCTACTACCTCTGTAACCTCTGCCCCAGATATAGGAGAACCTGCCACAGAGTCCACAGGCACTGCTTCTTTGATGGCCCCAGTGGGATTGAGGACGTCTTCAAAGTATTCCTTCCACTGGTCCACAACATCTTCAGTTGAGGTCAGGAGCACACCATCCCCACCATACATGGTGTTGACTGTGCACTACTTCCCCTTCCTGAGACCCCTTCTTTGAAGCCTCTCAGAAGTCGTTTTCCATGCCCTCTCCAAACTCCTCTCATGTCCAAGTTTTTGCCTCAGTGACCGCCAGACTGCTTGGCCTTGCAGTACATGTCAGCTGTCTCGGAGTCCCATTGGCCAAAAAGGCCCGATAGGACTCCTTCTTCAGCCAGACAGCAACAGGTTCTGGGATTACCGCCATGACAGGCACCAACCACTTTAGAGCTACAGCTCCAATCAGCCACCTCGACAATGGAGGCATAAAACATAGCCCAGTCGGACTCAATGTTTGCTGCCTCGCTCGGAACATGGTCGAAGCTCTCTGGAAGTTGAAACTCCTTCTGATCGGGGACTCTGCCAGACGTTCCAGCAGACCCTCACAATACGTTTGTGTTTGCCAGGTCTGACCGTGACTCCTCCCCCACCATCGGAGCCAACTCACCATCAGGTGGTGATCGATGGACAGCTACGTCCCTCTCTTCACCTGAGTGTCCAAAATATGTGGCTGCAAGTCCGAAGACATGAGTGAAGATCAGGGGGGTCATATAACACAACAGTTATCGTCTCAATAGAGGATAACATAAGCGAGCATCAATATAATACTGTCTGGCAGTCAAGCATGGTGGTGATAGCGTCTTTGTCCAGAGCTGCCAGCGCTGGTATGAAGCTGCGTTTCATTGTGGGAAAGATTTCAATATGTACTGTGACATCGTGAAGCAGAACATGACCTGCTCCCCTGAGAAACGGGGACGCATGGCAGGTTCTCCAACATGATAAAGAGCCAAAACACCCATTAAAGATGACATGTACTTTGATGAGGAAGCTGAAGATGAAAGTGATGGAGTAGCCAAGTATGTTTCCTTCAGAACTGAATCCAATTAAGCACACCATTTGTTTGGTTGATTTTTTTAACTTACCCTCTCATGTGTAAGAAAATACTGAAAGACACGTGGTCATACGCCTAGCTGACGATGCTTCCATCCAAAATAACCAAAACGAACAAAAGTAACGTCCGTTTGCAGTGCAGTGATGCGTGGCTATGTGATCTTCTGTCTCATTCACGTTGTTGCAATCCATCCATTTTTCAGTGGACAAATTTAGTCCACTGAACACACCCGTATGCTTCACCACAAATGGGGAAAATTGAGCAACCATTTAGCAATTTTTGCAAATTAATATGGCTGAAGATTGCAACTCCAAAGTTAAGGCACTTCCAAAAAATCTTTGAGCTGCAGCAAAGTGGCTCGTTAATGGCTGACTGTTGTAACCAGCCTCTTTGTCCTCAAACGCCAGCGCTCGTCCACAAAACCGATGCCACAAGCCTGTTATTAGTATAAAAATATACTGATAAAGTGAGGCATATGGTTAGTCGATTTGGACTGCTAATATTTTCAACACTACTGTATGTTAGGGATGTCCTGATCCACATTTCTGGTTTATGTTCCAATCTGATTTTTTTATAGTCTTGCTTATCCAATCTGGTACCAATCCTTTTTTTAACTTGAAAAATGAAAAAAATTAATTTGTGGTATTAAATATGCCTATTGAAATACCACTTTAATGTATTAAAAAAATGCAAGTATTGATTAATTTAGTTTGATCAACATGACCAACAAAATTGTTTGTGAGTCAGGTCCCTATTAAAAATAAAAGTCCATCCAATAAAAGATAAAATTGGAGAAAAATGGGTGTGGAAAATACTGTAGCGACCGTGTATTGTGTTGTTCTAGCCTGCAGTTTAATGTGTGGGCTATAGAGGGCAGTGGTGTTCAGCGTGCTGGTTAGAGCAAGCCTTTGGAGGCCAGTGTGTAGAAAACTGGGAAATGGAACATCTGCTCTTAGGACTGAGTGCTCAGTAAATTTCTGATCCATACGAAAAATCATTGATGTTGCAAATTATAAGACAATTGAGTGCTTTATGTCAAAATGTGACATGAAATTTTGTACACTAGTAGCCTATTGTTTACTTGCTGAGTTATATCAGGCATATTGTCCTCAGTGTGCATATTGTTTTGTAAAATACTATTTTATGCATTGGAGCAGCCTCAGAGGCAACAGTTGCGTCAAGTGAGAAGAGCAGAAAAAAAGACAAGTGAGAAATGAAGGGAAGGGGCGAAGTGGAGTGTGAAAATGTGTGAAAGTGCGAACAGACGGCGACACCGTGACCCGGACGGGTGGAGGCAAGGCGACAACTGACAGAGAGAAAGAGGAAAAGACTTTTTAAAAATACATGCGCTGCCTTTATGCTTCCATTTCCTAGCATTGCTCTTCTTGTTGTTTTTTCATTGTTGCCAGTACAGCTTTTCTGGAGCGAGAGCTGAAGGACACAAGCGTCAGGATGTTCATGTTTTATTTATGGTGAAAATATACAGTCAGTGTCTCTATATATAAGTCATCTCTCACTTTAAATATTTCACTGTAAACAAGCCAATTACTTTTGCAAGGGAGTGTGTGTGCATCAAGGCTAGGGCGGGGGTGCAAGAGAGATCTCAGATTGAAGTTTGATCTGCTCACACCCCCCCACCCCCTCGTTCCACTTCTGTGTCCCCCCAGGAGACCAGAGAAGGAAGGCGGGCAGGCCAGGATGCGAACGCATGCACACGAGGCGCGGAAAGACAACCTCAAAGATGCAAAATGAGTGTAGATAAACAGATAAACACACGGATTTAAATAGTCAATGACAGCTAGAGGGTGGGGGCGTGGGGGGTGGGTACCAGGAGCTTTAGAGGCTACCGGGGGGAATGAAGTTTAGAAGACTCTCACATGCTCACACACACACACACACATACATCAGCAGTGAGTGATTGGCAGAGACCAACACACATGCCTACAGACTGAAAAAGGATGAGCGGCGGTCCGTTTGTGGGGGGTGCATGAGTGGGGGGTGCAGCCAACCACAGCCGGAAACAAATTGAAATGACAGCTGAGAGACAAAAAAAAGACAGACAGGCTGCAGGAATCTACCAACAGTCCCTGGCTACATGTCCTTAGCTACTCCCCTCTTGAAAAAATGAAACGTAGCCCGTTGATGGCAAATGGTGCCGTAATGACCCAAAACATTTTGCACGGATTAGCAACGTTGCCTCCAGTGATGCCCAGCAGCCGACAAACCTTAGGCTCTTTGTGGGCGCACAGAAAAAGTTGAACTTTTCAGAGATGTTTTATTTTCCTTTACCTCCGAGCGGAGATACCGCTCCGGTTTTAGACATGAAAAGAAAAGTTTAGCAGGACTCCGACTACCACTATGCACTGCAGAACGGTGGGGTTTAGTTAGGGCACCGGAGTGCATGCAAACATTGGCATTGCAAATTGTGATGGGTAGCTTTTCACAGGGTACAAAATAAGCGGGATGTGCGGAGCAAGAGGCAATGCAGTCCGATGATCGGTTGGGGCGTAACAGTACATGTCCAAGTGTTCTCGGTTTATGACGTTTCGTGCTACCTTGTTTCATGGTCACGTACGTGCTCCCATAAATTCATTAAACATGAAATTGTGGTCTGTTAACACGAGACTCGCTGCGTGCAGTGGAAGAATAAACTATCAATGGCACACGAGCAGCACCGATACTCAACACTGGACTGTGGACAAAGATGGGGTAAGGATAAAGATAGCACTGTAACTTCTACCGGAACGCTGTAAGAATGACAAGAAGGTGGCGGGTGACACTGAAAGCCAGTGCTTTGTTTTTTTACTACTTTCATTGAATTCTTGTATTAATTGTTTTAAGCCTGCATTTGATACGTTCATAATGTGTTCTGCGTGCAGTGTGAGTAACTTTAAGTTTATAGTCATTTTACTGTATTTTAAAGAGCATAGAAATGGTTTTTAAATGTTTTGTTTTCAGTATGAAATGTAAGCCCATTCAAATCATTCTATGAAATTTGGTTGTAATAGCAAGCCTATAAATAAAGAAATGAAAGTTTTAAAAATTCAGAAATGTGAAATTAGCACCCGCAGGAACTTTAACGTAAGTAGTTAGTTGACGCCATATCTGCTACAAGTCAGAATCAGCTGAGGTAGTCAACATGGAGTGGAGTGATGAAGGAAGCCGTGATTTCGAGGATGATTTTGTCCATAGCAAGTCCCATTTGGAGCTTCAACCTAATACAGTATGTTTGAAGCAGTCGTACACCAGGAACACGAGGATGAAGACGTTTCCAGTGATGATGTTGAGGAGGAAGACATAGAGGAGGAAACAATGACTGGCAAGTTGCCATCTTTTTTGTTTACATACGCATACGCTACATGTACATCCTTCAGTAAGCCGTCGTAGCCCAGCAAAACAAACGCTAACATCGATAAGCTATCCTTACCAGTCATGTTTTTACTAGATCTTTTTATGAAAGCCTGCAGATTTTCTATTCATGCAAAGCATATTCATTTACCAATTTATTTTTTTCTTCTTTTTAAGTGTCAATGTGACAAGCGGGGTGCTCCACAAACATTGGGGACAATTTCAATGTGTTGTTGGGACTATTCCCCAGTCATGCCAAAGCAGGAGGAATTTGAGCCAGATGGTCTTAAATGCGTTGGATCAGCTGGAAATGCATAGTACCGCCTAACATCCTTTTCTTTTGCATTGTGGCGAGTACCTTTTGTGCAGTTTGGAGCTACACAAGAAACCGTTTTTTCACAAAATCTAATAAAAGCACGTGAAAAAAAAGTCCCAAGCACAATAAAAGCACGCTGTGATTGTGTGCCCCGTACGGTCGTCCGTGGCAGATCCGACGTCACGAGAAATTGTCGAGCGAATCCGATCATTCCGAGTGCGTCGGACAATACGAGTTCGTCTGCTAGGGTTTCATTTATTCAAAATTGCTTAGTAAAAACACGATAAAGGACTGTAAACCCAATTTCCAATTGATTATTTCCATTAAAACGCCCTCGAAATCTGCATTAGATGCATTTGGAAAAGTTTGCCTTTCTATGCCCTCTACTAACATCACAGTATAGGTATGGAATTCGAATGAGAATGATTGTCGGATTTTTTCGGTACTCTAAAGAGGCAATTTCAGTTCCAACATGGTACATATGAAATGTGAGGGGCAGGAAGTCTCATGTGGTGAACAAATAAACTGCTGAGAAAAACAAAGGGAACACGAAAACAACACAGTGTTATGTGATTGCCTAAGTCTGTAGAGTCAAACTGTCCACCTAGGAAGCAACACAGATTGACTAAATTTCACATGCTCTGGTTCACGTGCAAATTGAAAACATTTAATTTGAGGGTGAGGTTCGTTTGCAAGGCAAACAAATCCAAAGAAAGCGTGTGTACTCCCTGGTGCTTTGCGGACGTCACACCTATTTGCATTTGGCATCCCGCCTTCCAGCGCCACAGTGATTTGAACTGAACCGGACCGCTACGTAAAACCTGTCTCAGGGTGGTCCCCTTGTCATGACACTGACTCAGTTACCATGGTTACACTTCAGCAGAATGACAGCATGACCGGTGCTGGTGTTAGTAAGAGAGTAAGAGTAAAAGATCGACAAGAGAAAGTCCAAATGTGCCGGATGATCATTTCAAGGATATTTTGAACGATATCAAAAAGAATTATACCCGACTTGCGGGCTTTTTTCTTGACCAATGACATTGGCTGCTGGCTCATAATACACTGATTATTTCAATTTGAAGAGACTACGCTGGCTCCTTTAAACGGTTACTAAGGACCTTCCGGCCCCACAAAAGGGAATATTTGATCAGTTAAGGGCAAACATTTAGAGACTAAAGAGCTTACCGCGAGAAAATGCTAAATAGATTCTTTTAGGGATTTAAGGGATCTTTTGGTGTGTCGTTTTTAATCTGAGGCTGGACTTTTTGGTGGTTTCACGTGACTAGTTGAACGTTTGCTTATAAGCGTTTGCTTGATTTCTGTACCAGTCCCAGTGATATATTGGTAGAAAACAGTCAAGTCCATATCTTAACGTCTCATCCTACAGTGTGAACTTCCTGTAGCGCCGCCGTCACCTCCTCTCTGAGAAGCACCAGCTTGCAACGCCACAAGCAAAGTGGATGCTTGTGTCTGTCGCTGAGCTATGCCTCCGCTCACCTCTCCACCCAGCTGCCAAAGTTGTTTTAACCTTAGTCAAAAGGTGATTGAGCTGGAAAACACAATATCCACTCTGTACAAAATCCAGAAGGCCAAAAAGGAACTGGATACCATCGTTATTGGCAAATCCGAAGCCACTGCCACCAGTGCTCAGCCAGCTGACGGTGCAGATTCCCAAGATGACGCCGCTGTGTTTCGGCCTAGAGATAACACGCCGCCTGTTACTGCGAGGGCAGCAAGCCTCCACGGGGCTTCCACCCTTAGGGAAATCCCTTGGTGCCTCCTTGGGGCTAGACCCAAAGCCCTCGTCAGCTCCACCCCGCTCCAGCCGGACTCCTGGACCGCGGCCGGCCCTCGTAAGAGGAAGGGGCGAGGGCGCCATCCGTCTCGCTCTCCTCCATCCGTTGTCTTACTATTGGAGAACAAATACAGTATTCTGGACCCTTCAGAGTTTCATCTTCCACTTGCTGGTGCAGCCTCTGCAGCCTCTGCAGTGTCACAGGACCTTACTCGGCCCACGTCCCCGTCATCACCATCCTCACTATCACTCGCCGAGGAGAGCTCCACTTTACCTCGGCACCTCGGTGCAACAAGCCAGCGGTGCGGGCCTCTCCTCACTTGCCAGAGCGCCACTCCAGTGCTTGGAGATGGCCGTCTGGATCACTCCCCAGGAGCCGTGATGTCAGATCCACCGCTCCCCCTTTAGACCTGGTGGATCCCCCTCTCACAACACTCCTCATCGGGGACTCAATGGTGAGGAATGTGCGGGTTAGAGGAGCTCTTACGCTGTCATTCCCAGGTGCCACTGTTACCAACCTAACGCGCAAAATCCCCGACATCCTGGAATCGTATCGAATAATTATCCATGCAGGTACAAATGACACCCGCAAACAACAGTCCGAGCTCTTAAAGCGTAATATTACTCTTCTTTTTAACCTTTTAAATTGTGCAAACGTCACTGCGTTTATTTCTGGCCCCACTCCCACCTGTGGCAGAGGATTAAGGCGTTATAGCAAACTGCTTAGCCTCAACATTTGGCTCTCCTCTGCCTGCATCTCCCACAATGTGAATTCCATAGACAATTTTGACATATTTTGGGAGAGGAGACATCTTTTTGCTGCGGACAGGCTGCACCTAAATCCATGAGGCCCCAAGTCTACCGTCTGCCAGTCTGGGCTATGGTATACAGCATGCCCACACGTCCACAGACTGATGTCCCCCAAATCCCTGCTCCTATCGTATTAATTGCATTTTTACATTATTTTTATATTTAGCCTCTTTACCACATTCGAAGACCATGCCGTTGTTTTGTGTAGACCACCGAAGAAATGTGCTGCTTTTATCACTGAACTCGCAGATTTTCAATTACTTCCAATATGAATTATAATCTGATCATTTTAACCGAGGATTTTACCCTGCACATAGATAACCTTTTAGATCCAGTTTCTAGTGGCTTTTTAAATCTTTTAAAGCTTATGGGTTTTACCCAACATGCCGACAAACCACAACAGGGGAGACAGTCTGGATCTGGTCATTACTTATGGCCTGTCCTCTGTTGTCGACTTGCCTCGTCCGACCACTACTATGTGTTCTTTAACATCATTGGGTTTCTTCAGAGGGAGACTTTGGTGCGAGCTGTGCCGAAGCGTTATCTAACCTCGGAAGTGGCTTAGATAATTTCCCTCCGGTTATTTGACCAGAAATGTTTAACAGTAAACTTGAATCTACCCTTGACTCCCCTTAAAACAAAAAAGATGCAATCAAACCTTACCCGTCTGCGGAGAAACAACGATGAAATCAAGAAACTAGAAAGAAACTGCAGGGTGGCAGAGAGAAAATGGAGGAAATCAAACTTTGTAAATGAACTTTTTCATTTATCCTTTTATCCTACAATGTATTTGTTTCTAATCACCTTATTTGTATTTTATTATTTTAGTTCTTTTTTTACTTTGATTCCTCATAGTCTTTACTATTTTATTATTATGTGTTTTATTATTTCTATTTCTCCAGGGTTCCTCAGAGGGAGCCCCTACCAGGAGTTGTGTTGTCCACGCCTGCGTGGGGTGCTGGCCGTGCTACTTATCTGTAGGGTGGTGTGTCCGCTCATGGCTATGTGCCCGTGTCAGTGTCCTGGTGGCTCCAGGCGCAGATGGCTTCTGTGCTTCCTCACCCGGCTCCTCTGCCACATATTTTTGCTCAGTCATATTTTTATATTTTAATGTGTGTGCGTGGGGTGTGTGGGGGGAGGGGGCTGATGGGGCATTGTTTTAACTTTGGAAAGCGCTTTGTGTTGAATTTTAATGTAGGAAAAGCGCTTTATAAATAAAGATGGCTTGATTGAGTGTTTATATCAGATGCCACAAGCTCATGTAACTTATGAAACATATAAACAATTAAACACGAAAAACATGTTAAAATACAACACAAATTACAGTACAGTCGTCTGACGCCACATCACCCTTCAAAATTTGCTTGTTTTTCCAAATATGACAATTAATAAATCATTGCTATTTCATGTTTTAGTACAGCCTAATATTAGTAAAAAATATGCATATTTAAGAATTTTTTTGTATTATTGTTGACTAAATTAAGCATTTTTAAACTAAAATGGCATAATAATAAGATATAATAAGATACAAATATATATGAAAACTGAAAACACATTGAAAGACGTGTTGATACGGAGTATTCTACACTGATCCCGAGGTGTAAGGGAATTTTACACTGATGAGATGATAGCCACCGCTGGAAAAATAGAAGTAAACAGGGAACTCTACTAATGCTATCTTGTGTGAGTCTACATCAGAGTCTATATCAAGTGTTTAATATAAATTTGAACATACAAGTTGGCAACATGACTTGCAAGTAGTCAAAAGTCCGTCTGAAACAACTTTTTGATGGTTTAAATTGCCTTTCACATGCAGCAATCCAGACAACTCCTCCTACCCACAATGCCAGAAAAACACAAGTCAGCCCACATGTGGCACACAACAGAACAACAACAACAAAGCTACCCAATGCACAAGAAGCAAAAAAGGAGGGATGTCGACATACTCCTAAATAGTCCATGTTTTATTGTTCATAGTTCATATTGTATAATCACACATGCTTTATTCATGCATATTGCGGGTGTCTTATTCAGTAAAAAGAAAAAAAAAGAAAAAAACTATTAAAAAAAAACTATTTTAAAAATTATTCGTTGTTATTCAATGTGGTCTAATGTTTAAAGTGCCTGAAAAAAGATACACATGAACATATAACCGATTGTATGATGCTTTTATACATAACACAAATAATTCCAGATGAACTTTTTAGAATTGTAAATGTAAAAAATTGTGAGCGTGTATCAAATATGTAGTCTGGACCCCCGGCCAATTTTGTTAAGTCAATGCAGCCTGCAAGTCAAAATATTTGCCCACCCCATGGTTTATATTTTGTCTAATCTCAGTCGTATTATCTAATATTATACTCCATGCCATGCAATTGACTGGCGACCAGTCCAGGGATCCGCCTCTGCCCGGAAGTCAGCTGGGATCGGCTCTAGCATAACCCTACAACCGTGATGACGATATGCGGCATAGAAAATGTATGGCTAGATAATACACTACATTGGGTAATACAAGTGTAATGACTACTATAGAGGTGTTATTTCAAGTCTTAGGGTCTCTAACAATATCAAAAACAGTATTTGGATGGGTGTAAATATGTTTTTTATGCTCAAACTACAAAAATATTTCATTAGTAAATAAAGAATCCACCTTTACGGAAATTCACTCATCCCGGTCTGGTCTGGAACCAATTAAACGTGATAAACCAGGAATGACTGTAACAACATTAGTAACCATTTTGGCTGTGTTGTACGTTTGATTATTTTATAACCTGGGTTTCCACGTGGGGTACCCGTACCCCCAGGGTTACGCCAATTGTAATAGGGGGTACGCCAATAAACGTTAAAACCAATTAGCGCCTAACAATCTGAATTACTAGTGAACGGCTCATGGCACAAGGAGAACGAAGCAGAACGGAGACAGTACACAATGTATTTAATTGTGCATCATAGGAACAAATCACTAAGTTTGATGATTATTTGGCGCATTAAGAGGGTTTAATCGAGAAGATTTTGTTCATTTTGGTGCTCCAATACCCACACAGTGCACCTGTCACTGTGACTGGTGACTCCCCCGACTTTGTCGTTGGTTGTATGTACTTTTGTACTTCTTTACTGCTTTGGCCTTCAATTTGGTACTAAATTAATATGCAGATTTATTCATAAGCCATTGTGAGTGGACAAAAAAGTGATACTCCATCCCATTCAAAGGGAAGGACGCCAACATCCGACTGGAATAAAAGATATGTAGCATGATTACTTTTCTATTTATCAGTGCCCATGTGAAACTTTATCGAACCATGGGTTTTCTCCGGGTACTTTGGTTTCCTCCCACATCCCCCAAAACATGAATTGGCAACGCTAAATTGTCCACAGGTATGAATGTGATTGTGAATGATTGTATGCCTGCCCTGCGACTGACTGGCGACCAGTCCAGGGTGTACCCGGCCTCCTGGCGAAGTCAGCCGGGATAGGCTCCAGCATCCCCGCGACCCTAATGAGGATAAGCAGCATAGAAAATGGATGGATGGATGGATACACATTGCTTTCAAACGAGCAATAAGGCAGTAAACTGACATTCCCTATAACGAGAACAAACTCCGCTTTACACAGTTTACACATACAGTACTCGACAGCGTTTAAATAAAACATACCACCCCAAAAGTTTTTTTTTCTTATATTTGACACACATTTGCAGTAAAAAGATCAAATCTTCAAAGTGGGCCACAGCCGATATCTTGTGCCAGCATCAGAGAAAAACAGGATGAATGTTGAATGTTTCTGGGCTACAAAGTTGTGGGAAAAAGAGAACGCAGCCCCTCCGACATGTGCATTAAGACTGCAAGGAAATGTCAAACCTTCACTGTGGGAAGGGAAGGGAATTGAAAGAGAATTGGTGATATGTAAAACATTGGGGTGGTGGGGGTATAGCATGCAAATTAGGTGCAGCTCCATCAGCCCCCTTGAAGCAAAGAGATTGATTCTCCACACAAAGACAGAAGTGATTTCTGCAAGTTGATGTAAGGGCTTTTGTTCTCCTGATAGAAATCACGAAATGTACTTGTCACAGATTCAATTAGGCATCACTGATTCTTCGAACACATCTCTTTGTTGTACGAGAGAGTAAAAGTTAACTTCACTCAGGTTTTGGTTTTGGATATTTTGCATATCACATTTAGGTTCAGCTGCGATTGGGCTGGCGACCAGTCCAGGGTGTACCCCGCCTCTCGCCCAAAGCCAGCTGGGATAGGCTCCAGCATCCCCGCGACCCTAATGAGGACGAGCGGTATAGAAAATGAATGAATGAACATTGAGGTTTAGCACTTTACCGATTATCTATTGAAGTAAGAGATCTTCCAATATTATCACTACAGTATATATATATATATATATATATATATATATACAGTATATACATATATATGCTACAGACCTGTCAGGCTGACGTTTGTAATCACGAAGTCTCTGGAGCGCCTGGTCCTCCCCCACTTCAAAAGAATCACCACTCCTGGACCTGTTGCAGTTCGCCTACCGAGCCAACATATCTGTGAACAACACAGTCAACCAGGTTCTCCACTTCATTCTGCAGCATCCGGACTCCCCAGGAACCTATGTCAGGATCTTGTTTGCGGATTTCAGCTCGGCTTTCAACACTATTCTCGCAAGCTCTCCCAGCTCTACGTGCCCGACTCCATCTGCAGATGGTTTACCAACTTCTTGACAGACCGGAGTCAGGATGTGCTGCATGTGATGGGGAGGTCTGTCTCGGATAATGTGACTATCAACACTGGATGTCCCCAAGACTGTGTACTTCCCCCTTTGCTCTTATCCCTTTACACCAACTGCTGCACCTCCAGCCGTCAGTTTGTAAAATGTATCAAGTTTGCGGACAATACCACCCTCATCAGGCTCATCTTGGGCAGTGATGAGTTTACCTACAGGAGAGAGGTGGGAGGTTGTTGTCCGCAACAGTCTGCATGACCAGAAGACTGTGGAGATGATTATCGTCTTCAGGATAAGTCACAGGCCCCCCAGGTACCCAGTACCTCAAGTGGGAGCTGACCATGAGCTCGCTCATCAAAAAGACCCAGCAGAAGATGTTCTTCCTGTGGCAGCTGAAGAAACTCAAGCTGCCACCCAAAATGCTGGTGCAGTTCTATACGGCCACCATCGAGTCCATCCTCACCTCTTCTATCACGGTGTGGTATTCTTTGGCCACTGCTAGGCCCAGGCACAGACTGCAGCACAATGTGTGTGCTGCTGAGGTGCTCTCCAGGACCTGCATGCCTGCAGAACTCGACAGCGTGCTGTTCGGATCACAGATGACCCTTCTCACTATGGACACAATCTGTTTGTCCCTCTCCCTTAAGGCAGGAGGCTTCCATTCCATTCAGAATAAAACCAGCCAGCCACAAAAACATCATTTTTTCTTACGAAATCCAGATAACACTGCCATCAACTCGTACATACAGTGATGTGACAAAGTGTTTGCCCCTTCCTGATATCTCCGATCATTAAACACGTTTAAAAGTTAGTCAATGAGTATAAGTGGTATAGAAAAATGGACACTTCCCATTGAAAATAACAATGAGGGCACATGGCTGTCATATTTCCTGCGTGTGTTTTGTCAAGGCCAAGTTTTTTTTCCTCACTTGTGTTGCATTTGAATTGTTTTGTACCAAAAAACACCATTATGAATCCATGTATCTTTACACAGCTGGAGTTCATGTGTTTGTGCCATTTGGGCTGTCATGACCCATATTCTGTAATTATGGTACTTAAATCGTTCAGTGCAAATGAAGTCGGGGAAGTTGTGCTATTAGGCGTTGCTACAAAGCAGACTGGTTTGGACGTGACCTATTTTTGTTTGTTGCTTACATTTGTGCGTATGCAGGCGTGCACACTGTAAATTAATACTAACATCGAAAAATAGGAATAGATTCATCATTATGTCACACATGCATATTTTCTGAACCTCTTCTCTTTAAAAGGAGACTGCATATCACTTCCTGTTCACTTATGAACAATCTGATAACAACAACCTTTCATTGTTTCACTGCGGCTGCCACAGAGCTGAAAAAGCATTCCGCTTCTTCTCAGAGTTGGCAACTAAGTTTTGTGAACTTGTACTCCAAATTGCTGCAAGCTTGTTTTCCGCTTGCCAGAATCTCATCTCGTATGCCTCGGTGGCGCTCACATCGCCGATTCTAATTGAGGAGGAAACAGCAGCGGCTGAGCGAGATCATTATTCGGATAATGACTAATCTGCTTCCATCCAGGCCGGAGTCGATGGATGTGGCTAATAATTTGGCTGCGGCATTGTCTGGAAATGCGGAGCACACCAACACACACACACACACACAGACAGACATACTGTACATGCACGTTCCACTCTAACTAATTAACTGCTTTTCTTTTTTTAGAGGACCATTTATCTGCATTACTTTTCAGCCTCAAACATGGACGCTATATTCCGTCTTTATTTAATGGCTAAAGGCAATACATCAAAATCAAATTCGGAACTTTAGCATGTCACTATTTCATTCACAGGACAAACAGGCAAGGCGCCGCATCCAATTCTGCAGTTCCACCCTGCTTAGGGACTTATTGATTTAATTGGACAGTAAATTCAGTCTCAATCAATCTCACTTCTAAGTGCAGTGGAAAAGCTCAGCTGAAGCTAAGCAGAGTACTGGACGAACATGTTTGATGTTGTGTTATCAGGAACACTATTTGAAGTAGAATAAGAAGATTAGTCACTCAGTGCTGTCTGGTGTTCACATTGATATCCACAGCGAGTACACACACACAAAAGCAGATCCAGAGCCGATCAACAATTTGCACTCATGCTGATGTTATGATGGGCCATAAATTGTAAATAAATAAATGATAGTTAAAGATAGTAGCTAAACTTAGCCAAATTGCTCTCAAATTGACGGCATGCACATGTTGCAGTAAGTCAGGCGTACCTTACGTATTCCATGGCTGAATATTGGTGCCCTCTAGGCAGCCTGGGAAATCACCGCATACAGTTTCTTTATAAAGACGTCTTTTCTCTACTACAGTATGCATTATTTGACCACCATATTCTTCTGCCGCAATTGTATTACTAATTCTTTTTTTTTTGGGACCATAATAATCGTGTATGGGAATGTGGCGTTGCCTGTATCTGGAAACCAGTCCTCTATCAACCAAAATCACCTGGGATAGGTTCCAGCTCACCCGAGAACTCAGGGAGGAATGAAAATGGACAGACGATTTTAAGACAATAAATTGCACACACAACAAATGAAAGTTTGCTTTGGATGAAATCTGTTTAGTGGGACAAAACTGTGAAAAGTTAACATGTGTAAACTCCACCGAACAGATTCCACTTAAAATATGTGCTTTAAAGACGTGAAGACCATTTTAATCTGTCCTTATGGACGGACATGCGCATGTGCACTGCTCGCTCACTTTCACATGCATCAAAACCAAAACCGCAGACATATACTTGCTCGTCCTTCTATCACATGCTTTGTGCTCATCGGTTGATCATATTGCGGTCAGGCATTTACAGTCTGCTCTAACGTTTGGGGGGGATTGTGCACGTGTGTTAGTGCACGCCTGTGCATACACGTGTGCGCACTTATGGCTCTTAAAAGCCAATTAAGAGCGTGCAGCAGCCACAACCTCCCCCGTCCGCTGAATGAAGAGGTGAATTAAACATCACCGTGACCAGATGGAAAGAAATCAGAGGGAAAGACTGAAAAATGAATAATTGAAGGCTGGAGGGGAGGGGGTGAGGTCTGTCGTAAAAAAAAAAAAAAAAAAAAAGAAATAAGAGATGAAATTAAATGGAAAAAGTAGCTGAAGTCAAACGTGTGCACAGTGTGTGTGCGTGTGTGTGTGTGTGTGTGTGCGTGTGTGTGTGAATAGGGATGATTTCAACTGTACACAACTATACACGAGCCCGTTGTCTGAACGTACGTAATCGGGTTGGGTTGCAGCACCGTGATGACTACACCCAGCTGAACTTCATTGCAACGCCATTTGATGAAACGCCATGCTTCTTTCTGTGTGTTTGTGTGTGTGTGTAAACAGTATCTACCTAAATGAAGGACAGCCATTACTATATCCAACTTGGATATACAGTTGTCCGTTGTTGATTGCGGTTAATTGGTCCCAGGCCTGACAGTGATAAGTAAATTTTCCCTAAGAAGGGTTTGATCTTAAATTAATAAAAGGAATATTTTTATAGAAATACATAGAAAACATATACAAGCATAGAAAACCAGTTTATCTAAATATGCTTGTTTTCAATATTAGAGCCCTGTAGAGATGAAACAACACCCCTACAGTCACCTTTACAATTGTATTTTCTTTGTTTAGAACGCATTGTCAGCCTACTTGATGAATGCAGGGACATAAGAGAGGGCCACCACTCATAGCATATAGCGAACTACCAAGCAAACTGGAACATTGCACTCTTTTTTTTTTTACCTATCATTTACAATCCTTACATGGCATAGCTGACATAGAGTGTAAAGGTCATGTAATGTAATCTCTCATCAATAATCAAATAATCTGTATTTCAATATATCCATCGTTCCATCCATTTTCTTCTGCTTATCCGAGGTCAGGTCGTGGGGGCAGCAACCAAAGCAGGGAGGCCCAGAGGTCCCTCTCCCCGGCCACTTCGTCCAGCTCTTCCCAGCGGATGCCGTGGGGTTCCCAGGCCAGCTGAGAGAAATAGTCTCTCCAACGTGTCCTGGGTCTTCCCTGAGGCCTCCAACCGGTTGGACGTGCCCTGAACACCTCCCCAGGAAGGCGTTCGGGAGGCATCCTGACCAGATACCCGAGCCACCTCATCTGACTCCTCTCAATGCGGAGGAGCAGCGGTTCTACTCCGAGTCTCTCCCGGATGACAATGCTTCTCACCCTATCTCTAAGGGAGAGCCCAGCCACCCTGCGGAGGAAACTCATTTCGGCCGCTTGTACCCGCGATCTTGTCCTTTCGGTCACTACCCAAAGCTCATGACCATAGGTGAGGGTAGGAACGTAGATCGACCGGTAAATCGAGAGCTTTGCCTTTTGGCTCAGCTCTCTTTTCACCACGACAGATCGGTGCAGAGTCCGCATCACTGCAGAATCCGCACCAATCCACCTGTCCATCTCACGTTCCACCCTTCCATCACTCGTGAACAAGACCCCGAGGTACTTAAACTCCTCCACTTGAAGCAGGACCTCATCCCCGACCCAAAGATGGCTTTCCACCCTTTCCCGGGCGAGAACTATGGACTCGGACTTGGAGGTGCTGATTCTCATTCCTGCCGCTTCACACTCAGCTGCGAACCGATCCAGTGAGAGTTGAAGGTCACTGCTCGATGAAGCCAACAGGACCACTTCATCTGCAAAAAGCAGAGACCGAATCCTGCGGCATCCAAACTGAAACCCGTCAACGCCCTGGCTGTGCCTAGAAATTCTGTCCATGAAAGTAATGAACAGAATCGGTGACAAAGGGCAGCCCTGGCGGAGTCCAACTCTCACTGGAAACGGGTCCGACTTATTGCCGGCAATGCGAACCAAACTCTGACACCGGTCATACAGGGAACAAACCGTCTGGATTAGGTGGTCCGATACCCAATATTTCCGGTGCACTCCCCACAGTATTCCCGAGGAACACGGTCGAATGCCTTCTCCAAGTCCACAAAACACCTGTAGACTGGTTGGGCAAACTCCCATGCACCCTCAAGGACCCTGCCGAGAGTATAGAGCTGGTCCACAATTCCACGGCCAGGACGAAAACCACACTGATCGTCCTGAATCCGAGATTCGACTATCCGGCAGATCCTCCTCTCCAGAACCCCTGAATAGACCTTACCGGGGAGGCTGAGGAGTGTGATAGTGTCGATAGTTACGATAATTAGAACACACCCTTCGGTCCCCCTTCATGAAAAGCGGGCCTACCACCCCGGTCTGCCAGTCCAGGGGCACCGACCCCGACGTCCACGCAATGCTGCAGAGTCGTGTCAACCAAGACACGCCCACAGCATCCAGGGCCTTAAAGAACTCCGGGTGGATCTCATCCACCCCCAGGGCCTTGCCACCAAGGAGCTTTTTGACCACCTCGGTGACCTCAGCCCCAGAGATACGCGAACCCGACTCAGAGTCCCCAGGCACTGCTTCCATGTTGGAAGGCGTGTCCGTGGGATTGAGGATTTCAATATATTTGTACTAATAATGGGCCTTAGTCAACCACGAAACAACAATCATTAATTAATTTATCAATAAAAAAAACTGATCAAGCGAGGAAGCAATTCGAACCACAACCAAACTGTACCTTAGTGTAGTAAGTGTACAGCCTGTATAGCGTATAAATTTACTAAGGACTGAAAATGATTGTGTAAATGGCAACACAAATGGGTACAACAGTATTTGTGTCTTGGCTGCAGTCAAGCACGGTCTCAGTCGGTGGCTGAGCTGCCGACAGTGAGGAGCCAAGGTTGGTTGAGGCAAAGGTTGAATTCCAACATGTCCAGTGACATTGAAGTGCAGCAATGGCAGCGTCACACAAGAAAAAAATGCTTACAATATGAGCCATGAGACCCGTTATGCTCTTCAACTGACGGCCCATGGACCAAATGTGGTTCATTCATCAGACAGGCCTACGAGTTCAGTTCTCAAAACTAAGGAGCAACTTACACTTACACTGCCTGGCCAAAAAAGTGGCCACCTGGATTCACTAAGCAAATAGGTACGAGGTTGCTGCAGTTGGTCAGGTCTAGGTTCAGCAACACTCTGTGCTCAAAGAATGAGGTCAGCTGACTACCTAAATATACTGAATGAGCAGGTTATTCCATCAATGGATTTTTCTTCCCTGATGACACTGCCATATTCCAAGATGACAATGCCAGGATTCATCGGGCTTAAATGTGAAAAAGTGGTTCATGGAGCATAAAACATCATTTTCACACATGGAGTCCAGACCTTAACCCCATTGAGCACTAGCATTTTTTTGCAATAGGTCCTGAAAAACAGTAGAATGCTCCTCTTATTTAGAGGATATTTGGCACACTGTGTATGTGTGTGAGATTTTTTTCTCTTTTTGCGTGCATCCAATGGTAACATATGACTTTGGTGTCCACACAAAGCAAGTTAATAACATGAGCCCCACACAAATACAGAGCCATATTTATATGTCGAATAGCCAAATGTCAATATTTGATTATGGAAGCAGCTGCAGGGTGATGCAATGTAGTTCTACACAACTTCAATGACAATAAAAACATATTGCCACTTTTATGAAAGAATCAATATCATTATGAACTTTAAACAAAATACCTTTGCAGTGGCAGAATTTGAGGTAAAGTTGTTGTATTAATAGTGCATGAATCAAATAGTTGATATTCAATTATCCATTTATCTAGTTGGGATTTCCTACACAAAATATATTCTGTTTGTACTGTTCAACAAATGAACGTATCAGACCAAACGTGTGTGTGTGTTTATTGTGTTAAGTGGAATCTCGACTCATGCAAGCGGTGTGCGTGCGTGTGCATGCGTGTGTGGTAAATAGCCCTAGTTGAGCTCTAGCAAGCGTGTGAGTTTTCCTGTGTGTGTGAATTTTCAGTAAGTGCTCTCGTTTGCGCAGCGCCTCCTCAGCGATTGGCGTCACGCTGCTGCTCCGCTCTGCTGGAAGTGAAATGAAGGCAGTGGTGGGACGGCGCTGGGAGTCAACAAACAACAACAAAGAGTGTGTGTGTGTGTGTGTGTGTGTGTGTGTGTGTGTGTCTCATCTCAGTGACGCTTCAATGACATTTACTAACTGTCAAGCCAGCTAGCATCGTCAGGCCGCCGAGCAAGCTTGTGTGCTAGATAGGACAACCTTTGACCCCAGCGTCCTCAGCCGTCCGATATCTTTGAAAATCAACAGTGCTGTTCTAATGAAAATTGAGCTGTGCCCGGTGGAAAGGCCAGTGGGGATCATGATGTTCTTTGACCTTTGAACTCCATGACACTGAAGATCCTCAATCAAATTTAAATCAAAATCAATCTTGATGGCACAATGAAATCCACTTTGTGACATTTTCAAGAAGATTGATTGGTTGGAAAATGGGAGTAGTTCAGGTGTGCAGATTCGACTGACTCTGAATGACATCACTCAAAAACAACGGGGTCCTCTGACTCGAACCCTCCAAATGTAAAGGTTATTTCGCTGGCCTCGACAAATTGACACGTGCATGCATGTTTGTTTGCCTCTCGCGTTACCTTACAGCCTGGATGACAAGAGGCTCCAATCTGCACATTGGTGGAGTTAGTTTCACTTTACATTACCTGAAATTATTACTATCTTATAAAGGTCATAAGGTATATAAGGTTATCGTATATATTATCTTATAATTACAATAAGTAAATCAGAGGCAAATTAGCCCGGTAGCTGTGCTGTGCTCTCTTGCAAAGAGCCTGCAGGCCCTAGCCTGAGCATAAGAGACGTGCAATGTTGTGTAAAAAAAGTTACGTCATGGTGAGGACAGATGATACAGCGACGTCGTTCTTATACCATGCGATCGACCCACGTTATGTACTACAACAATTTTACTGTACCTACATACTGTACCTAACACTATACCTCAATACCAATAGCAATTACAACCATGAAATGTTCATTTCAGCTATCACTCACAATTTCAAATTATACATAGAATAGAAGATCCCTGTAAATATCTCTGCAGGTTCGGAGAGCGTGTCATGCAGTAGGTATAGGTAGAGAGGTGATGAGGAGCATCGACTGGTTTGACCTTTAATCTAAAGCGACCCCTTCAGGCATTTTGCATTCTGTTGGACTGTCATAAAACAAAAGGTTGTATTTAAATAACGTCAGAATGAATGTAGTCTTCCTTAGTGATAAGCCTGCAACACCGGCTGAGCGCCAGCCATGAGTCACCAGCTTCTGTTATCCGTCTGGGAGATGAAGACAGGTGATTCACAAAGCTCACTTTTCTAATCAGACACTGAGCCCTGGCAGCAGTCCAACCCTGTCTTTGTGTTAGGAGGTATAATAATACCTCATCTTCACTTGCTGTGTTGGAACGCTGTCAGATTGGCTGCGAGATGTTGTGTTTCTTTGGAGGCTTCTTGTGTGCACCACACTAATGAGACCTGATGGAAGAGATGTATCAAACATTCAAAAATAGGTATTACATTTAACAGTATTGCACTTGTAATTTATTTAACTTTATCACAGGGTCCAAGCTATTGTATATTTTATGTGCACAGCATTTGTATCGGTGCTGGCGTGGCGAATGTTGAGACCACCAACATATTTGTAGCTGACTAATGTGTTATTCATGGAGAACAGACGACTGCATGTCATTGAGTCTGCCAAGTGCAAACATAGCATAGTACAGTAAATCCTCGCTTTTCGCAGGGTTTCCGTTCCAGACTTACCAGCGAATGGTGAAAAAAATGCAAGTAGTCGAGGTGCCCATGAAAATGCCTGTTTTGACTAAACGCTGATGATGATCGATGAACAGTTTTTGTCTAAGCTGTGGCAGTGTCGGAGAAAGTTGTACAGTAATTCCAGTTTTCCAGACCCGACCGTAATAAGTGAATTTTTGTAAAGTAAGAAAACACACTTTTAAAATATTTTGTAGGTAGAACATAGAAAACCTGTTTGTGACCCTGTAAATATGTTTATTAACTACAGCTGTCTAAAAAAGCGTGTTAACAGCGATAACTGATTAATTAACAATTAATTAGTTAATAATTAATTTGTTATCTATCAATTTTAACGTCATTAAAACATGCATATTGAATCAAGCCACATCTCTCTGTTATGAAGGCGTCCCCACAGTCATAGAGTGTCTGCCATTCTTTAGTAACTTTATTCTGATCTGACCACATCAACAGCAGTTATGTGGTGTCCCGTAACCCTTCATGTCTCATTCAGTTATGTGGTTTAGTGGGATTCAAATGTTCCGTTACTATTAAAAAGACCAAACACATTTTCAGAGACGTGTGGTATCTTTTAGTTTTAGCTTGATTTAATTTTTTTGTTAGTTTGGAGCAGTTAATAAAGCTATATATAATCATACCCTGTCATTTATTTTCTGTTCATAAAATACAGCAAAAATTGGCATATTTAATGCATAGTGGAAAATTGTGATTAATTATGATTAATTAATATGACAGCTGTGGTTAATTTGATTAAAATGTTTTGTCATTTGGCAGCCCTATGTTTAACATTATTACAACCCACTAGTTTGTATCTCTGTTGGACATCTCTGTGTGGAATTTGCATGTTCTCCCCGTGTTTGCTCATGTTTTTTCCTGCCACATTCCAAAAACATGCATGTTAGGTTAATAGGCGACTCTAAATTGTCCATAGGTATGAATGTGAGTGTGAATGTTTGTTTGTCTGCTATATGTGCCCTGCGATTGACTGTCAACCAGTCCAGGGCGTGCCCTGCGACTCACCCAAAGCCAGCTGGGATAGGCTCCAGCATCCCCGCCACCCTAATGAGGATAAGCGGCAGAGAAAACGAATGAATGAATCAATGAATAACCCATGTATACATAAACTTTGGTGTCAATATTTACAAATTGATATATTTTTAAGGATATATTTTTTATCATTTATAATTTATATGGCCCAAAACATGCATGTTAGGTTAATAGGCGACTCTAAATTGTCCATAGGTATGAATGTGAGTGTGAATGGTTGTTATATGGCTCACTGTCGGTTGAGAGTCAGCACCTCATTTATATGAGGGAAAGGGCTCACTCCTGTCTGTGTTCTGGTCTGATATAAAGACCAACTGTGTTTTCTGTGTGCGTGTGTTTGTGTGTAGAAAAATAATGCAAATTGGCTGGCTGCATTCTTACTGGGCAAGTTTTATTGTATGGTGAAATAAAAGACAAATGTAGAAGAATTTGTTTCTGATATAATCCCACTATTATAATAGGTGGCAATTTAAATGATAATATTTTACTTTAAAACATACTGATGGCCTGCAACAATGTTAAAACAGCACATTGTTTTTTAGGTAGGGGGTACATGGCTTCAGGTTAAATGTCTGAAAGGGTATGCGACTGTAAAAAAGTTTGGGAACCACTGGTTGCTTCTTTATATATCATATAGCCAGTAAGATGCAGCCAGGAATTCTGGGTCCCACGACAAAAATCATGTTACGCCCTATTAGTAATTAATTGCTAATTTTATTAGTAATTACCAATTGTTTGGGTCCCCTGGCATGGGAATAGTCCTGACTTTCCGCTGTATACCGCACCCCAGGCCAATTGCACTCATTATAAATAAAGTGGAAAAAAAAGACATTTCAGTTTCACAACCCAAGTATTAAGCCATATAAGCCTACTGTAGCAAATTTTCCTGGATGATAATTGTCCTACAAACTAACACCAATAAAGGATATTATTGTCAACATTATTTTGAGACCATTTTTCATTAATCTAATGATAATATATGGCATGCTAATGCAATTTACACCCAATAAAAAGCAATAGACTTTATATTCACAAGAGTATTTAGCATTGTAATTAATGTAGCCGCAACGGGACACAAGCCAGTGTCTTATTGTGCCGGTCCCAAGCCTGAATAAACACAAAGGGTTGTGTCAGGAAGACGTAAGACTTTGCCAAACTAGAACATGTGAATCAAACAAATGACTTCCCTACCGGATCTGACGTGGCCCGGGTTAACAACGGCCGCCAGATGGAGGAGAAAGAAAAATTCTGGTCAGACCTGGATGAAGGGTTGCAGAACATCCCCAGAAGTGAGAGAGTTGTCATTGGTGCGGACTTAAAAGGACATGTTGGTGCAGGAAACAGAGATGATGAGGAGGTGATGGGCAAGTTTGGTATCCAGGAGAGAAACGCAGAAGGACAGATGGTGGTCGACTTGGCAAAAAGGATAGAAATGGCTGTAGTGAATACTTTCTTCCAGAAGAGACAGGAACATAGGGTGACCTATAAGAGTGGAGGTAGGAGCACACAGGTAGACTACATCTTGTGTAGAAGGTGTAAACTGAAGGAGGTCAGTGACTGCAAAGCAGTGGTAGGTGAGAGTGTAGCCAGACAGCATAGGATGGTGGTGTGTAGGATGACTCTAGTGGTGAGAAAGATGAAGAAGGTAAAGGCAGAGCAGAAGAAGAAATTGGTGGAAGCTGAAAAAGGAGGAGTGTTGCGTGACTTTTAGGAAGGCGTTGAAAAAGCCTATGGGTGGCCAGGAAGTCCTTCCAGAAGACTGGACAACTACAGCTACTGTGATTAGAGAGAAAGGTAGGAGAGTACTTGAGTAAACATGAGTATTTGTGAGCAGCAGTACGGTTTTATGCCAAAAAAGAGTACAACAGAAGCAGTATTTGCTTTGAGGATGTTGGTTGAGAAGTACCGGGAAGGTCAGAGGGAGCTGCATTGTGTTTTTGTAGATCTGAGAAAGCTTATGACAGGGTGCCCAGAGAGGAACTGTGGTATTGTATGAGGAAGTCTGGAGTGGCAGAGATGTTAGAGCGGTGCAGGACATGTACGAGGACTTTTAGACAGTAGTGAGGTGTGGTGCAGGTGTGACAGAGGAGTTCCGAGTGAAGGTGGGACTACATCAGGGATCATCTCTGATCACCTTCTTGTTTGCTATGGTGATGGACAGGCTGACGGACGAGGTTAGACAGGAATCTCCATGGACTATGATGTTTGCAGATGACATTGTGATATGTAGTGAGAGCAGGGAACAGGTGGAGGAGAAGCTTGAGGGGTGGAGGTTTGCCCTGGAAAGGAGAGGAATGAAGGTCAGCTGCAACAAGACGGAGTACATGTGTGTAAATGAGAGGGACCCAAGTGGAAGAGTGAGGTTACAGGGAGAAGAGATAAAGAATGTGGAGGATTTTAAGTACTTAGGGTCAACAGTCCAGAGCAATGGAGAGTGTGGAAAAGAGGTGAAGAAGCGTGTGCAGGCAGGCTGGAATGGGTGGAGAAAAGTGTCGGGTGTGATAGAAGAGTTTCAGCTAAAATGAAAGGAAAATTTCCAGACCAGTGATGTTGTTTGGTTTAGAGACAGTGCCCCTGAGGAAAAAACAGGAGGCAGAGCTGGAGATAGCAGAGATGAAGATGCTGAGGTTTTCTTTGGGTGTGACCAGGATGGACAGGATCAGGAATGAGCACATCAGAGGGACAGCACATGTTAGAGGTTTTGGAGATAAAGTCAGAGAGGCCAGATTGAGATGGTTCGGACATGTCCAGAGGAGAGATAGTGAATATGTTGGTAGAAGGATGCTGAGATTTGAATTGGCAGGCAGGAGACCTAGAGAAATCACATTCAGGAGGTTCAGGGTTCGAAACTTCGTTGGGCATCTCTGTGTGGAGTTTGCATGTTCTCCCCGTGCGTGTGTGGGTTTTCTCCGGGTACTTCTGTTTCCTCCCACATTCCAAATACATGCATGTTAGGTTAATTGGCGACTCTAAATTGCTGGGATAGGCTCCAGAATACCCGCGACCCTAATGAGGATAAGCGGTATAAAAAATGGATGGATGGAAGCCTAGAGGAAGACCAAAGAGGAGGTTTATGGATGTAGTGAAAGAGGACATAAAGGTATTTGGCGCATGAGAAGAGGATACAGAAGACAGAGTTAGATGGAGGCAATTGATTCACTGTGGCGACCCCTGAAGGGATAAGCCCAAAGGAAAAGAAGAAGATTTAACGTTGTAATTGGAATGTCAATATTAAATAATATGAATGAAAAGAAAACAAATAAAGAACATTATAAAACAGAAAAGACAAAAAAAAACATAGTGTAAATAAAATGGACTTTATCTCTTTTAGCAAAAATTGCACTTAAATAAAAATCACAATCAAACATTATACAATATTGATTTTGAATAAGTATCACTTCCGTATTATATCTGAAAATTGCCCAAAAATTGAGAATTAACATGGAAATTGTGTGTCGACGCAAAGCTCATTTAATCAGCTAATTTTCAAATTCAAGTTCTTGACTTACCTTTTGGAACATGTGTGGGGAAATTATTGACTTCATTTTTATTTATCGTGCAATGAATTGATTTATTGATTACTGTGACAGGCCTAGCCGTGACCCTCAGAGTAACCGCTGCACTGTCGCTGGTACGCTGTGAATATTCTCATTCGCTGGTAACCCTTCCAAGGGCATCACCCATTTGCGTTTGCTTGCTGGTTATTTTTTATTCACTCGCAGCACTCTGTGTGTACACTTGGTTAGTTTTTGAGTACGTTAAAGCCCTCAAAACCGTGATTCAAACGAGTAATAAGAAGAAGCAAATAAAGTGATTCCAATTGGGTCAGTATTGCATTTAACTAAAGGTGACCCTTGGTTTACAGTGTTCTGTGTTATGTTGTTTGTGGTTAGTTTTGCGATCCCATTGTTACGTGCGCGCAGTCTTGGCATGGTGATCCACCCCGAGGATGCAGAGAGCTGACCACAAGCGGGTAAGGAAGTGTTTTTTTAGTGATGAAAAGAGCTGCCGAGCAGCGGGGAAGCAGGCAGCCAAAACCGCAACAACACGAGCAATGAACTGAAAACAGAAAACAATGCTCCAACAACCTAGGGGGCACACCCCTGAACTTAAATAGTGAGAAAGTAACGAGAAGCAGGTGTGTGTTATTAACACAACTCAAAGGAGACAACTCAAAGGAGGCAGGGAAAAACATGACACTAGGAAAACTGTCATGAATAAAACACAGATCGTGACACCCATAATTTTATTAAAAACATAAGAAAAAAGTCTATTCCAGGGTGGAGAGAAGAGCACGACCGTTAGTCGAACCTCGGTTACAGGAGCTGCAATGTATTTTTCGTCCCTGTCGTGGAACACTGGACCAGCTCTACACCCTTGCAAAGGTACCGGAGGGTATGTGGAAGTTTGCCCAACTGGTCTTATGTGCTTTGTAGACTTGGAAAAGGGATGCTACCGTGTCCCTCGTGGTGTCCTGTGGGGAGGTGCTCCGGGAGCACGGGATGGTGGTCCACTACGTGCCATTCGGTCCTCGTACATGTGAAGCAGCACCCCGGTTCGCATTGCCAGCAGTAAGTCCTGATAGTTTTGGATGAATGTTGGCTCCCGCCAAGGCTGCCCTTTGTCACCGATTCTGTTCATAATCTTCATGGACAGAATTTCTAGGTGCAGCCAAGGCGTTGGAGGAGTTTGCAGCTGAGTGTGAAGCTTCTGGGATGAGACTACTCAGCACCTCCACATTTGAGGCCATGGTTCTCAGTCGGAAACGGGTGGACTGTACCCTCCGTGTTGGGAGTGAGGTCCTGCCTCAGGTGGAGGAGTTCAAGTATCTCAGGGTCTTGTTCACGAGTGAGGGACGGTTGGAGCGTGAGATCGACAGACGGATCGGTGCAGCGTCTGCAGTAATGCGGTCGCTGTACCGGACCATCGTAGTCAAGAGAGAGCTGAGTCGTAAGGCAAAGCTCTCTGTTTACCGATCTGTTTGTCCTCCCAGTGGAGATGGAAGAGGTCGCCGGAGACCGGAAAGTCTGGACTTCCCTACTGAAACTGCTGCCTCAGCGACCCGGACCCGGATAAGCGGAGGAAAATGGAATGGAATGGAATTACTAATGTACATTTTATGTATTATCATCATTATTATTATTAAATATTTAATTTAAAATATATAATTTTAGCTTCATTTGTTTTTTTAGATTTTTTTTTTTTAGTTTAAATATCAAAGTGGCCCCCCACATCAGTTTGGAGACACCTGCTTTATTCAAAATAGGTGGCAGCTACTGTTCATTCAAGGGGTGGGAGCTCATTTTTTCCTGATTACATCATAAATGTATTTATTTATTTATAAGAAAATTCTACCGCGTGTTCCTAGTTGTTTTTACCAAAGACAAATTTGCTGGGATTGGTAAATGAAAAACTTGGAAATGCTTTGGTGAAACACAACAGGTTACTGTGGGTCGAACCATGCCAAAAAACATCAGCAAACTCAATTGTTCTTTCTGCACGTACCCACAAGCACAAGGATGAAGACTCAAGGATGTTGAAGACTCCAGTTTAGGGTTACAAACCTTTATTTTCAAAGAGGCTGAAAGAGGCTTTGTGACTGCTTCCTATGTGGCTCGCAGCGGTATCGTGCAGGCTTCTGCAGGTAGTAATATAACCACCACATGACTAGGGGCACTTTTAATGGCATCTTATCGGACCCCTCCACAAAGCTTTAAGGAAAATAAATTCCAGCTTACTAAAAAAGCAACTAGCTAGAAAGTTCTTCCAAAGGGCGCAGACCTTGTCCAAGACCAAACGCCTTATTTATAGTGTCTTGTACATTTTCATAGACCAGGCAGGAAGGATGCTGGAAATCAGAAAGTAGTCACATGGGAGAGGAAATCACCAGGGAATTTGAAAATGCAAAATGCTGAACAGTGTTGGGGGCAGGGGATGTATCCCGCAGGGTTAATTACATCTCTGTTCTCTGTCAGTACGACTCTCTCGTCCACAATCTGAGTCTCTGCTGTAGGCTGACAGGCCACACACACACAAACACACACACATTGTGCGGCAAGTGCATTGTAGGTCGTAATATCATAGCTAATTTAGCATAAAGAAAAATTACGTCGGGTCTGATCTCGGTGGAGTGGTAATGAAATATTTTGAATGTTTTAATGAGTTCAGCAAAATGTTGTGTTGCGTCGCTGCTTTAATTAACGTCGTAGGTGTATTAGATGGTAGGCGATACATATACTCATGGAAGATTAAATGACAAATTGGCAGTAAAAACATTTACAGTGGTACTTTGATTTTTTTAAATTAATCCCTTCCAAAGAGTTAGTAAAAAAAACAAAAAATAAAAAACCTGAATACATTTGTTCCATAAAAAAATTATTAAAACCCAGTTAATCTATTGTAGACATCCAAAAATATTATCGCAAAACACATTTTATAAAGAATAACAAATGACGAATGAAGTGGATAAATGAACTTTTACTTTTATTGAAGACTCTCGTTGACAGTGACAGTGATGAGCGACCAAGGAGGAGGGGATGAGAGATCCACGCGGACACCATCTCTGTGTTTTGCTATGATTTATTTTTAAATCCAATAGTGTTTCTCACCTTCCTTATAAAATTGCTGGTACTTGCAACTTTTCATGGCCCCATGGTGAGTTGTTTTGCATCTGTACTCAGTGAAAAAGACTTGTGGTGTAAAAAAAAAATGTTGGTGATGTTGTTACAATCAAAACATTAAAGAATATTAAAATTTACAATAAGACTGTGACATCAGCTAGTTGATGTGTGCGACCTTGTCTTTTGGGTACATTGTGGCTAAATGTAAATACTGAGGGCTCTAAAAATGTCGTCATGTTCAGCTATCATTTTGTGTAGCATCACTACAACATGCAAGGACATGGTGGCAGGTTAGTTCAATAAAGTTTTTAATTAAAAAAAAAAGCTATCATGGACGACACGGCAAATATAAAGAAAAATTACCAGAATGCTAGGAGGTACAGCTAACGCAAACACAAAACTCACCATCGGAGGTGGGAACAGGAACGCACAAGAAAAGAAACAACATGAATTAAAAAACCGGAAAACCGCTAACGAAAACGCCTTGGAATGTATCAAAGACATATGGTATACCTGTAAACCATCCCATTTTTACCGGGTAACAACCGTATTCTGCCCTTCTGTCCTGTCATTTTCACATATTTTATCTTTAATGAAAGGCCTTAAAATAAAAGAAGGCAGTCGGGTTTTAAAACACCATCCAACACCACCTCCATTGTAAAAGTATTTGTTTTATATTGCAAAAGTTGAAAGGTGTGAATCATAGTCCAAGGAATACAAGCGAACTGCAGCAAGCTCTAGCTGAAATAAACAGCTCAATTTGCAAATCATTGACGAGTGCACTCCCCAGCTACCTCGAACTGGAGTAAAGATGAAGCATTCAGTACAAACAGGAAACAGATATAACAAAATATTAACCACAGAACCAAAGACAATGGCATAAACTGAGAAAAAAAAAATCCAAAGTCCAATCTGAATTCCAGAACATGACAACATGGAACTTAAAAACACCAAGAAAAAAACATTTTTGTTCTTGGTAAACATTGAGTTAGACTTTTTAAAAATGATGCCCCCTGCAGTTTGATGCTATGCAGTGCCATCCATTAGGCCTCCATTGCTCCATCAGCCTTCTACAAGCAATGCCTTGAATTATTCACCATCAGTTCATGAATTGTCATTCCAAACCAAAGCTCCACAAAAGAACATGCAAAATGAATCTCCACTGTTACGGTCCACCTGTTTGACTAGCATACAACAACCAAGGTGATGAACAAACATACATACATCCCTTCTCCGACAGCAGACGCAATCCTCCCAATGGTACAGCCAACTTCCCACTGCTTGCACCTCACTGCCTCAGGCCTGCCGTCCGTGTTGCTGGAGGGGGTGTGGCCTGCCTCGTTAGCCAACTTTGTTTCCTGCCTTCGTTAACTAATGGGATTGTTTTTAAGAATGATCCAAGAGCACAACAGCGACAAGAGTCTGAAAAGGCCCGCAGAAAGACAAATACCAACTTTGTGTTGTGTGTCTGCGTGGAATCACTTTGTAAGTCACTTTGTACTGTGAATTGCTAACAGCACATTGTGTGCATGTGTGTGTGTGCAGAAGCTCCTGTTTGTATAGAATTCCCTTTAGTGTGTGTGTGTGTGTGTGTGTGTGCGTATTCAAAGCGTTCGCTCTGCCTTAATTAACGCAAGAATTCCTTTCAGAATATGAAACAACATTACCTGATGATGCAAACGGCTGCAAACTGTGCATTGCCTCCTCACCTGACATTGTGTTTGCGTGTGTGTGTGTGTGTGTGTGCACTTGTCATCTTTCCACAGTAGTGGTGCTGTGCTAGCCAAAAGGTTTATTTGGGGGCGGGGAGACTGCGAGCATGTAAGAATCCGTTGTACTGCGTGATGCGTACACACATGCACACACACACTTCCGCTGAAACACACTCAAGTGAGAGCGAGATCTAGTGGGCGACCTTGAAGGGTCATTGCAAAGGGGAAGAAAAACCAAAGAGATGACAAGAATGCAAATGAGTCCATCCTCGTTGAAAAGCCATACAACCTCACTTGCTACTTTTGAGATTCAGCAGGTGTCCCTTTTTATATCTCAAGGTACAAGACAGACTAATGGGGGGCCCCATAGGACTAAATACTGAATTTTATTTCTACCTTCTCCAGGTCCAAAAGAGGGCAGGTTTGTTCCCAAAACAACAGCTAATTGACAAGACATTGTATCTTTAAAGGGTCAATACCTGTGGACCTATTATGCTTTTATTTCTTTTCTGACCTATAAAAATTGTTACAATGTTGTATTCTCATTTTAAACATTGCCAATGCGCCAGATAATCAGGTTTGCACTTTTGGGAGTGAGCAGTTTTGGATGGGTCTGCATGCTGTGTTTCACTGTTTTTTTTCCAACTTTGAGTTGCACTGACGTCACAAAGCCCGGACTTCCTTATATGGCCACGTTGAGCAATGGCGGCCTAGTGGTTAGCATGTTGACCACACAGTCAGGAGATCTGAAGGATCTTGATTTGAATCTCTATTTGGGCATCTCTGTGTGGAGTTTGCATGTTTTGTTGCTGCATGGGTTTTCTCCGGGTACTCCGGTTTCCTCCCACATTCCAAAAACATGCATGTTAGGTTAATTGGTGACTCTAAATTGTCCATAGGTATGAATGTGAGTGTGAATGTTTGTTTGTCTATATGTGCCCTGCGATTGACTGGCGACCAGTCCAGGGTGTACCCCGCCTCCCCCCCAAAGTCAGCTATGATAGACTCCAGCATACCCGCAACCCTAATGAGGATAAGTGCCATAAAAAATGAATGAATGGTGACTCTAAATCGTCCATAGGTATGAATGTGCGTGTGAATGATTGTTGTCTTTATGTGTCTTGTGATTAGCTGGTGACCTTGCCTCTCGCCCAAAGTCAGCTTGGATAGGCTCCAGCATACCCCCGCGACCTTAGTTAGGACAAGCGGTATAGAAAATGAATGGAGGCATGGACAACTCCAAATGTTACCACTTCCTGTCTGATTTGTGTGGTACAATCTCTTTCTGGGCGGTGTAATTTTATTTTGTTTTGCTTCTTGTGAATTGTTGTGGGGCCGCACGGTGGCTGAGTGGTTAGCACATTGGCCACACAGTCAGGAGATCTGGAAGACCTGGGTTCAAAATCTCCGTTGGGCATCTCTGTGTGGAGTTTGCAAGAAAACATGTGTGGGTTTTCTCCAGGTACTCCGGTTTCCTCCCACATTCCAAAAACATGCATGTTAGGTTAATTGGTGACTCTAAATTGTCCATAGGTATGAATGTGAGTGTGAATGGTTGTTTGTCTATATGTGCCCTGCGATTGACTGGCGACCAGTCCAGGGTGTACCCCGCCTCTCGCCCAAAGACAGCTGGGATAGGCTCCAGCATCCCCGTGACCCTAATGAGGATAAGCGGTACAGAAAATGAATGAATGAATGAATGAATGAATTGTTGTGCACCAACATAACTGGAAAAGAAATGTATCACTTCCTCTCCAAACATTATCAGTTCCTATAACTCTGGGATTTGGTACATTCCCCTTTCAAGTGGTGTAATTATAATTTGTTTTGCTTTTCGTTAGCGTGTTTTGCAGTTGTTGGCCACCGTATTATTCTAACCTTTGGTGCTCACTAACCTGTTTAGGGAGATATATTACTGTTACTGAAAGGAAAAAGCAGAATGAACTCAGGGTAGTGTACAGAGTCTATACATGCATCAATTCCGAAGTTTATTGTCCCATTAGAGACAATTTCACTGACAGTGCTATAAAATGACAATAAAAGCAACACACACACTGTAAAACACATTCAAAGTCTGCGGCCGCCATACGGACTAAGCGCTACACGCAAATGAGCTAATGCGGCACATTAAATTGATGTCGGTGGCAGTGACTTGAAATCGATCGTCTGTCGTTGGTTGCTCTGTTGCAGCGTGGTGCGTCCGCTTCTCCCAGGAACCTGCGGACCAGTCGGTGGTGCTGGGAGAGCGAGTAGTGCTGTCCTGCGTGGTTTTCAACTACAGCGGCATCGTTCAGTGGACCAAAGACGGGCTGGCACTCGGCGTGGGGGAAGGTCTCAGAGGTGAGTAGTGAAGGAAGAAACTATTATAGCTGAAAGGTGTTGGGGTCAATGCCCCACAGAGAGAAGGCAATGTGTTTTGCATTTTATAATGAATACAGAATCAATACTGAAAATACTGTGCATTTACTGTACATGTTTTAGGTGTCGGCATGTACAGCATAATGGCTGGAATAAGCCATTTTTCTTAAAGATGCAGGATATATTAAACTAGTATGTCAGTCACATCTTGTGTGTGAAGAAATTGTTCTTCTTTTCCTGAGATGCCAATGGATGGCCTTCACAATAAACACTCTTGCAAAATTAGATCAGCACTCCAATATTTAATACAAGTTATAGAAAAAATGTACCATATTCATTTAAAACTACTTTTGTCACAACAAAATCAGGAAAATAACATGTTCTCCTTTTAGTTTTAATAAATTCACAAATAAAAATACATTTACACAATGCTGGTAACAATACAGGTTGGAAGCCGCCCATTTCTACGTGGCACACATCCGTATAAAATTAAGGTATGAAACTCACTAATACAATAAGTGAAATTATAAACTGAGCTCATTTACCTTGTCACACATGCACAAACAAAACATATTAGATTGAATTTATTGAAGGAAAATGCCAATATCATTATGCCAGAAATGATGACACCACTCCTCCCTGAGTCACCACCTTATCGTGGTGGAGGAGTTTGCGTGTCCCAATAATCCTAGGAACTAAATTGTCGGGGGCTGTCATGCCCCTGGTAGGGTCACCCATGACAAACAGGTCCTGGGGAGGGACCAGACAAAGAGTGGCTCAAAAGACCCTAATGATGAATGATACAATTGGACTTTGTTTTCCCTCGCCTGGACGCGGGTCACCGGGGCCCCCCTCTGGAGCCAGGCCCGGAGGCGGGGCACGATGGCGAGCGTCTGGTGGCCGGGCCTGCACCCATGGGGCCCGGTCGGGTACAGCCCGAGAAGGTAACGTCGGTCCCCCCTCCCATGAGCTCACCACTTTGGGAGGGGCCAAAGGGGTCGGGTGCAAAGAGAGCTGGGTGGCGGCCGGAGGCAGAGGCCTTGGCAATCCGAT